>OZ010637.1:4881208-4898708 GCA_963932165.1 Pimpla rufipes
TCATTTTCACAGCCAAATGAGCACGAGATCCGATCCGCCACTAGATCCGGCAAGCGTGTGTGTCTCCGTGTAATGGACTGGCGCTAGTGCGCGGGCACACCGCCGTCCGTCGCACCGCTACTGCCGCGAGTCACACCGAATTTGCGCGATTCTCGCGTCCCCCGCACAACACTGACTGTGGGTTCTTCAGAACCGTGAATCGAAGCAGCCTGCTGGTTCGCTGCCGCTGCTGCTGCGGCTGCTGCTTCTACTTCTAGGGATGGTCGGGAGTGGCGCAGCGAGCTTCGTTATCCACCACCTCACGCGCTGCGCATATACATACAGGGTAGCTCAATTTAACAGCAAGTAAATGTCCGATGAAAATATGGATGCACAATCAATCTTTGCACATTGCTCCGCATTAATTTTTATTTTTCGCAAAGCCGCCTCTACGAGGAAGCATAAAAAAGTTTCAAAGTATAACTTTGCACATTTCTTCCTCATTCATTTTCGTTTTTCACGAAGCCACCTCTACAAAACAGCTTGTTTGTCAATTTTTGCTTCCTCATAGAGTAAACTTTGTGAAAAACGAAAATGAATGAGGACGTAATGTGCAAAATTCCACTTTGCAACTTTTTTACATTATTCCTACGAATATGTTACGGTTATATAACACGAAAAACACGGCAACAAATACCATTATACCTCACTTTGATTATGTATAAGGTTTTGTCTTACGTTCTTAACTTTTGCGGAAGTTAGAGCGCAAATATATATGAAAAAAAAAAATCAGAATCGCGTAAAATCCCAACGACTTTACCGATGGTCACCAAATTCGGTACGTAGCACTACTGCATGTTATTTTTCGTATGTAGAATATTTCAGTTGATTTCGTGAGATTCGACGGGATTTATAGCAATTTTTCTTTTTTTTCCAGAAAATGCAACTTTCTGTAAAATCCGTATCGCTTTACCAATTTCGCCGAGATTCAATAGTGATCAGCATTTAACGTGTCTTTCATCATGAAGAACTATTTAGCTAAATCGTCGAACTTTTACGAAAGTTACAGAGTATACGACATTCTTTCGGAACAAAACTCTTTATAATCTGTATACATGGATACATTTTGTTAAAAGTCTCACCGATTGAAAAGGAGTTACTACTTTACTTGCGTGCCAAATTTGAGCTCGAACCATCGTTCCGTTCATGAGTTATGTACGATTGAACTTTCGGTGCCTGGAACACGCACGCACGCACGCACGCACATACATACCCACATACGGACATTTGATACTGAGCATGCTGACATGAAAATCTCGACACAAAATTGTTCACGAAAACAAAACTTCCTGTATGAGGAAGCAAAAGATATGAATTTTTAGGACAATTTTTCGTGTGTCATTTTAGGGATGTGCGATCTACCGAAAAGAATTTACTTTCGAAATCCATCGATATCAGTTGCCTCAAAATAATCCTAATTCGTAATTATTTTTCCCGCCTTTCTCGAATTTATGTAATGATGCAATAATTATGCAAAAATAATTTTGCATTTTTTTCCTAATCCTGCACTCATCGGTATCAAAATGTACATAAGTTTCGTAACATGTATATCTATGCACATTTCAACGCAGGCGGAAAAATATTTTTTAAATTTCGAAATCACTGTGCGACAGTAACTTGGGCCAACCGGACAAGAACGCAACTTAATAAAATAATCAATATTCCATCGTTCCCGTCCCACGCGGCATTGGCCCTTATTCGGAATAATTTGTTGAATAACGGTGACAAAGGTTAAGCTATAAAACGACGCATAATGATAGGCGCGTTAGTCGCACTGTGTGGTCGGCCGGCTTGGTGGGGCGAAATAAGGGTGTGCGAGCGCGCAGCCGCAGATTCACGGCCGCGTCGTGACATCAGCTGTTTCTATAAAGCTAGCATTTTATAGTCTTTCTCAGTTACGTCTCTTCCTCTCAAGATTTTGCCACACGTTCGCTGCATCGTAATCGCTCAATATCGAATACTTTTTTTACACTTCGAACCCACAGTCACTCGAATAAAATATGTTTTTCAAAATATCTCGAAAACATGTATACATGACAAATAGAAGAAAAATAATTTATAAAAGTGAGGCGAGACATTCTAACAAAACCAATGTCGAATTAAAAAAAAAGAAATTCTTGAAAAGTGGAAGTGATTATCTTGAATGTGTAATTCCGTATTTTCAAGAGCAGAAAATCCCAGATAGTCAGTCTCGCATAAAAAAAAATATGCAGAAATAAAGACGATGACCGAAAGAGATGCAGCGGAGAAAAACAGGTTCAAAAAGACGAAAGCGAATTCGATAGGTCAATTTGAGCTGGAATCTCCCAAATATCCGTCGAGATGAATAGAAGAATGAACGACGCAGTCGCCGACGGATGAGTAGCCTCGCGGCGCCGCCGTCTGGATATACTCGCGAAGAGGCCGCATACAGATGAATCATCGATAGCTCGATAACACAGAAGGGAGACAACAGTTAAGCGGCCGGGTGTGTAACAGCTGGTGCTCCGCGAGACGACAAAACCATCGTTTATCACGACGTATTCAATCATTACAAAATAAAATATAAGAAACAAATAATTTATAATTATTAAAACTAGTAGTTACAATTTTGTTTTCAATGACGGAATCGACATGACGAGTTTTCAATTTACGTGAACTGTTCGAGTGGTCAGTGACACGGAAAGGGAGGATCTCTCGCAAGCTGCTGCCGCTGTTGGGCGCCTGGTATTAGTATCCTATGTCACTAAGTCGCACCAAGTATTCTGTGTCTGACCGGCGACGCGCCTTATATACTGTCAGAGCGGATTTGGCTGCGGCTGGGACGTACGTTGGTTTCTACTACTGCCGACGTGGACTATTACCGACAGTGTGCCATTCGTCATTATCGCGCAGCCGGAGACCTCGGACCGGGTGAATTTTTACTCCTTACACGTGTAAACATATTCGAAGTAGCATTTGATTTTTATTCGGGTCTTTGTGATACTTGCCGCGAGTGTTTTTATTCCATAACAACTAAGATCGCCGCATGTCCCTCTTTTAAAAAGTTCATGAGTAAGGGAAAGTAATGTTAGCGATCTATTCGAGCTGTGATTAGGTGCTAGGAAAGTCCGTGGTAAACAAAATCAGTTTGACGTTAAATTTGACATAAGACGACGGGCACGGTAGCACCCGTAACATTTTATACGAGCGCAGCAGCGCAAAAGTTTTTCAGACACGCGCGCCATCGCGTGTGATTAGTCTAGTATCGTATAAATTTGATAACAATTGATTTCAACTCTCGAGGCTACGTGGCTGTAGGTACAGTAAGTATACATATCACAAAAATCAAAATATCCCTCATAGAAATATAATATATGAAAGCGATACAATAAATAAAGCTCTGATACATCTCGAATATATATTGGGGTATAGGGAACACCGGAGTAAAACGGGCCCCCTAAGCAAAAGATGGCTTTATGACAAAATCCGAAGTTTTTTTTATTGCTTTTCACTACAAAATTCGATATCAGTTATCAATTTTGAGCGTCGGTAAAACAAAATTTCAATATACAAAACAAAACAAAACGGCAATATATGAGATTGAGTGTTTATTATTTGGGTCTTTTCCTAAAATGTGACACAAAAACACATTTCAGTCGTGACGGATTCGCCGTACAGGCAAGAATTAATGGCGAGAAAAAACTATTGTTGAAGAAGGCCGCGAATACAAAAAAATCACGTAGTACGGCGAGAAAAAAAGTTTTTACGAGGAAAGAAGCCTCAAGACTTACGACGGAGGCGGGAGCCTATTTTACCCTAATTTTGTTCGATTGTAACGGCTGGGCCAAGAATTCGGGGATGTGTGTAGGATGGTAGTGCGGATGCATTGCCGAAGTATCGAAGAGAGAAAAGATATGGTGATCACCGGGAATCGAACCCGGAATGGTCTACTCCTAAGCCAGAGCGCTACCCACTGAGCTGATGTCACCTATGGTTTTCTCTCATTCGAATCGTCTTCTTATATGCAATGCAGGGCCGTCACACGATGATGAAAAAAGGGGGCCCGTTTTACCCTAGAGGACCATATTACCCCGGCTTCCCCTACGCGTGATAAATTCGAGCCAATAATATATCCGTGACAAATCGAAAATATACTTGTAATATATTCTAGTTCTATAATCTTCCAAAAGGTTTTATATCTCCACATTTTTATGGGAAAACGCGAAATGTATGCAAGCGAAAATATACATGTGATATTCGGAAAATATAGATGAAGAAAGAATTGGTTTGTTTTATCATTTTTTGAAAAGCTTCGTGGCTGGACTCAAGTGGCGCATGAATACATGGTTGCTACTTTGTAACGGTAACCAGTCACCCTCGTCAAAATAAAACACGCTTGTCTGATCACACTCGAAACCTCCGGCTTATCCCCCTCTCGCCATCACGATTCGAATGATCCTTTCTGCCGCCGTCGCTGTTTCCTACCGCATATCGATTCGTCGGATTTGCTTATCAGAAGACTCCCTATCGACTGCCGACGGTGACAAAGCATAGGATCCCAAGTTCGGGAAGTATAAAAATAACAACGCACTATTCGAAGGGTACATTGATGTATCTCGACAACTGCACGATATAACTTGAGAATTATTTCTTATCCTTCACAATCAGTCCGCCACAAGTTTTTCCTACACCTTTCTATATTACACAGTAGTATGTCAGTATCTAGAAATGATAATATCTCGTGTCGGTAAGGTAGAACTCGGAGCAGTTTACCTTGGTGACAGAGGTTTTCATTTAGTATTATCAGCATGTGCTGTCGTTATTCGTTAGTTTATGTACCTACGCCTTACCATCGCGAGATATTCTCATTACTAGGAAACATTTTTAGCAAACTATTCGGGCTGTGATTGGTTGTCAGAAATGTCCGTTGTAAACAAAATTGTTTGATGTCAAACTTGACATAAGACGACGGGTGCGTTAGTGCCCGTAACCTTTTAAAGCTTTATAAGACCGCAGCAGCGCAAAATTAGTTAGCCTATTATAGGTGAAATTTTGAAAAAAAAAAAAAAAATTCCGACGTCGATTTTGGTGAAAAGTTTTCAGGCACGCACGCCAGCGGGTGTGACCCTAGTACATTTTTTTGGAAAGTGGAAATCACATAAAATCCGAACCGCTTTTCCGATCATCAGGATTTGATACGTAGCAGCGCTGAATGATATTTTTCGCCTGTACAACATTTCAGTTGATTTGTTGAGATTTGACCTGAGTGAGAGCAAACCGTAAATGTTTTGAAAAATTCAAAATCTCATGAAACTCACTCATGTACACTCACTTGCATTGATGTTAGTGAGATAATTTAGGTACTTAACCATACTTGTGATAAAATTTAACAATGTTACTTGAGTTTTCCTGTGTTCCTATTACAAAATCCATTGATATGGCTGTTGAAGGGGGCGAAAATTATAGTAAAACAAATCTATCAAATATTTTTTCTCTTTTGCTCTGAGTTTTAAGAGTGTACCCAACCATTCTCTAGCAATTTTCAAGTGGTTCATATTAATGACATTGTTAATAATGGCCCATGTTACCAAACTTCGCAAAAAAAATGCGAGCCTAGTGGACCACCACGTGACGGTTGTGAATTTCTTTTTTTTTATGTAATACCAACTGCCTTCGTAATGAGTGTTCTCGAAAGCCTATTCATGCCGCCATAGTAACGTCTCCAGATGTTGGAGATATAGACCACACCTTTTTAGTGGTTCATATTCTGCGAATTTACACTAATCGTTTTTAACCCAAAAAAGTTACACGTGTTCTCTTAAAAGCTGTAAAATACCTGTTTTTAACGGGGTACGTGTGACTTATGAATGCCGTTCTAGGGTTAAACACATACTTATTTGTTCTTTTTCAGGACTCATAATTGGATAATGAAGTGAGAGATAGAAACAGGGAAATCCAGAAAGAAAGGAACATTGAGAAGATGATCATTTTACCAAGTGCGTCTGGTAACAAATGAAAGTCGAAAGCTTGAAAGAAATGTCGAGTGGAAAATAACTTGCGGTCTCTTTGGTAATGAAAGTCAACCGTAATAAGGAATGATTTCGTCAGCTGTTTTGGGAGCAACTATTGGAACGGGATTGGGCTTACTCGTCGCTGTGACCATTATCCTCTATCGCTATTATTCGATTAAATTCTGGAGAAAACACTGGAGTGCTCTCGATCGTTGGCCCAATCCTTCGCTCAACGTGGTCAAGACCCACGACGCCGTATCGTCGGCTCAGCATCATTGTCACAGCCCGCAGCTCAATTTCACAGTACCAAGCTCAGAAATCGACGCCAGTATCGGTGGGAGCAGCCTTCCAACAAACTGCTCCGTGCAGACGACAACTAGGACCTCCAATGTCTTCGATTGCTGGCGTAAACCTCATCAGAGCTACTTCGCCGTTCCATTTCGGGTCAGTCGAGTTGTCTTTACATATATCTCGTCCCTGCGAATCCACACTCCGGCAAACCACGCTGTTAAAAATGTTGGCAAATTTACATTACCCGAAATTTAATTAATTAACTAATATATTAAATTTATTACAAGAGTGTAGTAAAATTACAAATTTATATATTCCCTAGTTTTCATAGGATTTAATCAAAATTGCTTTAACTTTATCTGTCCCTTGTGCATTCAAGTTAAAATACGGGTTTGTGTTAAAGAGCTTTCTTTATCGTTTAATGGAAGCTGCTCATACTAAATATTGTTAACAGTGCGGTGAAATCCAAAATGCTTTACCGATCTTGTCCAGATTCAAAACCAAACAACATCGAATAGATCTGCACTTATGAAGAACTATATCGCTGAATAACCAACATTGTACGGACGCTAGAACGGATTTATAAAAAAAGATTCAAAACTACATAAAAAAAATTTGTTACCGTTTCTAAACAACTTTTCTCGACATGTTAGACCGTTTTGAATATCCTGATATGAACAATCTCGAAAAATATACATGAAAACAAAGCTTCCTCTATGAGTAACCGAAATCAGACAGAAATATTGTAGATGGGGTGTTCTTGTATAGGGATGTTTTTCGCGGCATTTTCTATGTTTGCCATCGGTGCAATATACATCGGGGCTACCGTCGCAGGCGCGGGAGTAGGCGCCGGGATGTGAGAGCTGAGGGCAGCCGCTACAGCTTCTTTTCTTTGCTAAAACAAACATAAAAACAACAAAGCGATTATTTTCAGCGATACTTAATGAATAAGTGTAACATATTGTAATTTGAGATTTTCTTTACCTCGTTAAAATATTAAATTTTTTTTGTCGGCGGCTGCTGTTGCTCTTGTCGTTCTCCTTGTTTTTGTCGGGGTTGCTGCTGCTGCTGCTGCTGCTGCTACTGCTGCTGCTGCTGCTACTGCTGCTGCTGCCGTTGCTGCTGCTGTTGCCGCTGCTGCTGCTGCTGATGCTGCTGCGGCTGCGGCGGCTGCGGCGGCTGCGGCGGCTGCTGCTGCTGCTGCTGCTGCTGCGGCTGCGAGGGCACTCGCTGTTCCGGGGGCGGCTGTTGGCGCGCGAACGGCGGCAGCTGCTGCAGGGGCAGTCACTGTTGCGGGGGCAGCCATTGTTGCGGGGGCAGCCACTGTTGCGGGGGCAGCCACTGCTGCGGGGGCAGCCACTGCTGCGGCGGCAGCCACTGTTGTGGGGGCGCCTGCTGCTGCGGGGTCGGCGGTCCCTGTTGCGGGGGCACCCGCTGTCCCTGTTGCGGGGGCGGCTGCTGCCCTGTTGCGGAGGCACCCGCTATCCCTGTTGAGGGGGCACCCGCTGTCCCTGCTGCGGCGGCGGCTGCTGCTGCTGCTGCGAGGGCACCCGCTGTTCCGGGGGCGGCAGCTGCTGCGGGGGCAGCCACTGTTTCGGAGGCAGCCACTGTTGCGGGGGCGCCTGCTGCTGCGGGGTCGGCTGTCCCTGTTGCGGGGGCACCCTCCGTCCCTGTGCGGGGGCACCCGCTGTCCCTGTTGCGGGGGCGGCTGCTGTCCCTGCTGCGGCGGCGGCTGCTGTCCTTGTTGCGGAGGCACCCGCTCTCCCTGTTACGGGGGCACCCGCTGTCCCTGCTGCGGGGGCACCCGTTGTCCCTGTTGCGGGAGCACCCGCTGTCCCTGCTGCGGGGGCGGCTGCTGTCCCTGTTGCGGGGGCGGCTGCTGTCCCAGCTGCGGGGGCGACTGTTGGTCCTGCTGCGGTGACACCTGCGATAGCGGGGGCGGCTGCTGCTGCGCTGCGGAACCGGCGGCTGCTACCGCTTCAGTCGCCTTCTACAACTTTCGCTGTGACGAGGTAAGCGACAACGGCGGAGACTCTTCCCGCGGCGCCCGCGGCCGCGATTGTCGAGTAGTTCGCGGCGCCGGTAGTGGCGACGACGATCCGATTTTGCGTGATTTTCCTGTTAAAAGTACGAAATTAATAGTCTCACGTCAATTCCTAGTCTCACCAGAAGTCCAAGCGACCTGACTGATAATTCCGCAATATGCCCGCGCAACGCGAAAGCGTCCATATTCCGGAATAAACAACAAACGCTCCCAGTAAGACAGACAGCACGAAACGGGCGCAAAAGGCTTCGTTATTTGCATCATGTGCCGAGAATCGCGGCACATGCTGCAAACAACAAAGTCTTCTGCATCCGTTTCGTACTGTCTGCCTTACTGGGCTTGTTTATTCAGAAATATTGACGTTTTCGCGTTGCGCGTGTATATCGCGGAATTATTAAACGGATCGCTTGGACTTCTGACGAGACTATTCATTAATGAGAGAGAACATTTAAATATTTACTTACGGTATCCCATGATGCGGTCTTGTCGAGTCGGGTTGCACGATGCGTTCTTGTCGAGTCGGGAGTTCGCGAAACAATGGCACTGCCGTCCCGCGCATCGTCGATGGCGTAAGTGCGTGCGCGGAAACGGAAAAGCCGCGCCACGATCGCCTGTTTTCCGGTCGCGTCGTTGATGTGCGCAGGCGCCAGCATCGCGGCGCTGTAATCGCTGTCTGGCTACATGCGCGCGACGACGACGCGAAATTTGACAAGTGACGAGACAAAAAACATCGCGTCATATAGGAGATCCTGAAAATTTATCGACGTAAATGAACTTACGCATCTCGTGTTCCATTCTTAGTGAAGTTTTCGGGTTATTTACGTGGATTCTTTGGAAATTATTTCGAGTTACACTTTGATGTAACTCGACATTGTGTTGTGTGATACGGTACACCGTGCATGGCCAATCGCGACAACAAACGTCGAGGATCGTGGAGAAAAGAATCGCACGCTTTCCGTAAGTACAATTGTGTTATTTTTTCAATTGTGAAATGTCGGTGACAGGTCGGAGGTTAAAACCGTGCTGCTGGGGATGCTTTGGGACGCTCTCACCGTTGTCAATGTGACGAAGATAATACCTGGGTGACGAAGACGATACCTGGGACGGTGAAAAAATACAATTAAATTTTTAAATGCGCTGTCTTCCACTAATTGGAAGAGATTAAGAAATTGTATAATTGCAATTGTATAATGGGCAATTATATAATTACACATACCCGTCACTGCAGATGCGTCCGCTGAGACTCCATGCAATGGCAACACAAGCGTTGCATTCCTTGTCTTTGGTTATCGCTGATATTTGGATTATCTCCGATGTCTTTGCAAGTCCGGTTGTCTCTACATCGAAGAATAGAATCGCACCGTCAAATGGTACTGAGTCTTCATGGCGGCTAGATGTGGTGTGAGATACAGACTCAGGAAGGTCTACAAAAACGTCCAAGCCGCAACCACTGGAGTACGAGATACCTTCTCTGTTTTCGGCACTCGCGTTTTTCTTGCGGACTCGATAGACCAACTCTCGTCGTCGAAGTTTGAAAGCTACGGTCTTAGCTACTCTTGCACGTTGTTCGCTAGCTTCATCCTTCTTCCGACGAAATGACTCCGTATTTTTTCCAGGTAAGAGAGTGCCTTTGCTCCATCACGTTCATGACGTAGCTCGTACCGCTATTCTTTTGACATACCGCCAATGCAGTCCGAAAATCGTGAGATTCCGAGCCTCCGTAATGATGCGGTTTTGGTTGTTTGCTTGCGAATATATTGTGGAAAGATTCGCAGCCTTGCGTTGAACCGCACGGGGCATGTTTCTCGGCATTCGCTGAAAATTTTCTAAACAACTCCGTAAGAGATGTCTTGTATACGGCATTCGTCAACCCTTTTCCTTCCGGCAAGATTTTCCTCTTAGAAAAGACATGGCACATCGAAGTCGAAATACTGAAGCCGCCTTTCAACCATTCCGATTGGTCACGGCGGTTCGATATTCGATATGAAATCAATCGGACTGTCATGGCCGCTGTAGTCACGCGCGCGTTTTGAATGGCTGAATTGGCCACAAAAGATAAATGAAAAGCAAAGAGTTCGAGCGAAGCGAGCACGTTGTTGCTGGTATGCTTATAATTAAGAGGATCGTCATGGTAGTAACACCAAGTTCCGCAATTGGAATGGTCATTGAATGCATGTGGAACTATATTTAGCAAGCCACTTCTGACAGCGTCCACATTTCCTTTATTTTTTTCCTACACGCACCCGAAGCAATACTTCAGGTAATCTATCGTCTTCGCCGGGATCATTAAACTCCATAGTACCTCGCTCAAATTGCAAGTAGCATGGTTTTTATCGGATTCTTTGCTGGCGGGATAATCGGCTTCCCGTCGGACCTGCGCAATTGTCGAAGAATCATCATCACCTATTATGGTAATAATGCGGACGTTTTCTTCTGCTAACATCGGATTCCTCGTGACGATGTCTACTGCCATAGCAGGCTCCATAGATTTAGAGCTGCCTTCGTGATACAATCTGCAATCATGGTCACTTCGATCGTGACATTTCTCGCCGAAGATGCAAATTTTGCTTCGAGTCGCATAGGCCAGTACTTTCTTCGGCTTTGCTCCATTTCCAACACCGTGAGCTGTAAATATATACAACACATTATTAGGCAAGATCAATGTTAAGCTGTTGACTTCATAAAAGATAAATTGTATACTCGTCAAGCTGTTGTACGCATCGCCACAGCCTTTTCGTTGCCAACCTGCATCGTATAAAACTTTCAACTCAGTCGATGACTCTAATTCAATTCGCCCTGCTTCTTCATCGCATTTTGAACTGTCTATGCGAGATAAGCTAATACCAAAAAGATAATGAATAATGTCGGGAAACAATATCTGAAACCGCGTTTTTATAAGGAGGCTTGCATAATGACAGATGAGAAAATGTTACTAGTGGATATTCTGAAAAGAAATCCACTAGTTATTTAATATTATCTCGCATCCGTTACTTACAAAGGATACGAGTTTACAGTACTCTACTGCATGCGTGGTTAGTAGTTCTCAATAAATTAAATTATAGTACAATCTTCTATATATTTTATGATTATTATGTTAAGCGATGGAAGACGCTCGGATTGTATAACTTGTTGCAACTCCTAAATTGTAATTAGGAATCATGGTAGCCGTTTGGTCATCCACGAAATACAGGTGTCTTATTATAACCCATACAGTGCCGTAGAAGTAATTGAATGGCTCCACGATCCCCACGAGTATCACAGCAGCACGTGCCGAAGGCGAGTGCTGCCTGTGATACGAGTGCGGCGAGTGCGGTGTCTCCCGTTATTTTCGGTCTTTTCTGCGCTTAAATCCAGTCACAAATAGCCTATTCCGTACTGACCCGCATTACCTCCAAATCACCACAAAATCCGTTTCTCGCGCTATTCACAGTCGATATAATCGTGTTCGCGTGCTCAAGGTCGCGATATTCTGCCTCCATTCAATATTCGGGCTTCTGGCACCCTCGTGCCGTACAAATTCCTACTCAGATGCGCGATTTTATATAATGTCCAAATTTCCGTGGTAGTCGGTTATCTGCGCGCGACAATATCGGTCGGTATTAGTCTCGCGTAACGCGTCGCTGCCCTTTGCCCGCGAGAGTTCACCGCACGCGCCTCACTGTAATGCTCGTCATAGATTCCGCCGCGTGAATTCAAATGTCCGAATCGACGACCAGCCCGAGAGTGGCTACCATCGATATCCGTTCCACGTTAAAGTGCTGAAGCTCATCGAGACGCTTGCGTCGAGCGTCCGCGTCATCCCCGAGTTCGAAAATCGCTATTGTTCTCTAGGCTACATGACAAAACACCCCAGCGACAAAATATCCCGCGACAAAATATCCCAGCGACAAAACATCCCGCGACAAAATATCCCACTTCAAATTGCATTAAATATCCCGCGACCAAATATCCCACTTCAAAATCCATCTAATATCCTGCGACAAAATATCCCGCGATAAAATATCCCACTTCAAATTCCATCAAATATCCCGTAACAAAATATCCAATTTAACATTACACTAAATAATTCGCTTCCTTGCGGAAAAAACCTTTTCCATTAAGTCACACTTCATTCGTTACTGCTACTACTAATCCCCTGGCCCTTTCCTGTCCTTTGCCAGCTCCTCTCTTTGCCATTCTGAAAGTACAATTTACCGAAAGTAAATGCAAATGTTTTTCTAAAGCGGAAATTCTTCATAATGTAAGGTAAAGTAAATTAAAGTACAATTAAGTGGTCCTAAAGCGGAAATTCTTCATAATCCGAATGATATCTCTCTGCTGATCTTTGACAAAAGCGGAAACATTAATGAGATGAGCAGAAATAAAAAACAAAAAAGTAAGCAAACTGCAAATGTCATTCTAAAGCGGAAATTCTACTAAATAAAAAAAGTCTTCTTTATTTAACCGTATTTCGTGAAATCTTTCATAGCCGGCGAGGATCGGGGGGATTTTTATGGGGTCTAGCTCAAGAAACCGAAATGGGATATTTCTAGCAGGGCACTTCGTCACGGGATATTTAATTGATTTTCAGTTGGGATATTTCCCGCTTAGCCGACCTCCAAAACCACGCGAGGTCGATGAAGCACCAGGAGAATGCATCTGCATTCAACAGCCGTTGCTACAAGAGTTTGCCGAAATACGGTACTATTACCGCCGAAATACGGCATAAATACTTTTTATGTATATTTTGCATATATATATTTTTTATTCTAACTATTAATAGTAACTGAGAAATCAAAAATGAAATAACAAATAAACACTTACAGCTAAATTACATTTAGTGACAATAAAAAAACATTAAACTTGAAAAAATATCGATATAATTATTTTATTCTTTCTCTTTAATTAAAGGGTATCACGCACAAATCACGGGAGGAAAATCGCGGAAATAAAGCTCGCATTGTACACCGTCATGCACGCGTCAATACGTTCGATGGATTATCTCGGCGAGATGGTGTCGGCGTTGGGAAAGGTTAGCAGTCTCGAGGACCTACGACTACATGGGACTAAGTGCTGAAGCCTGGTCATGCATGTTATTGCACCAGTCCTTCTTGACAATTTGGTAAAAGCCGTCGGAGATAGACGTTATTCGATAATTATCAACGAGAGCACGGACGTATCGGTCACGAAGTACCTGTGCATGTGCATCAAATACTTTGACATGACAGAGAACCGGATGCTGACCACATTTCTTGGAATCATGGAAGTAGAGCGAGCAACGGCCAATGATTTATATAAGAGCATCACGGACTATCTGACGGAAATTAAGATGCCCTTGAAGAATTTTACGGGATTAGGCACCGATGGCGCAAGCAACTTATGTGGCTGTAACCACTCGGTGTACGCTCTCCTAAAGAAGGATATACCGAACTTGCAGCTCGTTAAGTGCACGTGCCACTCGTTGCACTTATGTACGTAGAAGGCAAGCAAAAAATTACCGAGCTCGCTAGATTTCCTCACACGAGAAGTTTTTAATAGGTTCAGTGTAAGTTCGCATAGTTTCGCATAGTGAAGATTAACCTGATAAGGTGTACCTTATCAGGTCCAGATCTGGTATAGGCAAGGTTTGCCGGATAAGGTATTCCTTATTCAGGGCCAGATATGGCAAACTTAAGGTTCACCTGACAAGGCATTCTTTATTCAGGGCCAAATCAGGGAAACGTAAAGTACGCCTGATAAGGTATGCCGTATTCAGGGCCTGACCTGGCAAATCTAAGGTAGACCTGGTAAAGTATACATCGCATTGTTATCTAAATCCGACTACTGCTAGTTTATTCTCATGTAAAATAAAACGAAATTCAATCCCACATTTCAGCTCTGCTAAGTAGGAGAACCATGGAAGATTTTAGTATACTTCAAATAGACAATAAAAATATAATATTTCTAAGATGTCAACGGCCGAGCGAGCTAAGGCGCAGAACAGTCACGCCGAGGACCCAGGTTCGATTCCCACTAACGGTAAATTAATTTTCATGTGTTTTTCAGCAATTTATATGTACTAAACAACTAAATAACGCCGAATATCTAATTGAAATTGCAAAATAAACCGAGTTCAAGGTGGGCAAATAATTATTTTGTAATTCATTTTTCGAATTTTTTAGTGGGAGCTTAGTAGGGCAGCCTTTATCAGGGCCTGAACTGGCGATTTCTATCAGGCCCTGAAATCACGATTTCTATCAGGCCCTGAACAGGTGATTTCTATCAGGTCCTTATCTGGCAAGCTTGATCTGGCGCTGATGTGCCAACTCGTTACATCCCTGATCAGGTCCGTATAAGGTTGCCTCACAGGGGCCTTAGATTTAGTATCAGGCCACCTGGTCAGGGCCTGATGTTCCCCTTAACTGAATTTCCAGTCGGGATAACAGATGCATTTACTGGGCCGGTCTAATGGCGTCGTAGGTGACGGTAGATGAGAAATATCGTAGGTAACGTCGACCAGATTCATGGCCGAGCGCCGTTCGTGCCCGGCACGCCGCCGGGTGGCCGCGGGGCCAGCCGTCCCGCGCATCACTAAAACCGAATAAATACGCAATAAACAACTCAAAAACTTACGTGGGGAGGCCGGCACACGCGGCCGAACGACACTCGGCTTCACAAGATGACAAAACCGAGGGTCTGGGCTCACCGGGATCTCTCCGTTCGATGGCGTCGAAGTCCTGCTCGGGTCGATGCTGCGTTCAGCTTGCTCCAGGGTTCGGCAGAGAAGGGCCGTTCTTGATCACCCACGTGGCGACGGTCGATGACTCCCCACCCTACCCACTCGCCGGCCGGCTCGCGCGCTCGTCCGTGGTTGGTCGGTCGCTCGCTCGGCGGCTTCTGCGGCCGCGCCTGCGCGTCGTCGCGCGCGCGGTGGCGCGCGATTCAATTTGAATCGCGCCATCGTGGTCCTTCGGCCCAGATGTTTGTGGCGTAGGTAGCGACGATTTCGGCGCACGTCCACCGCTCCGTTGGTCCTCGTCCGACCTCAGGCTGCAGCTGATTTCGCGGGAGCACGGTTGGCTTCCACTTGGACCCATTGGCCAAGCCGAGAGAGCGTGGGAGGCCCTCACGCCACAACCCGTGATGCAGAGCTGCAATTGCAGCTCCCTCGGCGGGACCCTGGGCCCATCCTTAGTGGGGTGACGGGGTGGCCGCGACAATCCGTGCTCCGGCTGGGTTGGTCCAGCGCCAGGCTGGGAAGTCGTGGGGAAGCGGGTGGCACTGTCAGCCAGCTGGGCTAGCCGGAGGAATATATTAGATATCGTAGTGTTAAGTTAGGTAGTGTTAAGGAAGGCAGTGTTAAGTTAGGTAGTGTTAAGTTAGGTAGTGTTAAGATAGGTAGTGTTAAGTTCGGTAGTGTTAAGTTAGGTAGGATTAAGTTAGGTAGGATTAAGTTAGGTAGGATTAAGTTAGGTAGGTTTAAGTTAGGTGGGATTATGTTAGGTCGGATTAAGTAAGGTAGGATTAAGATAGATAGGGTTAAGTTAAGTAGGGTTCACTTAGGTAGGTTTAAGTTAGGTGAGGTTAAGTTAATTAGGGTTAAGGTAGGTAGGTTTAATTAGGTGAGGTTAAGTTAGGTATGGTTAAGTTAAGTAGGGTTAAGTAAAGTAGGGTCACGATAAGTAGGATTCAGTTGGGTAGAATTAAGTTAGGTAGGGTTAAATTAGGAGGTGTTAAGTTAGATAGGTATAATTTAAGTAGCATAAGGTTAAGTATGGCCAAATGTTTTTTAAATATGGAGAGATATCTTTATATTAGAGATCTATTGATATGGTAAGGGGGGAGCGTGTGAAGGGGGGAGGGTAAGGGGGGCCTTCGAAGGGGCGAAGCCCCCCCTCCGACTCCCCCTCCCGCCGGGGTTGGCGCTCGAAGCGCGCAGGGGGCGAAGCCCTCTAGTATATATATATTTATATTTGAAACGCGTTCGCCGGCACTCCCGGCGGACGATCCGAAGTAGGGGGAGTGTGTCGGGGAGGACGCAAAAGCTGAGACGAGGCCTTGCATCCCCTGACCGGGAGCGTGGTATCCGGAATAGGGATCGATACAGCCAGTCCACAATGAGAGCGATAGCTATCTTGGTGCCGTTTCAAGTATGGCGTGTAGGCACGCGCGCGCACAACACGCTAAATGGTCCGTTAAAGGTCGACGAATATACTCAACAGGCTGCCGAGGCCCGAGAGTAGTGTATCATTACGGGAAGCAACACTCTACATATATACGCGATGGAATTCTATCAATGGCCAATCGCGCCGATACCAATGTCCGGCATTTTTTGTCCTCTTCGGAAATTATTTTATTTTAACAGTAGAGGATAATTCGAGCTGTAGGATCACTCAAAGGTCATCGAAACAACATCATTTTGTCGGACCGACGCGCATGCGATGTGATCTAAAAATCTGTGTGATGCACCATGAAGTTTTGATGCATCTGTAGATTCCACTGAACCCGATAGTCACAAAAATGTTGAGAACTTTTTTTTGTGGGAAGTTTTTGGGTGTTGGATTGCCCCATATATTTTAATTTTCATTCACCTTACATACATAAAATGCAGTTAGCTGTACAGTAAAAGTCACTTTAACACATCAGTTACTTAATATCCAATACCGATTATTATCAATTCAATAGGCATGTATTAAATTTAATATGAAGATTTAAAAAAATCCAAACATTGTATGTTAGTAACAATTTCCAGTTACCGTTATTAGAAATTTCATATACACGAGAGTGTAAAAGAGAAACTAATTTTATATATGTCTTTGTTACTAAAAAAAAAGTATGTATACTGACCGCAATATTCTCCTCCTATACAGTATACGAGCACAGTTTTTAATAATTATATTTGTTTGAAATTTGTTGAAAAACAAAGACCTTGTTTCAGCCACCTCTAAATACTATTTGTCAGCGAATTACCTTGGCACAATCGATTGATAGGTCAACCCCACGAGCTTAAGTCATGAAGACCAAAGAAAAGTGCAATAATAAGTGGTAAGAGGCAGAAGTATCGGAAAAAAACGAAAAAATAATTCCTTTCTTCATTTCTGACTCTTACGGCTAATTATCGCACTTTTCTTTGGCCTTTATGGCTTAAGTCATAGGGGTTGATCTACCAATCGTCCGTGCCAAAAAATACGCTAAA
>OZ010637.1:4901208-5283062 GCA_963932165.1 Pimpla rufipes
CTTCCTCTATGTGGAAGCAAAAAGGAGCTTTTTCGTAAATCATCAATATCTCATGAAGTAATGATCGCACGGCGAGGTAAAGGTGGGTTTGTAAACTGAAAGAAATGCTCCAAAAGTACCTTCTGATACTTTAGAGCATTTCTTTTAAAATTTTCAACATTTTAAAGTTTTTCAAAGATTAACAGAGTTGTTATTGCGAAACCGTGAGGAAAACAACGGAAAAGTCTTTTTTAATTTTAATCATCATAAATTGCCATTTAAGGAACAATGAGTGTTCCTTTAATTTTGTATAAAACTTTGACGCTTCGGTAAAAAATAACGGTTCAGCAGATCAATTTTTACATCTTGGGGGATCGTTGGGCATGTATTGAAGTAAAAAAAAATCTAGAAAAATGAGTCATTATCGCAATATCTGCCACGTTTACGTGGATTTTCCAAAACAGGTAAAAAGTTCATTTTTTGTTCGTTTTCAAATCAATATTATGGTTTAAAAAAAATCTCTAAAGTACCAGAAGGTACTTTAGAGAGCATTTCTGTCAGTTTACAAAACCCACCTTTACCTCGCTGTGTGATCATTAGTTCCTGAGATATTGATGACCAACGAAAAAAGCACCTTTTTCTTTAAATGCCAATATCTCAGCGACAAATGGTCGTAAAGAGATCCACAATCCACCATTTTGAAGCTAAAGAACCAGGCTAAAGGACCCCAGTATTGATAAAACCAGAAAACATTTTTTGTGCCCGTGAACGATTTTGGAAAGGACAACAATTTTGAAAACATGTTTTTCCCGCTTTTCCTTAGTTTCATGCTGCGCGTGTTGCCTAAAAAAAATGACTGAAAAGATTTTCAAACTAGAGATATCAAGCTTTAAAACCCATTTTGTTTTATTACGATTCGACCAGTTTTCACAAAATTCACGAAAAAAAAGGTAAAATTCATCTGTTCCCTTAATTCTTTTAATGAGTGTATGTAAATGTGAAAACTTATAACATGTTTAGATTTTCCTTATACTTCAAATATAAAATCAAAACATATTTTACCAAAGCTGCGAATAGCCGAGTGGTCGAAAGCACAGACCAACAGACAGGGAGTCTCAGGTTCAAGACCTCCCAATGACAAGAAATGCACTTTTTTCGTTATCGGATATACACCAAATTGCCGAATGAAGACGGCCCGTTCCATTAAACGTAAAAACAATGTTTTGTTTATTGTACTTGTTTTTGCCTAACGGTGGTGGTAATGATCGTGGATAATCGAAACGGTGTTGGGCAAAACGGCAGATTTGCGACCGATCGGAATCACCGTGGAAATGATCAAAATAGTGGTGGGTAAGACTCCCGTTCGGTGGGAAGCATGATGGATTCGTAGTGTACCCTGGTTGAATGATCCGATTAGAACCAATAAAACGGACAAAAATCCGATTAAAGCCTGTTTATACCGTTTATTGTTCAATCGGAATTTTGTCCATTTCATAGGTTTCTATGAGTGTCAATCGGAATTACTAAGCAGGGTAGTGAATCGGCTAGGGACATATCACAAATTCACTGTCCATTTAATTAAAAGCCTAAAAGGATCACGAAAGTTGCAGACTAGTACTTTACAGTCATACAATGTCGAGAACGACCATTATACGCAGATTGGGAACTTGATCGCACGATCATCACGAGTATCACAGCACGAGTCTGTGCTACGAGTGTGGCTAGAAGACGAGAAATTGCTAATTGATTCTTTCGTAATCGTTGAAATATAATGTATTATCGTTACGCCGACTGTTGCAGGAATTCAACATAGCAAAAGAACATCACGCTATTCAGCCCTCGGGAGGTGCGGCAAGTGGAGAGCCAGGTAAAGACTGCGCAAAAGCAGAAGAAAATAATATAAAAGGAATACATTAATTAAGGAATGATAAATATTATACGTTTCGTCTTGAAATTCACGTGGTGAACTGATTGTCAATGATTGTTTTAACGGCCTTTGTGGATGCAGTGGGAGCAACGCTGCACCATCAAAGTCGTAGCTACCCCGGCGGCGGAAGCGGAACGACTGGTCCGGGTGGTCGAGTACTCGTAAGAAATCCGTCAGTCAGTTCCCAGAGTTCTTTGGAAGGAGCCCCAGGCCCGTCCGTTCATCGCGGATCCTCGCCGCAGATCCGAGCTTACGGGCCCGATGGCCGTCACCATGATTCCCTTCACGCGGCCTCTTCCTATCCGCCTTCAAGGAGTTCGAGGTTCTTTTATAATAAAAACAATCGTGCAATATCGTACGAAGTAGCACAAGGCAACAACAAGTGTTGCACAGTTGTATTTTCCAAATTGCCTTCTAACTCTTTTCGGCCTTTGACAAAGCCACTTACGCAAGAAAATATCTTAATATATTTTCGTTCCCTCTTAAAGCAAGCTTTGTACCAGGTGTAGCAAAGTAAGAAGGCCATTCGCGATTTACGATCTTGCAAGCCTATTTCTAAACTGAATTCATAAATGGTCAACAGTACAAATTTCAAAAAAATTCATCTAGATTATTTTTTACTTTTTATTCACGGCAGAAATTTGTTGTCAACTTCTATCAACAAAAAATATGGCGAGTTTAATTCTATTGATAGAAAATATGTTGAAAATGTTAGCTAGATACCGCGTAACTTTCGCAGTTAGTGTACACACTAAAGATATTTTACAAAAAAGATGTAAACTTTATGACATTTCTTCAGAACATTTTTCAAAATCAGAATTTACCAACCGTTATATGTGAACGAAGAAAAGTAAAAGCCTGAAGAAGGCGTGCGTAGGCATGAAATATCTAATAATTCGATTACTTAACAAATTTTGTTTACTTATTTCAAATTAACTGTTTCTTGAAGTTTAAGATAACATAATTGCAATTTGTAACCCAGGCTTGTGTCATTGTACACCAAACTAAAGAAAAACTTTTCGAAAAAAGCTTTTCAATTGTACTACTTCGTAACTTTGCCATGTAAATATAATGAACTCAAATGATTATTCATCAATTGACACGAAAAGATCGCCGTCGCCTGCCAGGGCGGCCTCGCTGGATGCTCGCAGCGCGAGCCCCGCGAGTTGCACTGGAAGTATCCACAGCGGAACGGCGTCACCTTCGCAAAGTTCCCTCTCCTCGTTGGCAACAGGTGCAAGTTCATCCTGCGGATCTTCGTCCATGGGTGTCGCTCGAACCGGAGTTCGCTGCCTCTCGCCTCTTTTAATCCCTCCGCCGAGGTCGTCCGTTAGGTTGGTACTTCCGACTTGAAGAAATGCTGGATTGTATGGGTTTTGTATATAATCGTTTATTTTTATTTCGCCATGCATTGTCAGTTGTCTTAAGCGAGGAAAAGATCGAATGAAAATACGTGGAATGAGGCATGAAAAAAAGTAATTAAATGTGGTTTATAATGACTTGGCATAAGAGAAAAGAATTGGTAAAGTTTGAATGGCCGTAGAAACAGCCAGGCAAGAATACGAATTTAATCGATTGGTTGCAGCAGCGAGGGAGGACCAGCACCTCCAGCGTCACCTTTGGGATCGTTGCAACCGGATCTTTATCAACGACGAGACGGCCCTCTCTTTCTGAGTGCCCGAAGAACCGGAAAGAGCTTGGGGCGTCTCCATCTTCGTCTCAAGTACGATTTCGACAGATCTGACCTTCACGTTCATCTGATCGAGGCCCACGACCTCGCTGGCAGCGATCAGGGCGGTTTCAACGATCCGTATGTTAAACTCACTCTGAGTCCGGAAGTCGACACAAGAAAGCGACAGACGCCGATTCACCGAAATGATCCCAATCCATTTTTCGACCAACACTTCAAATTTCCCGTCAGCCACGAGGATTTGCAGGACAAGACGCTCGTCTTACAGGCAATTGCGAATTGATTTTTGCGCATGGGCTGTCGATCTTCCCGACGATTGCAATCGAAAAATGCGAATATAAATGGTTGGATTTTCGGTAGGTTTTGGATTACGATCGCTTCTCGAGAAACGACGTCGTCGGCTCTGTTAGAGTCGCAATGGAGGAACTCGAGCTGGTCTCGTCGACCTCATCGACCGAGGTTTGGGGTGAAATTGCACGGGAGAAGAAGCCGCCTGAGGAAATTCAGGAAGTTTTGCTGTCGCTGTCCTATCTGCCCAGCGCCGAGAGGCTCACCGTGCTTATCCTCAAAGCGAGAAACCTATTTCCCCCTCAGGTAAATATCATTTCACGGCTCATCTATAATTAATACATAAAAAAATGAATACATAACAAAATTAATTAATAATTAGCGTTACCACTTTTTTCGACGTTTCAGACCATAGGTCTATAGTGCTATCCTCTCTTAGAAAGGACATGGCACATCGAAGTCGAAATACTGAAACCGCCTTTCGAGCGTTGCTATTGGTCGGAGGCGGCTTCGATATAAATCGATTTGGACTGTCATGGCCGCTGTAGTCACGCGCGCGGTTTGAATGGCGGTATTGGCCACAAGAAAAGATAAATGAAAAGCAAGGAGTGCGAGCGAAGCGAGCACGTTGTTGCTAGTGATATGAAAATCTTGGGAAAAAAAATGTTTCATGAAAACAGCGCTTCCTTAATAAGAAAACAAAAGCAGTCATTTTATTGCAGTCTTGTGTTCTTAATTGAACATAATTCTTATTAGTTGATGAGTAACATACTCGGTAATCTAAATTAACAAATATTGTTCACAATGTGTCTGCAGCGAATGCAGCTGAATAACTGAACATTTTGTTGAAAAACAAACACGTGAGATGTTTATCAGTTTTGCCTTTGTATACTACAGGACAAAGAGATCCTGGATCCTTTTGTCAAAGTGAGCCTACTGACTGGAGAAAAAAAAGTGAAGAAGAAGAAAACAGCGGTAAGAAAAGCCACGCGATGCCCCGTTTGGAACGAAGCAATGTCCTTCAACGTCGCCGCGGGAGCACTTGCGTCTTCAGCCATTGAGGTAACATTAAACTTAACGTTCATGCTTCATTTTCCGAGAATCCTCCTCCCCCTACTGGTACACATAAGGATTTTACGAGCACTGAGAATCAGCGGCTTTTGAACAAAAATTAGTGTCCCTGACATCACATTTTTTACAACGAAGCACTTTTTCAATAGTTATATGCAGAAAGTGACCACAAACGAATTTAAGAATTACATGATAACGAATTCAGGATTGTTACGAATTTATGGCTCCAAAATTCTCTGATTTTGCCAGGTTTTCCACACAGGTTTTACAAACATTCCAGAGTGAACACCATCAAGTCCAGAAAATCGAGAACTTCAACATGCAAAAATCATTAAGATTTGCAAATTACTTTATGTATTATGTTTCGGACGCAGTTATTCATCGAAATGTTCACGTTCATCGGGATTCCCAAGTAACATTTTTTTAAACAAAGACTAATCCTCAGATCGATTTTTGTAAAAAAAAAATTAAAGGCGTTTTGAAATTTCCTGACTGGTAAAAGTTTTGAACATATTCACGCGAAATCAATTACTCCATAACAAACGGCTTCGAGTACCGAGGAGACAGAAGCTGAGCCCAATACTGCAACACTTCCGCACATTCTATCAAAAATTGAGGTCTATCTGTTGAGTATTTTGGGAGAAAATAGGTTTCAACATTTTTAGTCGTGGTGCGGTAAGTGCCATTGCCTCTTAAGATAACTCTAGTGGTCCCATCAAATGTGAGTTTCAGAAAAAATGTCTACCACTTCTCGATGGGATGTAAATCTGACAAAAATCTTTAAGGTGTTGAAAAGATTGATTTTGCATTATAATAATTCCAAAACGTCATTAACAAATTGATGGAAAAGAATTGTTTAACAAATCATCCGTCAACATAAATTTTTTTTCTTCAAATAAAAATAACTTGTAATTTTTTTAAATACGTATAAATTTTCTCAAAATGATCTCTAATTTTTTAAAACAGCATGTTTTTTTGTGTTTGAGCTGTATTCGGGAATCTACTTGATCGATTGTCAGGATACATTGGGGGTATAATGGGTGGTTTTATGACAGACGCATGTTCAAAAATCTTGACTTTACACACATAAAAACAAAAAAATTAACACAATTATCGAAAATTAGACAAAATTTAAAAAGAAAAAGTTAATTTGATAGGTCACTTGTCGAACGATTTTCTTTTTTCATCAATTTGTTAATAACATTTAAAAATTATTATTATGCAAAATCAATCTTTTCAGCATCTTAAATATGCTTGATTTCTTTCAGATTTTTATCCAACCGAGAAGTGTTCGATATTTTCACTGAAACTCCCGTTTTAAGGAAGTATACCGCTAGAACTATCTTAATGCATCTTCCAAGTAAAGCTTATCGGGCAGATATAAATCTATTGAGAAACTATAATATCATCTCCGATATTTTGCGAGAAATAATAGCAATGACGCGATTTTTTAGTGAGTGGAAGAATTGCTTGGTTGTTACGATAGATGTTGTTGTTGATTTCAGGTGTGCGTATTGGATTCGAGTAGCGAATTAATCGGCGGCAACGCGATTGTTGGCTCGTGCATCGTTGGGCCGGCTACGGGCGGTGGAACTCCCTCGAGCGTAGACTCCGAAACCACGGTGGTTAATCACAGCCGTGAGCACTGGTTGCACATGACTCATTCACCAAGGAAGGCGATAGCCATGTGGCACACGCTGTATTAGGAAGTTATACCTTCCATCCGCCTCCGCTGGCTCGCACGCGAATAAAATGGCAGGAAAGTAAACTTCGTCATTATTCGATTCGATATAACGAAAATACTACAGTCCATCTTATTTATAAGCGAGAAAGGTACAACGTTAAATATATCAGACATCCAAAGCAGCATCGAAACTAACAGAGACAGAAGCTGACTTTGCGTGTTCGTCACTCTTTTATCGTATATAATCGTATAATATAATATATCAAAACAAGAATCATAACTGGCTCTAAATCGCGGAGTGTCAATGCACTCGAAAGCTTCGACGATTTTACATTGTCGAATAACATTTTATCCGTGTCCCTTCACTTCATAAGTATACAAGATTTCTTACTTTTCCAATATTACGAAAGTCTCTATTTACTGTAGCGTAATTTGTCCAACTACAATGACGAAATGATAAACCAGAAAGAAATAAAATAATATACTTAATTTTTTCGTAATATTTTTGATCGACCTGGCGACATCGCTGATGCGCATACAACAAACGAATAAACAATCGATTAAAATGGCCTAACGATTGGTTCTCACGCGTGTAATTGTCGTTTCCTCTTTCGATTAATGTATAACTATTACTATCGATAAGAAAAAGTAAAGAAATTAAGCGAAGGAAGGCGAAGCGCACTATCATGTTCCAAGAGCACCTAAAATACTTATACTGATCCTGAAACGACGAAGAACATTTTTTAAATAACTATTTTTGTCGCGAGAAATTAATCAATTTATTGAACAAGTATGCTGCGAGCGTCCGACTGACAGCATACAGCGAAGACTCATGGAAACTGATTTGCAAAGAATTGAAAAATACAAAAGGCGCTGATTTTTCGTACAATCGTACAGAGAGAAAGACGCGACATTAAAACATTGAGAAAATCAAAATGCACGCAAATGTTAAGTTTCGACCAAAGTTCGTACCGAAATAACATATCAAATAATAATTTACGTTTTAGAATGGCATAAAGAGGTTCACACAATACACTTGACACACTATCGCTTTTAACAAACAACAATTATATGTACATATGAGGCATTCCGCAGTACTTTCGCCAGAAAAAAAAGTTTTTTTCGAAAAATCGGGTTCGGTGATATTTGCACCAAATTTTAATTAAAAAATATATATTTGGCCGGAATATGCTATTTTTTTCATTTTTCATTTAATCTGTAATATCTCGGAAACGATTAATCATATCGAAATAATTAAAAAACGAAAAAGTGCGTTTTTTCATGGCCAACAAGAAAAGAAAATAATACGGAAATATATGACACATTTTAGTGCAAATTAAGTCGGCTACAGCCGCAAAAGGGGGGACTGGCTCGGTCTTGAATGGATTAACAATAATTAAGCACAGGAAAAAGTACAAACGATCATGCCGACCCGCTATAGGCAAGACAATGCCTGAAGAGTGGGGGACAATACAGGAATATAAGGAAGTTCATTCGGCTAAAATATAACGGTACCTTAGATGAAAAAACAAATGTTTTCGATAATTTTTTCGAAAATCTTGAATTCATTTGAGCTAAAATGTGTCATATAAGTCGGTATTAACTGTTTTCTTGTTGGCCATGAAAAAACGCACATTTTCTTTTTTCGATGATTTCGATATAATTAATCGTTTCAGAGATATTACAGATTAAATGGAAAATTACAAAATTCTCATATTCCGGCCAATTTTTAATATAGAATATATGAAATAATATAGAATTTATTAAATAATATAGAATATAGATTTATAGACACCACTAAACCCGATTTTTAGAACAATTGTGAATTGTTTTTTTGGGGTAGCGAAACTACTGAGGAATATCTCATATATATATTATTACTGTAATCGTTGTAAATCAAAGTTACGTTAAACAACTGTATCTGAAGTATTTCGAGATTTAATGTATTGAAAGAAAGGAAACAAAAAAAAATACCAAGGGAGCAACGAAAATGTTAAGTTCCGAAACTTGGTCAATGGTTGTTTAAATACAAATATACATATACATAGATATATATGTATATGGAGAAACAAATATATTATTGACTTTAATGTTAAGATTGTTGGTGTAAAATTGATAATAAGACGCTCGCTATGCGAGCGTGAACTGAAATCGTGCGTTTATCCTTACAAACCGTGTATCTATGGCATTTCTATAATTCTCTAAATAAATACATATATCCCTTTATTTCAAGAGACACCGTAGCGACGAGACTCAAGAGACTCTCACGACGAGACGCTAACGCTACTCTTATATTACAGCACGTTCGTTCTTTTTGTCTGCTACGAAATTCTAACTGGAATTATCTCGGTCAATACGTCGCGGACGCCAAATGTGTCAGGTTCTATCTTTTTGTATTTATTTTTTTCTTTCCAATGAGCCCCCTTTTAATCAAATCGGTACCCGCAACGCTAATATCTGACCACTTACGATTTTGATTCTGTCAACAACTTTTCGTCGGCACTCCCTCAACATCGATGCGAAATTTTCCGATCCACATACGTGCATGGCGTGTCCGAACTCACACATCGAGACAGAGTTGTCCGATCGCATATACGTGCGCATCCGTATGAACAAAAAACGCACACATAACACAACAAGCGGCGCCCGCAGCGGCAGCCCGAAGAAGTTGCGGCGACGATCGTCTGCCGAACAGCTCGCTCACATCGTCCGACGGAAAATAAAATTGACAGGGTCGTACACTCTAGTGTAGTGTAATGATGACTATAGTGTAATGATTTATATATCATAATATAATAATACGTGTGAAGGAAATACGCGCACACAGGAGCGATAGCCCCAAAGTCGTGAGATCGTGATGATCATGAATCATCCGAACGAACCGGCTTACTCCCGTCGTTTGACAAAAAGAGAGATATCGTGCGTGATTATTACTGTAATATTTACTAACTATTGAGGGTAAACGCTCTTTTAAAAAGCTCATGAGTAACGGAAAGCATTGTTAGCAAACTATTAGAGATGTGATTGGTTGCCAGGAAAGTCCGTGATAAACAAAATCAGTTTGATGTCAAATTTGAAAAATGTCATAAGAGGACAGGCGGGGCAATACCCGCAACCTTTTAAAGCTTTATAAGAGCGCAGCAACGCAAAATTGATTAACCTATTATAGGTGATATTTTGAAATAAGAATTTCCGAGGTCGATTTTGACGATTTTCGGTCCGGAGCCGGATCTACGATTTCTGACAGAAAAAATATTTTTTTCTTCGCCAAAAAAATATTTTTTTTCAAAATCGATTAAAAATCGTTAATAACCAGTGTTTTCGGGGGTAGAATATGCGACTTGAGAATAATGGTATAGGTTAAAGTCGATATTTTGAAAGGAAAAAAAAAATGGGGTCGATTTTCAGTCCGGAGCTGGATCTACGGTTGCTGGCTAATCTCTGTTCGCGCGTAAAAAGTTCATGAGGGACAAATGCAAAATTCATTGTTAGTGAAGAGCCTCGGGCGCTACAGTGCCGGTGATCAGATATAAACATCGACCGCGCGCATGAGCGCGTGTCACTGTCCCTAGTAGCATGTAAAAGTCGACAGAAAGAGAAAACATTATTTAAATCACTATTATTATTTATACCTGCAAATACACATTATTAACAGACTTGTCGAAGTCAAGACAGTCCATCACTCCAGAACAGTTTAGTATAAGGCAAGACAACAGGCGCGATGCGTACATGTAGATTATTCATCATAGAACAAGAGCATTTTTGTACGTGAATACGATGAGGAGACAAGCCAATCGTTTCGCAGGTACTAAGAGCTTCGATCTCTAGGCGCGAGCATTTCGTCAAAATACGGAACTGACGTTTTTGATTAAGTTGTCTGTTTCCGCAATCTCGACAAAATCTTTAACTCCCGGGGGTCGAACGTTCAGAGAGATACGCGCACCGTTCTCGTGCCACTTGGCTTTCAATTGAACGCACGAGTTTTTCACTGAAAAAAAAAAAGAAATGATTGAATTACAAAATGAACCGAAGAAGAATCATTTTAATATAATTCAAGGGAGGATTACTATTACTTTACTTACTTAGTTGACCTCGCTCGTGAGCCGCTGCCAGTTGATTTACCACTCTTCGTTCGACCTCGTACTTTATAGAACGTGCTCCGTAATGCGCGTCGTAACCGTCAGCCAAAACAGACAACACTTCTCTGTCCCATCTGAGCTCTATCGTGTGCCTATCGCGTGCCCGGGCCGCCCAGGCTTCGAGCTCCCTGGCGACGAGCTTTATTAGCTCGGCTCGCGAGAACGGTAAAAAGTAAACAATCTCGTTTATTCGACCGAGAAACTCGTCGCGTCTAAAGTGATTCTTCAATATAGGCCGCACCTACGCTGAAAAAAATCTTATGAGTCACGATCAGATGACAAACATTTTCATTTTCTACGGATTTGGTCAATAATAGTTTGTACAATTTCATTATTTCCAAGCTACGGCTTCTGTCGCCTTTTATCACCCTTTCTATATTCCACTCGCCACCCGTATCCCTCCCTACCCGCGCTAAGGCATTTTATATCATTTTTTACATCTCGCTCTTGCGCTGGTTCGTGCAAACTACGAGATACCGGGTTCTAACTTGGTCCCAACATTGACTACCATGAAGCAAAGGTTGGGTACAAATTTGAGGCAATTCGGTGAAGCGGTTCAAATTTTACAATAATTTGATTTATTTTTTAAAAACAGCGGAAAAAAGCTGCAAAGTGGAAACTTTGAAATTGCTTCCTCAGTATTTTGACGAAGCTTCCTCTATGAGGAAGTCAAAATTAATCAATTGATCAACATACTTCCTCATAGAGGTAGCTTCATAAAAACTGTATAATACCGAGGAAGCAATTTTCAAGGTTCTACTTTGCAGCTTTTTTATCTTAATGTGTGTAATCACGATTTTTGGATAAGCGTCTGTTACAAAACCACCATTATGCCCAAAGCAACGCGCAAATACAACTCAAGCACTTAAAAGATGTTTTCCAAAATTAGGAAAATTTCAGAAAAAATGTATACGTCTTCAAAAAATTACAGTTTGTTAATAACATTTTGGAATTATTATTATACAAAATCAATCTTTTCAACACCTTCAATATGCTCGATTTTTTCAGATTTTTATCCCATCGAAAATTGATCGAAATTTTCACTGAAACTCATATTTGACAGGACTGCACATTTGAATAAAGCTCCGTTTGTAAAGACAACTAAAATCAATGTTCTCTATGTTCTGAATGTTCCTTAGTGATATTCATTTTGTTTTTAGAATTCCCGCAATCGCGAGATACTCAATTTTTAATCGAATTACGTTTGTGTTGTTGAACCATTGTTGAAACACAGTGAACACGATATCTATCATCCAACCTACCACTTGATCCTTAAAATTTTTCGATATTACGATGTCCTCCGGTTCCGCATCACCGTTTGTACTCTTATCCAGCCTCAGCGCCAGCAAACGCTCCGCTTCAGCTCTGAGCTGCAACGCGTACTCCGCTATTTCCTCACTCGCGAGATTCGACGTCATAACGAATATTGCGTTTTTGCACTCAATCGTTTTTCCCTTGCCGTCGGTCAGTCGACCTTCATCGAAAAGCTGCAACAAGACCGTCAGAACGTCCGGATGAGCCTTGTCGACTTCGTCGAAGAGGACAACCGCACCTGGATGTTTTCTCAAGAGTTTCGTCAATTGCCCACCATCGTCGTGTCCAACGTATCTAAAATAAGGCGCGAACATACGTTGTACAAACAGTTATTTGGCAATATGTTCTGCGAATTTTATAGAGCTGTTGCGCATTGATGACTCCGAAATTTCCTGATTTTTTCAGGTTTTGCAGACCGGGTTTACAAATATTCCAGGATGAACACGGTTAAACAAAGAAAATTAGTTTTATACCAAATATTTCACTCTATCAAAAGAATGCAATCTTGAGCCTAGCCGAACAAACTGAGAACTTAAACATGCCAACTAATTTTTATATTTACAAAATGTCTTTCGTTACAATGTGCCGTGCACGAAGTTGAATATTCATCGAAATGTTTGCGTGCACCCAAAAACTAGACACCTTAACAAAGTACACATGTTAAAACTGCAAAACTTAAACTAAACAAGACAAGTTACAAAAATCCGTTTTTTAAAGAAACGAATGATTTTTGGAAAAAAGGTCAGGAAATCACAAAATTCTTGAGATATTCAAGTCCTCCCGGTTTTCAGTTCTTCGAATTCAGGGTTCGTAACAACCCTGAACCCACTTCATAGCGTTAAATTATTGACGTTCAAATAAAAGCAAGTGAATATTGTGCATTTTTACCCAGGCGGGGCGCCGATTAGTTTGGCAACCTCGTGCTTTTCTTGATACTCCGACATATCCAGTCGTATGAAACCGTCGGGCTTGTTCTTGTGAATATAGGCAGCGAGTTGTTTTGCCAATTCGGTTTTTCCGATGCCGGAAGAGCCCAGGAAAAGAAATACCAGGGGGTGATCCTCGTCAATCCAGCCATTTTCTTTTCGTCTGATAGCTTGTTTTTATCGGCGAATTAATTGTTGCTTCGGTTTGCGTATAAAGTACAATGAATCTAGGATCTCGTATGAGCTTACCAGAAGCAACCACCGAAATCGGACCTTCTTGCCCAACGATGTATTTCTTCATACGCTGTTCTAGGGGGAATCTGCGTCGTTCCTCTGCTTCCTATATGAAAATAAAACGCAGTTAAAACTAATTAATATAAGCTTTCATTACAATTGTAAAAAATCTCTTTCTCCTAAACGATATGTCTAATTTAATAGAGATATAAAGTGAAATAGAATTCTCAAGGAAGAGGTAAAATTAAAGTACCTTCCACTATAACTCCTATCGAAATTAGGAAGTTTCATGTACAAATTTGTAATTTTCACGCACCCGTGTACGAATATTAATACAAGGTGGCCGTTTTTTTTTCTCTGACAAAAATTCCCTGATTTTTCCCTGACTTTTCCCTGATTTTTCTCGGACCACCGTGCCGTCGATTTCTATTTAAAGAAATAATGATGCCAATGAAAATGTATCCATAACCGATGTACGTCTTCGATAAATTATTTACTTTGCCAATCAACGATGAATCACATTAAACACTATTATAACAAGTCATGTTATATTATACTTGTAATAATAATGTATACCATTTTTTTTAACTTTTTATCTATTTACGGGAGTTTCGGCGCCAATTCATTTTTCCCTGATTAACTTTGAAATTCCCTGACTTTTCTCTAATTCCCTGACCAAATTTTTTCCCTCTGACTTTCCCCGGTTTTCCCTGACCGCGTCCACCATATAATATAATGCGTGATAAATAAAATGTCATGTTCTTAAGGAAAATTAGCGAACCCTTTTAAGGGCATGTGAAATACCGACTGCGGTAATAAAAACTGTAATTAACGTTTTTGATGGATATTTGCGTTTACAGCTAAAAGAAGAAATTCATTCCCTGCACTGGTGAAATCCGCAGGGAATTAATTTCTTCTTTTAGCTATAAACGCAAATATCCATCAAAAACGTTCATTACAGTTTTTGATACCGACTGGGCTCGACGTGGATGTTTCACATCACCTTAATAGTCCATTCAGTACTATAACTCTTAACGTAGTCTCACCATGATTGTCACGCGAGTTCTTACTTTTTCTTTCATTATCTCGTCGTATTTGAGAGCATGTCGAACGAGCATATCTTTGATTTCGCCGTCCCTGGCGTACTCGACCGCCCGATGACCCGTTTCATTTTCAATCGTTGGGTCCGCTCCACCGTCCAATAGTGCGCGTAAGCACCCCTTGGACTCCGCAAGTACTGCGTAGTGCAGGGCGGTAAATCCCTTGAAGGTTGCTCGATTATTCAAACGATCCGAAAATTCTTCCTCTCGCTTCATCAATACTTAAAAATCAGCAATCAGCCAGATGAGAAGACGTGATACGTACCGAATAAGATAGGCATAATATCCCGAATTTTTTTCGCCACAAGAAAATCGGCGAAATTACTAAGCCTCGCGGTATACCCTAGTGTTTTTTGTCGTCTTTATGAAAATCACTAATTCGCGATTAACTCATGGAATTAAGTTTCCTCTTTTCCGTGTATAAAATAGAGAAAAATAACGACAGCCTCTTCTAGAAATTACGACAATGTGCGGTATTGGCCGTTAACGAAATGTAAAAAATGATTGCATTGTCTGTTTTTTTTTGTTCACAGTGTTTGTGAAATTAGCAATTACGTTAATCACCATCCAAAGAATGAAGCCCCATCTCCATCGCAGTCTTGTAGACATTGATGAACTCGTCGCCTGCGTTCGGGTCAGCTCCTCTCTCGAGCAAAAATGCGACAACCTCAGACTTTCCATTGATAGCCGCGGTGTGTAGAGCGGTCCAGCCCAGGGGATGCCTCGTGTTGACGTCGATTCCGTCGGCGAGGGCCTACGGTAACAAAGCAGAGGCTATTCGATCGGCTTGGAGGACCAAGAAAATCAAGGCATGAACGAAAGTTGTAGTCGTTTGGTACCTTTTTCAGATCCGGAATATTTCCATACTGGGCAGCCCTGAAGAATCTCTTCTCTGTAATGTCAACTATTTGTCATGTCAATCTGTGGCTCTGTTGCAGAAGCAAACAAGCAATATCCCCTCTACTGCTTCGGACCAGAGATGGGCAGCGTTCGTTAGTTTTAAAAACACACTTTTTTGTTTTGTTTATCGTATATAATTTGTATATTATTCAACGTTTAGTAAAACTTGCCTACACGTTATATAATGTAATGTTTTATCTGCAATATAAAATCGTGGGAACACATTTTTTGCTTTTTACCATTTGTTTCATTACATTCATTGCCAAAAATGTATTTCAAGGACTTTATATTGATGTTAAAACATTAAGTAAGTCGGAGCTAGGCACAGTACAAAAGAAAATATTAAGTGTTTCAGATACTTAAAGTACAAAAATACATTTCATACTTAAGGGTATGTGAAATACCGACTGTGGTAATGAAAACTGTAATGAACGTTTTTTATGCATATTTCCATTTAGAGCTAAAAGAAGAAATTCATTCCCTGCACTGGTGAAATCCGCAGGGAATGAATTTCTTCTTTTAGCTATAAACACAAATATCCATCAAAAATGTTCATTACAGTTGATACCGACTGTGCTCGACATTGATGTTTCACATCGCCTTAACCCTGGAACTCATAACTGGGGTCTGCACAGATCCTACACGACCCGTAACTTACATACAGTGTAAAAATAAGTAATGAGTTCTAGAGTTTATGTAAACACAAAGGAAATGCACTTGAAACAAGTACCTTCAAAAGTACTTGGTATGAACCTATGTTATGTGAATTTTTTGATCATTTACCATGTTTTTTGTATGTTTCAAACGATTTTGCATTCAATTGTTTCGTAATATTAACAACGACCTCATGTAGTTTTTACGATACTTGCAAAACATACTTGCGCTTTGTACATTGCAGAGCTGTTTAAAGTACCAGAAAGTACTCCGGTACTTAAAGTACCAAATAAGTGCCACAAAGTGTAGGCAACGTGTATTAAAAGTTTGACAATAAACGCATTGGCAGGATAAACAAAGAAAAAGTGTGCGTTTTAAGAGTAACAAGCGTTGCACGTCTCTGCTTCCAGCAGACTCACCGGCGTTCGAGTTGGGTGCTTCGCACAGAGCTACGACAAGCCCTATGCCACCCAGCAAGAATCCGAGATTGCGGCATCCGCTGCCTTCCCGCCGCGATTCATCCTCGCGGCTATCTTTTTCCCGTCCCTTCCCCGAGAGGCAAACAGACGCAGCGCGAACGTCGCTCGGTCCGCAGGAAACGCCGGTATAACCTCGCTCGTTTCTCATCAGACATCTTCGGAGATTGCCGAGTGTCTTTTCCAAATTCCACTGGACGCTCGTGACGCCGGAACTTTGCGCCCGTCGCGTCAGTTGTTGCATTCCGTGCCTGCACAACTGCGACATTTTTCTCCCTCGCCGAGATATTCAATTTCACACACGGTGTTTACCATGCGACGGACCTTCGAGGATTTCATCTCGTGCGCGAAATCCGCGACACGTGATGCCCGCGATCGGTCTCGTGATATATGCGACTAATGACGGTGCCAAATAACGAGCATCGAGGGGGAAACAATATTCGGGCCAAGATGACTACTGAATCGTCGATCGCCGGAGCCGACTTGAAAAATTAAGGGCATGTGAAATACCGACTGCGGTAATAAAAACTGTAATGAACGTTTTTTACGCATATTTGCATTTACAGCTAAAAGAAGAAATTCATTCCCTGCAATGGTGAAATCCGCAGGGAATTAATTTCTTCTTTTAGCTGTAAACGCAAATATCCGTCAAAAACGTTCATTACAGTTTTTCATACCGACTGAGCTCGACGTGGATGTTTCACATCGCCTTAAGGGAGTGTGAAACATGTACCACGTGACACGTGAGTGCGAGAGAGATAGCTGCAATTTTTGAATGATCGCCATTTACAAACTATTCTTATTCTGGATAAAAGCAAAATATCATCGGACGGAGAATTAAAATACGCTTCCGTTGATGTTTTTCATTGCCTCAGAATATTTTCGGTATCTCCATACGATTGATTACAGTTTTTGTTACCGACTGAGTAGGTTTCACATTCCCTTAAGGGCATGTGAAATACCGACTGCGGTAATAAAAACTGTAATGAACGTTTTTTACGGATATTTGCATTTACAGCTAAAAGAAGAAATTCATTCCCTGCACTGGTGAAATCCGTAGGGAATGAATTTCTTCATTTAGCTGTAAAAGCAAATATGCGTGAAAAACGTTCATTACAGTTTTTGATACCGACTGGGCTCGTCGTGGATATTTCACATCGCCTTAAGAGCACGTGAAATACCGACTGCGGTAATAAAAACTGCAATGAACGTTTTTTACGCATATTTGCATTTACAGCTAAAAGAAGAAATTCATTCCCTGCAATGGTGAAATCCGCAGGGAATTAATTTCTTCTTTTAGCTGTAAACGCAAATATCCGTCAAAAACGTTAATTACAGTTTTTGATACCGACTGAGCTCGACGTGGATGTTTTACATCGCCTTAAATAAAGAGCCGGTAAACGTTAAGAGACACAACACCGCCGCAACACAGGTGGTTGTGTCTCTCGGGACGAAACGAGAAGCGAGAAACGTTTTGTACATATATAGCACGCATTACGCCGATCAAGCTGAATAATACACGGACCGACCCTGTCACCTCTTTCGTCGTCGCAACAAGCCGTATTATCGTTATAATGTAATCTGCCCAGCCCGGAAGCCGCAGGTTTGCGTCTGCGGCCTCGCATTGAAATTCCGAGTTGCCGCTTCGAGTACGTTCGACGTTTCATCGTTTTTCCCTCCGCGAACGAGACGCCATCGTTCGTTGCTTTTACCAGGTGAAAGTGATGAAAGAGCCAGGTGATAAGTAATGAAATATATCACGAAGGATCATCAGCGAAAAGGAGCGCATGGGATGACCGGACGGATGTTTCATGTTCGCCGAATTATCTCTTACATGTATATCTAGATTATAGTCGTGAAATCTTACATGTATATGTAGATTATAGTCGTGTAATCTTACATGTATATGTAGATTATAGTCGTGTAATCTTACATGTATATCTAGATTATAGTCGTGTAATTCTCATAGGCCTATGTATACATATAAATAATAGATAATGAATGTGATGGGGGCGCAACATTGACGACATGAGCGACAATCGACGAATGGCCGGGAGGGCAAACGCGTTGCTTTTACCAGGTGAAAGTGATGAAAGAGCCAGGTAATAAGTAATGAAATATATTACGAAGGATCATCAGCGAAAAGGAGCACATGGGATGGCCAGACGGATGTTTCATGTTCGCCGAATTATCTCTTACATGTGTATCTAGATTATAGTCGTGTAATCTTACATGTATATCTAGATTATAGTAGTGTAATTCTCACAGGCCTATGTACACATAAATAATAGATAATGAATGTGATGGGGGGCGCAACATTGACGAGAGGAGAGCGACAATCGACTGATGGCCGGGAGGGCGAACGCGTGATCATCGCTGAAGTTCGGACGACTGGCGGGAATGGCGTGGCGATTATTCTCGAACATTCCAGAGCCTTCAGACAACGAGCCAATGGGAGGCCGCGCGAGGCTCGAGCGGCTCCGCGATTGGCCAGCGCCGGACGCGATAATGCGGCAGTAGTTGGAAATCCGCGAGTCGCCGCTGCTGACGCGCTGCCGCCGCTGTCGCTGTGCTGCTGTCTCACTGCCCTCACTTCCAGTCAGTCTATCGTGGTTCTATCGTCTCCTTATCGTGGGCGACTCGTCCGACCGACGAAAAAACGTAACTAAGCCGAGCGAATTATAGAGACGCGTTTCTCACGCGTGCGGCATCGAATCGACGATCTCGAGACCCCGCATAGAAACGAATCCAGTGGACGTCGTCGAGAGGAATTATTTTGCTAATTTTACACGACGAGAAACGTCGGGGAAACAAAAGCGTTTTTGCGGCAGAAAAAAACCGAGTGTTTTGTGCGCGCGCGCAGCGCGTGTCTCTGTGCATCGAGCGTATAATTCCGGTTGAAACACACACGAAGCAGTCATGGCTGCGATGTCCGTGATTGGAATCGACTTTGGTAACGATAGCTGCTATGTCGCCGTCGCGAGAGCCGGGGGTATCGAAACTATAGCCAATGACTACAGCCTACGCGGCACGCCGTGAGTAATCATTCCCGTTTCGTCTCTCGCCACGAGATTTACTTTTTTTCTCTCGCTCTTTTTCCTCGTCGCCTCTTGATTGCGGGTGAATCGTTGTTTGGCGGATTCGGCAATGTACTCACCGAACGTAGCGACATGCCTACGCAAAGGAACAACCGGCCTCGATCGTACCGGTGTCCCATTCTTCGGGAATCTTCGCCGAGCGCCTCGCATCATTCGCTACGCCGCCTCCTTCTCTCCCCTCCCCCCCCCCCCCTCACCCCGTTTCCTCTGCTCACCTCGTCACCTAACCCACCATCAACTATGCACCACGTTCCCGCGAGATCTCTCGTATTCCATAGAAATTCTTAAGGCGAGGCGAAATCATCGTGAGTGCGAGAGAGATAGAAAATAATCTTCGGACCAACAATTCATGGAAACTAGACACATGTCAGGAAAAATCGAAGTTTTACACCAACCAGAATCGAAAGAGGAATGGTGTAAAATTTTTCTTTTCTCCGGAAACGTTGGGCATCGGCGGAATAATGGGTTACAGTTTTTATTACCGACTGAGCAGGTTTCGCCTTGCCTTAAGGCGAGGCGAAACCACCGTGAGTGCGAGAGAGATAGAAAATAATTTTCGGACCAACAATACACGGAAACTAGACACATGTCAGGAAAAATCGAAGTTTTACACCAACCAGAATCGAAAGAGGAATGGTGTAAAATTTTTCTTTTCTCCGGAAACGTTGGGCATCGTCGGAATAATGGGTTACAGTTTTTATTACCGACTGAGTAGGTTTTGCCTTGCCTTAATTAAGTAATTGCGGGCACTCGATGCACTGGCCACTGATGTTTTTTTGTTCTTTTTTGTTTTATTACCAATCCGTACTTCCACTATTTCGTCATTACTATACATACACGTGTGTGTGTGTGTGTGCATGTGTATGCGTAGCGTAAATTTCCGCTGCTGTGTATATTGCGGCCCGTGTCGCGATGAATTACGCGGAGCGAACTTTGCCGACTGTGTATTTTTGCCTCTCGCAAAGCTTCCGCTCCCGCGGATCAATTGATTTGTTAATCTTATCGGTGTTGCGTGTGCCAGACGGCGAAAACCGATCCGACCAATCGCAATACCGCACTTCCGGTTTGGATCGTTCGTTGGCCCCGTTTCGACGATTTTTCGTACTTTTCGTCCCCTCCACCTTCTTTGTCTCTTTCGGTCTGTCCACTCACCAATCTTCCTCTGAGCAGCACCCTTCCCCTCCCTTTCTGTCGTCCACCTGAGACTAGACAGACAGACAGACAGAGGGGGGGGGGGGGGGGGGGAGTGAGAGGGAGGGAGAGATGACAAGACTCTTGAGTTAGATTTGGGGTCATTCCATGCTACAGAATTTTTGGATCAATCGAATATACATATTAATGAGCTTTTTTACAACACTTATTTGTCTATCGTAATCAGAGTTGTAAATTCTGAAACCCTTTAGAAATAAAGTACAATTGGTACAATTGGTTTTGCAATCATGAATTAATAATAGTAACAATAATAGTAACATGTGGCAATTATAATATAATATGTACATTTTTTATTGGCTCCGAAGAATATTTATTCTCAATAAAACTTCATGGTCATTTTCCTGAAAAAAAAAAAATAGGGAAATGTGGTTAATGCATTACGAATGTACAGTGGAACCTCTCATAGCAAACGCATGCGGGGACATGTAAGGTAATTGAAGAGCCTCGTGCCTCTCACTCTTTCTCTCGCAAAATCGTCCAATCACAGTGCTGATACGTTTCCTAATGTATGCTACGAGAGTGTACGCTACGAGAGGTTCCAGTGTATTTATTAGTGGATACTTTATATAAGTATAGATTATATGGAGGAACATGCGCTTCCATTTTTTGCAATTGTTCCCAATTTTTCTTTGGAAATGAGGTATGCATGCAGCTATTAAAAAGTTCACATAATTTTATAATCGACACAGGTGATTATTTTAAAATCACACCTACAAACCAAACCATACTGCAACATTTATTTGTTAAATTAATGAGGATTTACAACTCTGATTATAATTATAATTGATGTGTGACTCGGAATGAAAGACAAGTTGTATTTTGAGATTTATACAGCAATGAGTTGAGAGAAAAATTGAATTTCTGTTTTTCTGCACAGATCTTATGTGGCGTTCAGTGGAAAAAATCGTGTTCTTGGCGTTGCAGCCAAGAACCAAATGGTTACAAACATGAAAAACACTGTATCCGGCTTCAAGCGATTACTGGGAAGGAAGTACAATGACCCTCAGGCCCAGCATGAACTGAAAAGCTTGTCTTACAGAACTTCTCAGCAACCCGATGGAAGTATTGGTATTCATGTAAGTCAATGCCACAACCGATAGACCTAAATCAATTGTTACAATCTTCAATGACATTGATAGATATTTTTCTTTTGACCTGTAATTGGAACATTCACTCTGGCAGCTTTGTTGTTAAATATTCAGATTTATTACAAAAATCCTAAGTTACTGATAGAATAACGAATAGAGTTCTCCTGTTTTTCCTCTTAAGCTTAAGACACAAATCCTCCACTGGAGGATTTATGTTCATTAGCAGAACTCTTTATTTCGGTTGATTTTGCAATCTCTTTGAGGCTATCCTGGTGTATTTGAACGAATGAGCCTACAGTGTAATACGGATTCTCAATCAGAGCTTCACGGAAAGAAAAACTGGGCATAAAATCTGTTGGGACCAATGGGAATGGAACTCTGGATGCCAAGTTGATGGTTAATCCTATCCTATATTTTAGATATATGGAAAAATATATTCAAAATATATAAAATGTATTTTGTATTTTTTACGCGAACGAAAAATATATCTATGATATATCGAAAATATATTCAAGATGTATTTTTATTATATTGTGGCCCGAAAAGTTGAATATGTCAGATATATTTTCGTATACATTTTATATTCATAGGGGATGTGCCACTGCGTGTCCCCTGATTGATGGATACGTAGATCGCGAGAGAAAATAGAAAAGATTGTATGCTATTTCAGGTACAATATTTAGGAGACGAGCACGTATTCTCGCCGGAACAGATAACGGCAATGCTCTTCACAAAATTGAAAGACATCTCGGAAACGGCTCTGCAGACGGTGGTGAACGACTGCGTGATATCCGTACCGTCGTATTTCACTCAGAACGAGCGACAGGCTTTGCTGGACGCGGCCCGCATCGCAGGCCTCAACGTGCTCCGGCTTTTCAACGAGACCACCGCTACCGCGCTCTGTTACGGCATTTATAAGCAGGATTTGCCGGCGATCGACGCGCCACCTCGTAACGTCGTTTTCGTCGATGCCGGTTACGCTAGCTTGCAAGTGAGCGTCTGCGCCTTCCACAAAGGAAAGCTCAAGGTCAGTAAAGTATAGGCGCAATCCCACCTATCCACCACCTCGTGCTCGATTGATATCCAAAACTGTATTCAACTTTTTCTACGCACACTGGTGAAAATCTTCACGAAGATTTTCGTCGAATGCGGATATCACCAAAACATTCGATGGAACCCTTGAAATACCAATATGCGTGAAAAAAGTTGATTACAGTTTTTATTACCGTAGTCGGTATTTCACATGCCCTTAAGGGGAAGCTGGAGTATATTTTTTTACCGACATTGGTCGGTAAAAATAGACCCGTAGTTTACTCTTTACGTCATTATAACGCAACAGATATGCTGCAAATATGACAGAGATGTTATACGAATAAACAGTTCGGCGTAAATGCGATTGGCGGTCGAAAACTAACAGGAAATAAACAAAATCATATACTTCTGAATCTCCAAAAACCAATACGGCCGTTCGAAATGTCAACAGCACTTTTGTAAATCGTTTTAGGAGTAAGATAAGTCGTTTAGGGATCTCGAGTGAGTCAAATTGTAGCCAACGCCGATTTTTTAAAGTTTTCTCAATATCCCAGAACCCACAAAATGTCGATTATACAAAGTAAATCCGCATAAAGCGTAAACTGCGGGCCCGTGTTTTTTATTAAACTTGGCGCCGATAAAGAAGATCTCTATTGGCTCAAAATATACGATTTTTTCTATTTTCTGTTAGTTTTCGACCGCGAATCACATCTACAGCGAACCGCTTAAGTTCATACAACATCTCTGTCAAATTTGAAGCATATCTGTAGCGTTATAACGACGTAAAGAGAAAACTATGGAAGTCTATGTTTACAGACCAATGTCGATAAAAAAATCGACTCAAATGTCGACAAAAAAATCGACAGCTTCCCCTTAAGGCGATGTGAAACATCCACGTCGAGCCCAGTCGGTATCAAAAACTGTAATGAACGTTTTTGACGGATATTTGCGTTTACAGCTAAAAGAAGAAATTCATTCCCTGCGGATTTCACCAGTGCAGGGAATGAATTTCTTCTTTTAGCTATAAATGCAAATATGCGTAAAAAACGTTCATTACAGTTTTTATTACCGCAATCGGTACTTCACAAGCCCTTAAGGGCATGTGCGATGCAAGCTGCCACACGGTGGCAGTACGGCAGACCGATCGATACTCTCCGCCCACGGGTGTTGTTGGTAGGGAGCATGTCTCCGCCCACTTTTTGTATCGAGCAAAACTTCGCGGTTCGCTTCCTACAATCGCGCTTTTTTTAGGAATCGCAAACACGTTGCAAAGATTCATTGAAAGATCAAATTGAAAGAACATGCGGCACAAATTTATAGTGTGAATCAAAAAGTAGAGTGATCACGATTTCACAATTTTTATACAATAAGCATGTCTCTTTTACTAGAGTGACTCTGGTGTAGATGGTAGAGCGCTTGCTTGAACAACTCAACGTTGTGCGTTGGCTATAATGCCATATATCAATTGCACCAACAATGAAAAGAACAAAAAATCACGTTGGCTTCTTGAAGCAACGCTGTACCGCTTCACCTCTTTTTGAAAAGAAAGATACGAACACGATATTTTCTTTCTCTTCAATGTTAATATTGTATATACGTGATGTTATCACGGTGCGATTGGTGCATGATATTAAAATTAACATTATTTTAAAAAATTCACAAAAACAAAGTTTCCTCTAAGAGGAAGCAAAAAATTGCATTGACAAGTGACTTGTTGAACAATCTTTTTTTCCTACAATTTGTTAATCATTTTAGAATTATTATTATACAAAATCAATCTTTTCAACAACTTGAATGTGCTTGATTTTCTTCAGATTTTTATCCCATTGAGAAGTTCCGAAATTTTCTCTGAACCTCACGTTTTAAGGAACTGTACCGTTAGAACTACCTTAAGCTCAAAAATCCTCAAAGGTCCCGAGGGCCGTCGGAAGAAAAAAAAAACGAAATAATTAGAGTCGAGAATGTTGAAATTGAAATGAATCCAAACAGATGTTGGCGAGCGCAGCGGACAGCAACCTCGGCGGAAGAGACATCGATATCATTCTCGCCGATCACTTCTGCAAAGACTTCCAGACTCGTTACAAAATCGACGCTCACACAAATCCACGCGCCTATCTTCGATTGATCGCCGAAGTGGAGAAGCTCAAGAAGCAGATGTCCGCCAACTCGACCAATCTGCCGCTCAACATCGAGTGCTTCATGGAGGAGAAGGACGTGCACGGGACATTAAACCGCGCCGACATGGAGCAAATGTGTGCTCACCTTTTCAAACGCGTCGAGGCGACTCTCAAACGGTGCCTCGCCGATTCGAGTGAGTCATTAGATCTTCGCTCAGATGATTCTTCGAAAAATAATTTCACCTGACATTTAATAGGTCGATTAAGCAATCGTTTGAAGCCAGTACACTTATTGAATTTTAAGGGTGGACGACGATTTCAGTAAAAACGATTTTTTTTTTTTTTTTTTTTTTTTTTTTTTTTTTTTTTTTTTTTCTTCTTCCTATAACAAGTGGTACGAACAAATCTGTGTGCTTAATTGTTCACAGCGGTGCCCTTGTTCTATATTTAAAAATTCCGAAATGCGAGTATAAAGAATTACAGAAATTCTTTCTATTTTATGGACAATCATATTGTAAGATTCAACTAAGACCCGAGATTTAATGTGCTCAAGTCCAAGTTGTGTTGTCAAAGATTTCATCTTGAATACAAGAAAAATTACTGGGCATCTAAAGTAAGGATTAAAAAAGTGATAATTATGTTTGACATTTTCTAGAATTGAAACCGGAAGAGATACACTCGGTGGAACTGGCCGGAGGGTCGAGCCGTGTACCAGCAATCAAGAAGTTGGTCGAAGAGGTGTTTGGAAAGCCACTCTCGACAACCCTCAATCAGGACGAATCCGTCGCTCGTGGTTGCGCCCTGCAGTGCGCTATGCTCAGCCCGGCAGTTCGCGTTCGCGATTTTTCGGTCACTGATATTCAGCCCTATCCTATCAAGGTCATCTGGGATATCAATCAAGGCGACAAGGGGTACGTCTTTATTTCAATAAATAAACATAAATTTCTTCTTCCCGTCAGTGAAATTGTGTTAATCGGATCGCTTATTCATTGCAGGGAGGTTGAGATCTTTGAATACAACCACGCGGTTCCGTATTCAAAATTCCTGACGCTCCATCAGTCGAGCCCGTTCAGTCTGTCCGCTTCTTACGTGTCTCCACCGCCTTCATATCCCCAGACGCATATAGGTAAGTTCGAAAATCGATTGATCCCTTTACATGAAGAATTTTTAGATTTTTATTAAAAGATACAAATGCAACATCAAACATTCCAAAGGCCCGGAACAAACGGACAAACATCCCGAACACTCAATAGGTCTTATTCAATCGGAAATCGGAAGACGTTTCCAATTACCACTTTTGATTTTCGATATTCGATTTAAAAAGTAGACGGTGTTTTCGTGATCGCACATTGAGATCGGGGCCAAGTTCATGCGTTGAAATTTTTCGTTTATGTAAAAATGTCAAACCTGATACAATTGCATCGAGTACATGATTTGACTTTGCGATAAAATTCAAAGCACATTTGTAAACTTTGCATGCCCTCCTCTAAGTAGAAGGACTGCAAGTTTCGAACCGCAAGTTTCGGACTGCTAAAAATTGTACCTAACAATTCCTCGGAAATTGATTGCAGGTGTTTTCCAAATAAACAATGTAAAACCAACGCCCGAGGGTGAGCCGTCGAAAGTGAAGATAAAGGTCCGTCTGAATCTGAACGGAATTCTGACAATCGCGTCGGCATCGCTTGTGGAGAAGCGAGAGTTGACCCAGGAGGAAAAGGAGGAAGAGGAGAAGAAACAACAGGCTACGAATAACATGGACACGGACGCTCAACAGGAAAAGAAGGACAAGGCGGACCAGGAGGCGCAGGCAAACGAGCCCCCAGCTCCCGAGGTAAGCAACGTACCCCTTTCTCCATCTAGCGGCTCTTCATCATCACCCTCCGTTCTCCGAATCTCCCTACGACATAGTTGCCGTCTTTTACAGCCTGTGGCAATTTTCTTTTAATCGATCGTGCGGCACAAGGCGTGCCTTCCGTTACAGTTTCAATAAGTTTCTAGGGCGCCTGCGTTCCCTCCTCTCTCCCCCCCCCCCCTCTCCCTCTTTCTCCCTCCCTCTCTCCCTCCCACCCCTCTGCTTTCCGTACGATTCATTTGTGTATACGTGTACACGTAAATATGAATGTTCTATTAACTTGGATACTCGAGATGACACTACATCAATCGACAAACATACTCCGTTGATTTTAACGCCTCAATGCAAATAACAATAAAATAAATCAGCCGAGATAAAATTATAATCCCCTGAATGCTTCTATTTTCTGGATCTTTCTGGGGCCTTTCGATAATCCGCCATTGGCATGTAGAACTTTACGGAGACTGAGAATCTACGGCTTCGTAATGAATATAACATTCACAGTGTGAGAGTGCTGCGTGCTAGTCCATACAGTATCTGAAATTGAAAATTTAAAACAAACGCGATGGCAGCATACGTATATAAGTCAATTTTTGTTCCAAATTATGAACATAATATCTGGCTCGAGAAAAACATTATTTAGACATGTCGGCAAGCATATTCCTTGTCTGAATTGCTGATTTGACTCGACGATTAGGTATCCAAATATGTTAGGGTGTCACCATATTGGCGACATTCATGGCAGTCCGTCACTTTATCTCAGTAATTCTTAAGGTAGCTTTAGCGTGTAACGGTGCTAAACCTCCTCAAAATAGGAAATTAAGATAGAATTTCGAACACTTCTTGATTGGATAAAAATCTGAAAAAATCAAGTATATAGTTGCTCAAGAGATTGATTTCGCATAATAATAAATCCAGAATGTTAACAATTTGATGGAAAAAAATTGTTTAACGAATCACGCGTTTACCTTTTTTTTCTTTCTTTCAAATGAACATGATATGTTCATTTTTCTGAATGCATATTAATTTTTTTCAGAATTTTCTGCACTTTTTGAAATTGCGTTCTTTTAATGTTTGAGCTGTATTTGCGAATCTACTTGGTCAATCGTGCGGAAACTTCTTGGTTGTAATAGGTGGTTTTATGACAAACACAATTCCGAAATTCTGGTCTTTTCACACATTTTTAAAAATAAAAAATGCCAAAAATGCAATTTCAAAAAAGTGCAAAAAGTTCTGAAAAAGTTTATACGGATTCAGAAAAATTAACAAATCATTTTCATGTGAAAAAAAGGTTTGGAAATCGGGTGATTTATTAAACATTTTTTGTCCATCAAATTGTTATTAACATTTTGGATATATTATTATGCAAAATCAATCTCTTGAGCACCTTCTTGATTTTTATCCTATTAGGAAGTCTTCGAAATTCTATCTTAATTTTAACTTTTAAGGCGATGTGAAACATCCACGTCGAGCCCAGTCTGTATCAAAAACTGTAATGAACGTTTTTGATGGATATTTGCGTTTACAGCTAAAAGAAGAAGTTCATTCCCTGCGGATTTCACAAGTACAGGGAATAAATTTCTTCTTTTAGCTGTAAATGCAAATATGCGTAAAAAACGTTCATTACAGTTTTTATTACCGCGGTCGTTATTTCACATGCCCTTAAGGAGGTTGAGCACCGTTGCTCGTTAGAGCTACCTTAATGAATTGGCCGTTGACATGACCTTAACGGGATATCGTTGGAATCTACGCCATTCAATTTATGTGCATAACTTTTTTCCGTCGGCATCCAACTTTGATCAGTATGAACGTTTGATGAGTACGAGTATGTCGTTTTTGCTATCGTTTGCTATCGTCGTTTGAGTACGAATGTCGTTCGTGCTATGTAATCACTGCGAAACCCCAGCAAAAATGATTAATTTTGAGAATTTATTTCTCGCTCGGATGGTCTTTAAGAATCCTTGAAATTTTACAGGCAAAATATTGCATTTTTACCACAAAATCTGGATACCCAATCTTACTTTCGCCAACAAAAAAAAGAGAATTTTCAACATTTTTCTCATTTTCCTTGTATCATAAAAGAAACCTACCATTCAGTTATTGATCCCAAATAATATTTTGCTTTTGTTGAGCCGTATTCGAATAATATCGAAAAATAGAAATTTCCCTATGTTTAATAGTGTATATCTTCCGAGTTAATAGAGCAAAAATAAAATTTGACGAGTGCTTTTTAAGGTAGTCCTTGCGACCAATATTCATTTCGCATAAATTCGAGGAATATGAGAGAGAATTGCAAACACTTCTTGATGGTATAAAAATCTGAAAAAATTCATGAACATTATAGGTACTGGTAAGGTAAATTTTGCACAATATCAATTCTCTCTCATATTTCTCGAATTTATGCGAAATGAGTATCGGTCGCAAGAACTACCTTAATTAGAAAGAAGCACTCTTTTCAATAAAATACATAGAGCAGTAATCCGATCGGTAACTAAAATTCTATGAACCAAGAACTGAAGAAAATCGTTTTTATTTTTTTCTGTCCTTAGGGGCTAATTTTTTTAGCAACATATTTATTGAATATAATTTGACATGTTATAAACGTTATACAAAATGTTCAGCTTGCCTTCTTTTTCTTCGCTAGTAATTAAATGTTACGTTCGGTAAAAATATATTGTCGGTACCTTTAATTCTTTATATCTTGGGTGACAATAAAGCAGAAATAAAATCTGACCACTTCGTTTTAAGGGCATGTGAAACATGTACCACGTGACACGTGAGTGCGAGAGAGATAGCTACTGCGAGACGTGAAATCTTGTCGCAGATACCGACAATTCTTTCGGGAGTGCGTTTTGCTTATTTATTACTTCCAAATCGTAATGGGAATGCACGTATCATGTGTAATTTTTTATTATTTAGTGCGTGAATTAGTCGCTTTTCTCTCAGTTTTTGTCAAAAAATTGAAAAAAAAAATCGAATTTTTCATTACAGATTTCTCTGCGGGTAATTGATCTGCAATATTTTTTTTCTTTCGAAAATCAGAATTCTAAATTTACACGAAGTTCACATTACTGGCGGTTGTATTTCAATTTTCGCTTCTTTCCGTTAATAATTCGCAAAAAACGGCGCTTCCGAACTTCTGAGGTGCAAAGTCGGTACTTCACATTCTCTTAACCGGGAGAAAGAAGGTTTTTTTTCGATATTATTCGAATACGGCTCAATAAAAACAAAATATAATTTGGGATCTATAACTGTCCTCTCTTATGATACAAGGAAATTATATTCGTGGCTAGCGAAAAAATTCGAGACCCTCGGCCAAAACCTGTCCCGCTACCGGTGGAATACCCCATATATAGAATTCAAGGAAATCAATACAGTTAATATATAGCGAGGCTTTCGCAAAAAAATAATGATTTGGCCTTAAAAAAATGTTAACTTAAAAATGGCCAGCAGTTCCGAGTCCCAGTCGAAAATAATCTTAAAAATTCGTTATTCATTTACAGAGTTAAAGGAAATTAATTCGAGTAAAATGTAGTGGTACCTTCGGTGAAGAAACAAATATTTTCGATCATTTTTTCGTAAAATTTGAGTTAATTTGGGCTAAAATGTCTATAAAAATCTATATTATTATTTTTTCTTGTAGGCCATCAAATTCCACACATTTTTGTTTTTTAGAAATATCTGTACGATGAATCTGTTCCAAGATTGAGCCGTTCCAATGAAAAATGAAAAAATTGCTATATTCCGGACAAATATATATTTTCTAATTTTGAAATTTGGAGTATCTGCAGATACCCCACTACCCGGTTTTTAGAAAAATTTTGAGAATTTTTTTTTTTTTTTTGTGGCGAACACAAAAAAAACGGTTCCTGATAAACTCAATCATTTTGTGAAAAGACAAGAGTATTTAAAAACTGCCTATTGGAGAATTAAATGTTGTGTCTGAAAAAAGCTAAGACTCACATTATTTCGACAAAGTTTTCCGTATTTTTTCCGAATTGTTATCTCTATTTTCAAATTATCACGAGTCTCGAAAAAATCTTCCTCCGCGCCAATAGGGGCATTATCGACGGGCCTCGACGAAGGTCTGAAATAAAGTTTATCGGCAGATAGTTATTTTATTCCGAGCAACAACAAAACATCTCCATCTCCAGCCGCATGACGATGTGAGTTTGTTGTGGTTTAGGTGTTGGCGGATAAGAGGCGGCGGGACTCTGATGCTGATGATGCCGGAAAAGGTGGAAAGGGGCCTGCCCCTTCCTATTCCTCCAGGATACTCTCTTGGTTCAGCTCGGTACGCGACACACTAATCACTACTTGGACCCATGCGCATACGCCTCTCTCTCTCTCTCTCTCTCTCTCTCTCTCTGTCTCTCTCTCTCTCTCTCTCTCTTTCTCTCTCTCTCCAATATGTTTTGTATGCATATATACACAGATACAGATTTATATATGAGCCATTCCACCGTAATTTCACCACCCAAAAGAAAATAAATTCTCAACATTTTTCTAAAAATCGGGTTCAATGGTATCTATAGATGCACCAAATTACAGATTAAAAAATATATATTTGGCTACAATATTCCAATTTCTTCATTTTTTATTGAAACAGCTTAAGGGGATGTGAAATTTACTCAGTCAGTAACAGAAACTGTAATCAACCCTACGGAGACACCGTAATATTCTGAAATAAAGAAGTCGTTAAAGTTAAATTGCGCTTCGTCCGAAGCACAATTTAATTCTCCGTCGGAAGATACTTTGCTTTCATCCAAACTAACAACAGCCTTGGAATGGCATTGCTTCCAAAATTGCGGCTATCTCTCTCGCACTCATGTATTGTGGTACATGTTTCACATGCTCTTAATCTTGGGACAGATTCATCGTACATATATTTCTAAAAAATCAAAATGTGTGGAATTTTATGGCCTACAAGAAAAAAATGAATGTAGATTTATATAAGATATTTTAGCCCAAATTCACTGAAATTTCACGAAAAAATGATCGAAAATGTTTCTTCACCGAAGGTACCGCTACTTTTTACCTGAATAAACTTGCTCACATTCCGCAGATGAATATAGAATTTTTGAGATTTTTTTTCGAGTGGGCTCTGAAGTCCTGGCCATTTTTTAATTTACCCCGATCTTTTTAAGGCCAAATCATAAAAGAAACAGAATAAATAATCTAGAATAAGGTATATATACAGAATTCGAGGAAATCAATTCAGCTCAAACATAACGAGGATTTCGCAAAAAAAAAATAGTACTTTGCGATACTAGTACGTGAAAGCGGACTTTTGGCGAAGGTTGGGAAACGGCCGCATGAGAGGAGACGAGTAGTATCGCAAAGTACTATTTTGAATGATTTGGCCTTGGAAAATGAAAAAAATGTTAAAACGAACAGGAGTTCGAAGTCCGACTTGAAAAAAATCTTGAAAGTTCGTTATTCATCTGCGGAATGTAAGGGCATTTATTCGGCTAAAAAGTAGCGGTACCTTCGGTGAAGAAACAAATATTTTCGATAATTTTTTCGTAAAGTTTGGGTTAATTTAAGCTAACATGTCTCATATAAATCTATATTAATTTTTTTCTTGTAGGCCATAAAATTCCACACATTTTGGTTTTTTGAAATATATCTGCGATGAATCTGTCCTAAGATTAAGCCGTTTCAATGAAAAATGAAAAAATTGGCATATTCCAGTTAAATTTTTTTTTATCTATAATTTCGTGCACCTATAGGAACCATTGAACCCGATTTTTAGAACAATTTTAAGCATTTTTTTTAAGGTGAAATTACGGTGGAATGGCTCATATGTATACATATTATATTTGTCGATTACCTTTAGCATTTGAACGCGAGATACATGTGGCATGTTATTGAGCGTGACTATTAACGTTTTTGTTGTGGGTCCCGTCACGTGAACAGAAAATCGTTGACATCATCGGCATTCTTGCGAAATGTAGCAACGCTCAAAGAATAGTCATCGATCGTCGTTCCTTTCCGTCGGCCTTGTACAGTTACTTTCCTCCTCTTTGTCGATCGACTATCAATATATCTTCTCACTTAGGCGTAGCGGTTACTCTGATTTTCACTTTTTTCTTTTTTTTTACTTCTACACCTGATTACACGTTTTGATTCAATCCCACCAGAGTGCTTGTTCCTTCTTTCCTCGATGTTTTTGATGACCAAATACCGATTCTGTTCTTTTAACAATGGCATATCGTAACTCGGAGAAAAATATACACAGCAATTGCCTGATTAAATAGACCCCAGGCGACCAAAGCGGATTAGGTCTACCAGACAGAGTAGTCAAGGCAATGAGTTAGTCGCATCTCCAAAACCAGTGGTTGGTGGCACCAACTAATTGCTCAATCAATTAACCCCAACTAATCGTTCTGTTTAAACAATTCATCACAACTAATTGATTGGCTTGACCAATTCATTTATTGGCCTCGCCAATTTAGCCCCTTGAATCTTATCCAACCAACTTTTTTCCTTGTACACATTTTCAATGGAAACGCTAGATTATTTCGAAACTGCACGCATCCTTAGAGAACATGAGTCATTAAGTTACACTTTTCAGCATCTCTATGTCGCTGAAAGTTAGTAATCGCTGTATCGATGAGACGTTTAAGGGTAGTTCGGATTGGGCTCTGTATCGATTTCTTCTGCATAACCCTCGTTTCTAAGCAAACATATTTCTCTCTCTTTTTCTCTCTCTCTCCGTCTCTCTCCCTCCCTTCCTCCCTCCCCCCCCCCCCTCTCTCTCTCTCTCTCTCTCTCTCTCTCTCTTTCTCTCTCTCACTCTCTCGCTTTCTGTATGTCAATACCAACGTGAAATTTGCTCCCACCACGTAACGTTGTTCGGAGAGAGGACAGCACGTTGAAATATTGTGTCAAGAAATCGAATTGGGACGGCATCGAGTGGGGGGCGATTCTCTCTCTGTTTCGTTTACGCCCCCGTACTCGATTAATGCGCGTGGGTCCAAGAAATGAAATGAAAAAGCTGTGTCACGCCGTGCTTTGCTATATTTTCCATTGTTTTTAGTTCCGTTTGTTCATGCGCCAAGGTTTAGCAGAAGAAAGAGAGACAGTGGACGAATCCACGCGCGTACCAAACACGTTATACTGCGTCTGCCGATACGTGCCTTTTTTCAGTTGATTGCTCATGTTTATCGTCGATTGACTATTGGTCTCATAATTATCATGGCAAACAATTCGTACATACACCTGATTATGCTAATTGGAAGATGAAGCTGATTGGATGAAAGTCCATTCAATTTATTACATTTGGTTACTTTATTATTAATAAAATAATAGACAAAAACGCTAAAAAATAACAATTTAAATGAAGGTGGACTGCGACCCATACTAGTCAAAAGGCGAACTGGTAAAAAAGTAGTATATCGTAAGTTTAAAATAGTGAGCTTCATTTTATTAATGACTGTGAGACTAAGTAGGTATTTTCGAATACGTCACATTACTGATGAAAATAAATTTTATCGGCAATAATAATTTGCAATTGCTAATTTGACTTGATATTGTTGTCGGCAAGATCGAAAATTTCGTGACAGTTTGACGGCGATAATTTATTTTAATTGACAATTACTTCCGAAGTTATTTAGTAATGTTGCCGTTTTTTGTATTTCATCTAAACCAAAATCTCTAAGGAATCTCTACCACATTTACTATGGTACAAATGATCAGATCATAAAAGTTAGCTTCTCATGTTAATTTTTCATGTTAACTTTCATGGTCACTAACCAGAGTGCGATCGATATTTTTTCGCGTATAACCCTACATTTTATAGGGTTTATATTTATTTTCTCCTGACTCCGCTAAAATAACCCCATTTTGGGTCCGCAACGCGAGCGGAAAATCGCTCATTTTTTACAAATGACTTACGCATGCGCAGTCCGCTTTCATTGCCTCGATGGGGAGGTAATCAGCTCTTTCCTGCCTGCGCGGGAGTAATGACAACCGTACTACGCATCCCTGGTTAAAAGATCCGATTAGAACCATTAAAACGGACAAAAATTCGATTAAAACCTGTTTGAACCGATTATTTGTCAATCGGAATTTGGCCCTTTTCATCGGTTTGTATGAGTGTCAATCGGAATTACTAAGCAGGGATGCGTGTCATCATTTGTAAAAAAATGAGCTTATTTTCCGTCCTCGTTGCACACACGAAATGTGGTTATTTTTAGCGAAATCGGGAGAAAAATATAGTACGCTACATGGGAGGAGTGCAACTTTCCTCCCTTGTAACGTAATGTACTATTTCTTGATCCGGTAATACGGATGATCCTTAATTATAATATAATAAATAGTTAATCCTCGAAGTTACTAAGAATCAATGTGCAAGGACTCCCTTGATAATAAGAACGCGTATTTCCATAAAAATAATGATTAAAGATTATTTTAGAAAAATAATTATTCTTCTTCCTTTGTTTAAATTGATTTATCGAATGGTTTTCCAATCGAGTGTAGCTGATCACTAATACAAATGGGTGCAGCCCTGCTCTATTTTACGTACGGTTTTGGTGACTATGTTCTATCCTCTTCGCCTCTATTTTACTCACCAACACCTCCCGAAACATAAATACAACAAAACATTTCTTGACACTTATGTTTGTTCCTGTTATTGCTTACCTGTTGTGTGCGCAATTTATGTTCTGTATTTAAGTTTGTTTATCACAAGCGAGAACGTTTCATTTCCGTACGTTTCAATTGTATAGATGGCTGTCCCAACACCTGCACTGTTTTCGTTTCCTCACGTTCATTAAGCTTTGAAGTCATTATTTTTACAGGGCGACGACAAGGGCGAAGATGGTAAAGGCAAGAAGAAGGTACCGGTTCGTCTGGTCGACCTGCCGATTGACGTTAGCGCCGGTGGACTTCCCCAACGGGAACTCGACGCTGCGATCGAGAAAGAGGTACTTTGTCCTTTTTGTCTTTATTTATTTATTTATTTAATTGCTTACTGTATTATGAAAAGTGCATTTTCCCCGTTGTCTTATGTTTTCTCTGCCGTTTTCTTGCGCAGTGTAAAATGATTGCGGAGGACAAGCAAGAGAAGGAGCGGATTGACGCACGAAATGCTCTTGAAGAGTATGTCTACGATCTTCGTGGAAAAATCTCGGACGAGGATCAACTGGCGACGTTTGTCACGGAATCTGAGAGGGAAACGCTCAGTCGTATTTTGGACGATACGGAAAATTGGCTCTACGAGGAGGGCGAGGAGTGCAACCGACAAATCTACAGTGATCGTTTAACCAGTCTGAAGGTTTGCTCTCCGTCTCCCGTTGATACTTCTTTTGCTTCTTGTTGTATCGAATTAATAGATCAGAACGAGCAATAAAGCTGTAAAAATAATTTCAGTCTCAGGGAGAGCCAATAAAGGAGAGGAAAATCGAGTTCGAGGGTAGAACTCATGCGTTGAACGAACTTTCTGGTGCTTTACAAATTGCCAAGAAGGGCTACGATCATATCAAGGCTTCCTTCGGCAAGGACGACAAATACGCTCACATTACTGACGAGGAGCTCAAGCTGGCGAGCAAAACGATACAGGAGAAGTGGCAGTGGTTCGACGACGCTCACGCAGTGTTCGCAAGCACACCTCGCACTCAACTACCGAGCATCACAGTCGCGCAGATACGCGCAGCGAAACAGGTGCGCCATACGATTCGATATCGAAGCCGATGGTGATTAATCAAGGGTGGAGGTCAAGTGTTATCGTAGAAATGTTCTTCAAGTCAGAAAACAATTAGTTTCAAGTCAGAATTGCTTAGTTTCTACGTCAATAGCATAACTGATTTGCTCACAACTGGTTTTCTTGCAAACCGGGTCTGAGAGTATCATTCTGCGATGTCTCATTACCTTTGTTACAACATATGACTTCTACAAGCAAATGGATTGTTTTTATGACAAAGTTTAATGACATGTACCTTTTGAAGCTTTCATTTAACGTGATTTGCTGCACGGTTCTCTTGGTTCTGTCGATCTCTCTCACTACACCGCAATCGCGTTACTTCTCTCGCACTTACGGCTCAGTCGGTATATCACAGGCTCTTAAAATATGAAGGTATCAAAAAGTGTAATAAACGTTTTTGACGCATATTTTATGCATGTTTGCATTGACAGCTAAAATAAGAAATTCATTCACTGCCCTGGTGATATCTGCAGTTAATGGATTTCTTCTTTTAGCTGTAAACGCAAATATGTGTCAAAAACGTTACTTACAGTTTTTTATACCGACTGCGCTCGGTGTGGGTGTTTCACATGCCCTTAAGGCGAGGCGAAACCACCGTGAGTGCGAGAGAGATAGAACATAATTTTCGGACCAACAATATACGGAAACTAGACACATGCCAGAAAAAATAAAAGTTTTACACCAACCGGAATCGAAAGAGGAATGGTGTAAAACTAGTTTTTTTTTCCAGAAACGTTGGACATCGTCGGGATAATTGGTTACAATTTTTTATTACCGACTGAGGAGATTTCACCTTGCCTTAAGGGCATGTGAAATACCGACTGCGGTAATAAAAACCGTAATCAACGTTTTTTACGCATGTTTGCATTTACAGCTAAAAGAAGAAATTCATTCCCTGCACTGGTGAAATCCGCAGGGAATGAATTTCTTCTTTTAGCTGTAAACGCAAATATCCGTCAAGAACGTTCATTACAGTTTTTGACAGCGACTGGGCTCGACGTGGATGTTTCACATCGCCTTAAGAGCATGTGAAATACCGAATGCGGTAATAAAAACCGTAATGAACGTTTTTTACGCATGTTTGCATTTACACCTAAAGGAAGAAATTCATTCCCTGCACTGGTGAAATCCGTAGGGAATGAATTTCTTCTTTTAGCTGTAAACGCAACTATCCGTCAAAAACGTTCATTACAGTTTTTGATACCGACTGGGCTCGACGTGGATGTTTCACATCGCCTTATGGCGAGGTGAAACCTACTCAGTCGGTAATAAAAACTGTAAACAATTATTCCGACGATGCCTTCACGATTCCGGGAAAAAGGAGAGTTTTACATCATTCCTCTTTTGATTATGAAATACGTAAGACTTTTATTTTTCCTGGCATGTGTCTAGTTTCCGCGTATTGTTGTTCCGAAAATTATTTTCTATCTCTCTCGCACTCACAATGGTTTCACCTGCCCTTAAGGTTTGATGTGCTATCCCGACAGAGCTACCGTAAGTGCGAGAGGAATATTACGACACTGATGGCTGCGCTATAACGAGAGAAAACGATGAAAATGTGTAGCGCATGACGATATGAACATCCGTCCAGTGTTTATAAAATCATCCGTCGATATAATTTTATTAGATATGCATTGCAGAGTTTTTTAAATTATTATGGTGAAAAGAGGTCATGATATTTCGGTTGTTAGATAACCATCAATTTCCGTGAGTCCGTCCGTCAACACGATTAACATTTTTTTTTCTTACTATCAGTCATTGGACAGCACCATAACGCCTATTCTGAACAAGCCTAAGCCGAAGGTGGAGCAGCCCCCGAAGACGGACGAAAAGTCCAAGGACAAAGCGAACGAGGATCACAAAGCCCACGCGCCCAACAGCCAAGGCGGCGATCCTCACAACCAGAACAACCAGCAGTCTGCGAAGACCGACGAGATGGACGTGGAGTAACGCCGGTGCGGCGTGTAAAACTGGAAGTGCCGACATCTTCGTAACATAAAAAAACGAAAACTTCTCCACCAAACGCATTAATTACTCTAAATAAAATCGAAACACTGACGAGTACTTAATTCGCGCAATCATCCTCTCGTCATACGCGAGTCGGAAGTCTCGGAATGGAGAGGCAACCAACGCACTCTATTTCACTGAGCATGCAGCAGCTGTTGTTTTTTCCTCACCTATATTAGTAATAATGATTACACTATACTACTGCTACACGACATACACACACACACACACACACACACTCACACACACACTTTTACACTTACACGTAGCTAAACGCGAGCGTGCGGTTTCTCGATCTCTCCCTCTCGAACGACCACAAAATAATGGTTTTGTTCGTTTATGTCTATCTTTTCGAGTTTGTCCCACGGGGAATGACATCTAACGCCGCTTCAGCTAAATTGTAGACAAGTAAATTTCAGTTGAGGGAAGAGGACGAGATGAATTAAGAGGAATACGAAGAGGAAAAGGTGAGAGGTGTCTATGATACCTCGAGTTCGCCTCTTGAGGGGAAGAAATAAAAAGAAATTCATAGGTTTTCATGTAAGCACGGCGTCTCGTGTCCCCGTCTCGAGGTCGAAACAACGTGCATTTGGCTATTTGCCAGTAGTAAAATAAACAAAAAAATGACGCTACAGGAACACAAGGAAACTGAAGGTTTCGTACGTCGCGGGAACTCGATATAAGTTCGCGCAGCGTTTTTCGACAGCTTTTGCGCGCCATACCTAATAAAAAAAAATAAAAGAACTAAATTAAACGAATGAACTAAAAGAGAGAAAAGATGAATAAGAAATAGGTAATGTCGCTGGCGATTTTATGTATTTAACGGTACATCGATCATTCATTCCATCTTCCTTCGGAAACACTCGTTTTTCCATAACAAACAGCGCAATCAGAGTTGCATTTATTCACTTGCTAAAGAAATGAATGTATCGTTGACAATTTAAAAAATAAGAAATTTTCTTTAAGTACGAATAAAGAGAAAGAAAAAAAAAATGATTTGAAATCAATAACCGCAAATGGGAATCTTGGCATTTTTCTTAATTCCGACACCGGTTGTGATTTATGTAGTACGCGGCGCGGCCTCATTTGGAGTGGAGAAAGAAGTTTGGAATGCATCAGGTGTTACCGGATGTGTATAATACGCTTCATACCTTAGCAAATACGAGCTTCCCGAAAGTAAAATCTCATCAGCCTGTATTCAATTCTTTTCACCGGCTGCCGGTCGTGTCCGCCTCGGCTCGACTAACGTTTCCCGCATTTTCGTACATTTTCACTAATCGCGACTTTTCATTTCCCTCGACCTCGTCGTACTTTCGTTATTACAAAATTCCAATTCAATCATTGCAAATCATCATGTATGTTCCGATTGTAGTTTCACATAGCCGTGTGATTATTTATGCTAAATAAACGATTGACTAATGAAACAATGAAACAAGATTGAATTATTTAGGACAACAGAGAGGAATCTATATTTCAGTAGTTTTATCTGGTTATTTTTGTTCGCACAGTCATGTTCGCGGCCTCTGTGAGAAGATGATTATTTTCTCAGTCCTTTGGAGCTTTACTTGAAGGAAAGCAGCAGCAGCAAAAGTGATGTTTGGAGCCTGACAATTGAGGTTCCACTGTCTCAGAACATCCTGAGTGTATTAATCACTCTTTGCAGCTGGCTTATTGCGAGGATCAAAGTAAGCTCTGTATATGAACGCCCCGAGAGCTGCGTGAAGTACAACGACCGCTACAATTGCTGAGTAAACATTGCTGGGCACCGAGTTGAATCCCAATAAACCTGATGAAAGTACACAAGCACAAAAATGTTAATTCCAAGAGAAAAAGTAATTGTAAGAAGAATCAAGTGGTCAAATGACTCAGTGGCTTACCGTCAAAGATGAAGGCTTTGCTTGTGAAAAACGACAATATTGGCAAAGCGATAATGACAATACAGTAATAGAGCACGGATTTGAATACTTGTAGTTCGGGGAGATCCTGCAAATGCAAATATTTCCGATGTTAAACATAACCACGAGGCTACCCAGGAAATGCCGGGAATCGGTCTAAACTGACCGTAGTGTTCGGCATCGTGTGACTCGTGATGGCAACGGTAGAGTTTGACAAGCAATTCGACAATCTTTACGGCAACTTGACAATTTTTAGGTGTGTCGAACGCGCACGTGACTGCGATAAACGATGTCCCATTGGCTTATGTCGCAATTGTCATTTCACTCACGCTGGTTGCTTTATATTAATCGTGCAATTAGGAAATATCAACAATCGTTAACCATCAAGAACGTAGTTCACTAGTTAATTGTTATTATTTTCTTCATTATTGTTATACTGTGTTGTAGAGGAACCATGGACTATGGAAGCCGTCGTGCTCCGGTAATAATGCGGCGGATGATTCCGTAAAAAAAATGAAGCTGACTGACTGTCGACGTAAGGTTGCGATTATATCGAATGATAAGTCGATAGTCAAACCCGCGACACCTGGAGCGAACGAACTGCACACAGCATGAATTAATTCAAACATAGATTTCAGGCGAGGTGAAACCTACTACTCAGTCGGTAATACAAACTGTAAACAATTATTCCGACAATGCATAACGTTTCTGGAAAAAAGAAAAGTTTTAGGCTTCTGCCGCTAAGTTGTGATGCTTCGACCAATTGTAAGTACCGTGAGTATAATAATTTTTGCAGAAATTGGTTTTTGCAGACTTCGGACCGGACCCGCCGAATGAACCACACGGCCGCTGCTGCTCTCCCACCGCAGTCGGTAATAAAAACGGTATAATAAACTTTTTTCACCGTGACTGCCATTTTACAGCTTCACGAGGAACATACAATGCATTGATAATATCCGCGTTGGTTGAGTTTCTTTTTAAAGCTGTAAATGCAAACATGCGAAAAAAAGCCTATTGAGATCGGGACGGGCGGGGGGAAAAGGGATTTCATATGCTCTTAAGGGCATGTGAAATACCGACTGCGGTAATAAAAACTGCAATGAACGTTCTTTATGCATGTTTGCATTTACAGCAAAAAGAAGAAATTCATTCCCTGCACTGGTGAAATCCGCAGGGAATGAATTTCTTCTTTTAGCTGTAAACGCAAATATCCGTCAAAAAAGTTCATTACAGTTTTTGATACCGACTGGACTCGACGTGGATGTTTCACATCGCCTTAAGGCAAGGTGAAACCTGCTCAGTCGGTAATAAAAACTGTAACCAATCTTTCCGACGATGCCCAACGTTTCCGAAGAAGAGAAAAGTTTTACACCATTCCTCTTTCGATTCTGGTTGGTGTAAAACTTCGATTTTTCCTGGCATGTGTCTAGTTTCCGTGAATTGTTGGTCCGAAAATTATTCTCTATCTCTCTCGCACTCACGGTGGTTTCGTATCGCCTTAAGGGAATGTGAAACATGCACCACGTGACACGTGAGTGCGAGAGAGATAGCTGCAATTTTAGAAACAACGCCATTCCTCGAATTTATACGAAATGAATATTGGTCGAAAAGACCACCTTAAGGTAGTCCTTGCGACCGATATTCATTTCGCATAAATTCGAGTAATTTGAGAGAGAATTACGAACATTTCTCGATGGTATAAAAATCCGAAATAATTCATGCACATTAAAGGTACTGAAAAGATTAATTTTGTATAATAATAATTCTAAAACGTTATTAACAAATTGATGAAAAAAATATTGTTTAACAAATTTGTCGATGACCCAACTTTTTTTTTTAATGAAAATGATTCGTTCATTTTTCTGAATACGTATGAATTTTTTCAGATTTTAGAGTTCACTTTGAAATTCGTGTGTTTTTATAGGGAAAATATGTGAAAATTCAAAGTGAACTCTAAAATCTGAAAAAATTCATACGTATTCAGAAAAACGAAGGAATCATTTTCATCCACAAAAATACTTGGGTCATCGAAATATTTGTTATACAATGTTTTTTTCATCAATTTGTTAATAACATTTTCGAATTATTATTATGCAAAATTAAACTTTTCAGTGCCTTTAATTTGCATGATTTTTTTCAGATTTTGATATTATCGAGAAATGGTTGCAATTGTCTCTCAATTTTCGAAACCTTATGCGAACTCGACACCAGGCGCAAGGAATACCTTAACATGAGAAGTAAATAAATCATTCAGGGACACCAGGAAGAGCCCCCCTCGCAGCCGAGAGAGACAACTCTACGTTGCAGCTTATTTGTTCGCACTTTACCCACACCCGCCATGATAGAGCGGCTGACACACCGGTGCCCGCGAGAATAGCTACACTCGACGTTATCAAAAAACCTATCGACGAATCGTTCGTTCAAAACAATGGTCTCGCACAAGTTGCGCTACCGCGATAGCATTTTCTAGCCGCAGATAAAAACTACGAACGTTGGAGCCACTCGCGGCGGCGGCGGCGGAGATAATCTAAGGGCGATAAAGCGTGCGCGCCGTCGCTCGCCGCCGAGTATACGCCACGAGTTTCTGCTCACGGGTGCTCAGTTATGAAGCGTAGCGACGTGTCAGCGGTCGCTCGGGCTCGGTGTGTATGTGCGTGTAATTAAAACGGCGTTTAACCACGAAGCAACGGCTAAGGAAATTAGCTAACTTTGCTCATTGTGCAACGCACGACGCGAACGACTGAGATTCTTTTCGCAGCGACTCCTATCAACGGTTGGTCCACAGGTGTGTGCATCGAGAGCGCGCGCGCGCGCGCGAGAGCTAGTTGCGAGTGAATAAGCGTACAGTGTGACGTGTCATATCCATCCAGTCTGTTGGCCGGTCGGGTTCGGTACTGATCGGCTTCTGCTGTTGCTGTTGCTGTAGCTGAAGCTATAGCTGCAGCTATAGCTGTAGTTGTAGCTGTAGCTGTAGTTGTAGCTGTAGTTGTAGCTGTAGCTGTAGTTGTAGCTGTAGTTGTAGCTATAGTTGTAGCTGTAGCTATAGTTGTAGCTGTAGCTGTGGCTGTAGTTGCAGCTGTAGCTGTAGCTGCTGCTGTGGGTGCTGCGCTAATTCCTTTCCCTCGCCGTGGCCCCTATTGCCTGTTTACCTTTTCCATTGTATATACAATATGCGCTCCGCGCTGTGTCGCTTCCAAACTTTCCTTCAACACACAACTTGCATCTCGCGACATCTTGTGTTTTATATAAAGTATACACACACACACGGTTATCCACAATTCATTGTAGGCTTGAAAATCGCCGAAATCATAATTCGACGCTGTCATCAGTGAGAGCGTCGAGTTCGCGCCGCGAGATGAGATAGAGTTGACGTTATCCGTACGCCGCTGCACCGAAGTACATCCTGTGTTACGTTGCCTAATGGTGTTTGTACAACATGTCAGGCTTTCTGAGGCAAGTACGCTAATTAACGTTGCTTTTGGATTTATGTCGACGGCGCGAAATGTGGGATTCGGAACACTGGTGATAAACACGATACGATGAACGAATATATCTAAATTGTGCGTAGTGTGATTCGTGAAATTTGAGCGTTTGAGGGTGGCGCTCGATTAGCTTGAGATTAATTAGATCGTAGTAGCAGTAGATTGAACAACCGGAACGTCGACCCGCGGCAATTTGTGATAGTGATATTATGTAGAAGTTAAACACCTACCCCCAATAGTAACCTTAACCACTGTCAATTTACCGTAAAAACCACCGGGTGGTTTTTTTGCAGCAACAACAAAAAACGAAAATCGGTTGTATTGACTGTAGGAACGACAGGCCTAAATAAAATTTTCGACCGTTTTATCGGTAGCCGACACATCTAAACGACTGTTAAGGTAGGCTTTGCGCTTAGAGTCTATTTTTCATAAATTTGAGAAAAATGGAAGAGAATTGCAAACACTTCTCGATGTTATAAACATGTGAAAAAATGCATGCACATTAAAGGTACTGAAAAGATGCATTTTGCACAATAATAATTCTAAAATGTTATTAAAAAATTGAAGAAAACAGAAATTGTTTAACAGATTTCCTGATGACATTAAAAAAAAAAAAATTATGCCTGTTTTGTTCATTTTTCTGAATATGTATGAACTTTTTCAGATTTTTAAGTCCACTTTGAAATTTGTGTTTTTGCAGACATTTTCCATATAAAAAAACACAAAATTCAAAATGAACTTTAAAAGATAATAAAAATTCATTCATATTTACAATTAATCATCTCAGTACCTTTTGTGTGCATGAGTTTTTCCAGATTTGTATACCATCAAGAAGTGTTTGCAATTCTCGCTCATTTTTCTCAAATTTATAGGAAATGGATACTAGACGCAGGAACTACCTTAATAAAGGTAATTCCAGTGGTGCAGTCAACGTCCTGTTAAACGAGTGTTTAAGAAGAAATGTCCATCACTTTTCGATGTGATACAAATCTGAAAAAACTAAAACACACTGAAGGTGCTGAAAAGATTGATTTTGCATAATAGTAATTCCGAACTGTCATTAACAAATTGATGATTAAAAAATTTGTTCAGCAAATCACCTGTCAACCTAACTTTTTCTTTTCAAATAGAAATGACTTCTCCTTTTTTTTTAACATGAACCATTTTTTTCTTAATTTTTGCTAATTTTTGAAAATTGTGTTAACATTTTTTTTTTAATGCGTGCAAAGTCACAACTTTCGGATATATGTCTGTAATAAAACCACCTATTACACCTACAAAGTGTCCGGACAACTGATTAAGTAGATTCACAAATACTGCTCAAATATTACACAAAATCAGTTTACGAAGTTTAGAAAAAATTCTGAAAAAATGTACTAAAAAATCATTTTTGTTTGACGAATCATTTGTTAGTAGTACATTACAATACAAGTGCAATGAAATTGTTCCATGACGAGTGTGAGTTTGCAGCATGAGCCAAATGCGAGTGTTGTAATCACACGAGATTAGAAAAAGTTTATCGCACGGGTATCCTATACAATTTGTTAATAATATTTTGTGACTATTATTATGCAACATCAATATTGAATTACATTTTTACATTTTTCATTCGTGATCAATACCAAATTATCGAATAAACTCAAATATGAAAATATATGAGCAAAATAACCCGTTAAGAAAAACGACCGAATTTAAATGGTTTGAACAGTGGTGTCGATACAGACAATGGAATAAACGACCGAATTTTGTTTTAAGAGCATTCTTTTTTGTTGTTGTTAAGAACGATTTCCGACTTTATTTCCAAAAAAAACCACCCTGTTGTTTGACGATGGTTGTTACGGTACGTCAGCCCGATACGACGGTGGTTGCAATTGCTAGCGATTCGTCATAATACAATCGAGGTTGGAAGATAGATATTCTAAATACAACTTGCTTTAGCCCGAATCTTTAAACGAATGGTGCAAATAAATAAAAGCGAGCCGGCTGCTCCAATGGGTGTGTTATACTAAACCTCCTTGTCGAAGCGAAGGCGCTCGTTTTCACTAGCGCACCTTTATTATTTTATTGTTTATGCATTGCGCACGACGCAACCGAAGCGTAACTGCTTTGTAAAATATCACCTTCATATTTATCTTGATCCGTTCGCGAGTTATGTAAAATTCAATTTTCATACCTTCAATCGTTAGAAATAAAATGCTTTGCAACTTTTTTCGATACCGTTATAGTTTCGGTACTTACGGATGCAACCACAAAAAAAATGTTATCTGTATCTATGGATAGTTTTTGTTAGAAATCACATCAACTGAAGAGGGGTCAATGCATCACTAGTGTGCAAAATTTCAGCTCGGTACATCGTATCGTTCGAGAGTTCTGGGCAATTGAATTTTCATACTTACAGTCATTCAAAATAAAAACAATGGTATATTAAAAAAATAATCGATGGTGTATACGGCTGTAAAACACCGTTACGAAATACGATTACGTCTCATTTCGATTATCTCCAAATTTTTGTCTTACTTTCTCAACTTTTGCGGAAGTTAGAGCAAAAATCTATATTTTTAAAAAATTCAAAATGTCGTAAAATCCCTACGACTTTACCGATTATCTTCAAATTCGGTACGTAGCAGTGTTTTCATCTGTAGAACATTTCAGTTCATTTGTTGATATTCAACGTGATTTACAGCAAAATTACTTTTTTTTCGTAAAATTCAACATTCTATAATATTTGAACCACTTTACTGATTTCGTTGAAATGCAATAGCGAACGACATTAAAAGTGTCTTTAGTTATGAAGAACTATTTAGCTGCATCATCGATCTTTTACGAAAGGCAGAGTATACATTTTTTCGAAAAATTAAATATTCTATATAATCTGTATACATGGATACATTTTTTCAAAAATCACAACACGTGATCAGCAGTTACTACTCTACTTGGGTGCCAAATTTGAGCTCGATCCATTCGTGAGTTATAGATAATTGAATTTTCTGTTCCTGGTACACACACACACACACATACAGACATTTTTTCTAAATCATTTTTCTGAAATTTTAGGTAATTCTGAACATACTGACATGAAAATCTCGAAAAAAATGGTTTCACGAAAACAAAGCTTCCTCTATAAGGAAGCAAAAATACACGATATTCGTTGCCCAAGAACAACATTATCGTGACTCATGCAAAAATGGGAGCAGCCCAGAATAGCAGCGAAAAAAAAAAAAAATTAAGAATATGTGGTATAAATACCCAAAATTTGAGTTTCTCAAGAACATGTTGACGATTTGTTTAAATTTTTACAGCAAAATTTGTACTCAGAAACAACATTTCTACACTAGTCCGAAAATGAATGTGAGCCTAGAATAACGTCTGAAAATCAAAAGAATAACTTTTATATTATTTACGTACAATGCCCGTGACATTAGCTAGGGTAAATCTGTCTCAGAAAATTCGTCTAAAAACAATGTGTCCGCTAACAGTCCGTTTAGCAATGAGATAAAACTTCGCTCTTTACCGGACCTCGATTTAACAATCGAGAACCAATTACTTTCCGCTGTAGTTGTACAAATTTGTATACGTGAAATTTGAATACGTTATAGTTAAAAAGCTCTATGAATATTTCCCGCTACAGTTCGAAAAATTGTTATATAAATTCATTTGCAAAAGTACAAAGTAAGAAGAGTTTAAAAAATTCAGAACGTCACCGTTTCTTGGTAACATTGTTATTAAACGAAATGTTTTATAGAAATTCCCATTGAATCAGTATAGATGCAACCGTATGTATATTAAGAAAGCTGTAAGGTTTGAATTAGCGAGAACATAACTTTCCATAGTTTTAGTAGTTTTTAAAATGCATCATTGCGTCATTAATATTTCTCAAGCATTATAATCATGAAAACTCGACACTTTGGCAAAATGTAAATACATTTTATGTAGATGTTCCTGTCGTTTGTAAATTGGGTTTCCAAAAAAGTTTGTGTTTCGCGCCGCTTATTGTTTTCAAACTTCCATACTCGCATAGAGAAATCAATTCAATTCTAAAACATAATTTTCGTTAAATAGTTGCAGTTCATCTTTCTCAACATTTTCGCTCATTGTGATACATCCAATTTTCGCGGATAGCCGCGAGACATCGTTAGGTGCGTACATTGTACGGTACAAGCAGGCGCTATAATCTCAAGTAGGCGGCCGAGAGAACGAAGTTTAGTACGGTAATCGATGCACAAGTACCCTGTCGTTCCCGAAAACAGTCGAACGACCATTTCGGCGACGTCGTTCTGGGCCATTCGAATATTTGGTTGTGCGACGTCGCTCAGCTACGTCCGGAAACTGTTTCACGACGTTTCGATCGTTTTTGGAAAATCGTAATCGTCGTGGCGACTGAACAGCGACGTTTCATCGATTTTTCGAAATGTTCGTTTTGACAAGTTTTTTTGCAACATTTGTTCGACAATGCAAAACGGTCACCACGACCAAACAATGGAAAATTCAGAGAAACGTCGCAGAACAGTCGTCACGACGATTGACGATAACGTCGTCGGACAGTTTCAGAATTTAGACGAGTGACGTCGTTCGACCAAATAATCGAGTGGCTCAGAACGGCGTCGCTGAAACCGTCATTGGACAGTTATCAAATCGTCGTCGCGAACGACAGGGTACCAACATCTAGACAACTTTTTGACGTTGAAAATTTATGGTGCACAGAGGAATGCCGCTGTTCAAGCCAAAAGTCTCGCCGAGGTCGCCAGGCGCGGAGAAGGCAAGCAGCAATAACGGTGCTCACCTCGAGGGTCACGACACGACCGGTAATGGGACAGTGAGGCGTGACAACAGTCAGGAGCAACCACCGGCCACAGGCAATCAAGATACGAAGCAACGATTGGTTTTCCGATGTCAGCTGGCTCACGGCAGCTCCACCGGTCAGATATCCGGCTTTAGCAACGTGCGGGAACTCTACCAAAAGATCGCCGAGTGCTACGATCTTCCCGCGAATGAGGTGAGCACTCTTATATTTCCTCCTTCGTCACTCGACTATCACAGGGCACTCCGTGTGCATGAAGTGTCCTATGATATTCCTGTAGGGTGAGAAGAATATACGAAGCCTCCATATAAATGCATGACCGTTGCAGAAGTGCCTCCTCTTTCTCTCCCTCTCTACGTCTCTGTGTCTGTCTCTTTCTCTTTGTATGCCGTGTTTCAGCCATCGTCCCGGTGCCTCAGCCCCACCTGACGCAGGAAGCATTGGTCACGGATCGTGGATACGCCGACGCATATTCGTTCACGATCCCGGTCGGGGAAAGGGCTCATGCTTTTTTAATACGTTGCCGTAGTTTCTTCTCTTGATTGAGATTTTACAATAACGAAATATACGCTCCTTAAGAGCATGTGAAATAACGCACTCTTAAGAGGCAGTGGTACTTCCACCCCCCCCCCCCCCCCCCCCCACCCTCTGCACAAAATTTTGAAACCTATTTTATCCCAGAATATTCGGCAGATAGAGCTCAGATTTTGAATGAATGCCCTAGCAAATTGACGGACCTGTGAACGGACCAAAAACGGACGCGTACGTTGGGGAACGAAACGGACGACAAAAAACGACGAAACGGACCGCAGTTTTCTTGTTGACGTCTGGTCCGTTTTCGGTTTCTGGAACCTTAAAAGGACCGAACGTTTTTTTAAGCCAAATTTGGCCCGGTCCGTTATCGGTTTCTAAAACCGAAACAGGACCGACCCAAATTTAGTTCGAGAGAGTCTAGAAAAATGTAGTTTTATTATAAAGTCTACTTTTCAACTCATCGATGGACAAATTTGGCATAATTATATTTCAAATTTTATTTAAAAAAAACGTTCGGTCCTTTTTAGGTTCCGAAAATCGAAAACGGACCAGACGGCAACAAGAAAACTGCGGTCCGTTTCGTACCCCAACGTACGCGTCCGTTTTTGGTCCGTTCATTGGTTTTTTCTTGAAAAAGCAGCGGTCGCACAACTTGCTACGGTGTGCGGAAGTAATGCGGGATTGTGCCGCGATTCACGGCTCATGATGCAAATAACGAAGCCTTCTGCGTCCGTTTGTGCTGTCTGTCTTACTGGGTTGAGGGCGGTGGGCGGTGGGGACGTTACTGTCGAGGCTCTATCGCGACGCTTGATAACACTTCACTTTTCATACATATATTTGGCTACCTAGTTCCAATAAAATGTTCGCTTAGAAAGAAACGCGGCATCAAATATAATTGAAAGGTTCGAGGCATCGCAGTGTTTTTCGTGTGTCAAAAGCCATGGAGGAGCCGTGGTGGTCTGCACGGTGGAAAATGGCTGATAATCCAATGTCGCACTACAAATGAGGCTCCGCACTATGGTGGTCTCTTCGGAAACCAGTGTAGTGTAACATGATGTTGAAGTTTACATCGTTGGAATGCAAAGAAATTCAGAAAAAAATAAATTCTTATTAACCCAAATGATGAAATTAGGTACAAAAAATAATTATGGGAACTAATTGATATGATGACTTTTTATACCTAATTTCATCATTTGGGTTAATTAGAATTAATTTTTTTCTTAAATTTCGTTGCATTCCAACGATGCAAACTTCAATATCATAGTGTAATCTGGTGGGTCGATGTGTACTGAGTGTGCACCAATGTAACCAGTTCAAAACGTTATTAATTTGTACAAAGTTTCTTCTATGAGAAAATCAACGTTAATAAATAAACACACTCGTAGAGTTAGCTTTGTGAACATTATTAAAAAAGTAATGTGCAAAGTTCTACTTTGCAACTTTTTTGTTTTTTTTGAGCCGCAGTCGAAGAATTTCTGAAAAAGAATTCCCCTATTTTTAATCCCTTTTAAAAAGTTCATGGGGAACGAAAAGCATTGTTAGGAAACTATTCGAGCTGTGATTGGTTGCCAGGAAAGTTCATTGAAAACAAAATCAGTTTGATGTCAAATTTGATATAAGATGACGAGCGCGGCAGCGCCCGTAACCGTTTATAAGAGTGTAGCAGCGCAAAAGTTTTTTAGGCACGCGCACCAGCGCGTGTGATTACCCTAGTCGTGCATATTTACATTGTCAATAAAGTTAAAATATAATTTGTCCAGTGGTTTTTAACCAAGAAGACGCTCTTTTTTCAATAAAATGCATAGAATAGTAATTCGATTTGTCAAAAATATCTATAGTCCACACTAAAAAAATATGTACTTTATTTTATCAAAAATGTTACGGAACGTAGCTAAACATGGGTCTACTTTATTTTATCAAAAATGTTACGGAACGTAGCTCAACATTGTATAAATATCCGGTAAAGTGTTCAGCTTACCTTCTTTTTTGTTCAACAAAGCTTTCTTGATGAGAAAGTGAACATGAATTCTTCCTCATCACCGCAGCATTGTGGAACGTTAAAACTAAGGAGAAAGCAATGTGCAAGGATGTCTTCTGTATGGATTTTTAATTTAGATGCCGCCAGCTTGGAGCTTGTTTTATGATCTCTATTTTCCCGTCTTACAGATTCTCTTTTGTACGCTGAACACGGACAAGGTTGACATGCTCGAGCTCCTGGGTGGCCAGATCGGACTAGACGACTTCATATTTGCGCACAGAAAAGGTTTGTACATTGAATTCGGGTTATAACTATGACGAAACGCGTACACAGGGTGTAATATTTGTCGTCACCGTCTTTGCTTTCTTAGCACATCGTCAAACAATATGTAATTTGCTGAGTGAGCGAGATTCGTAGTGGTGTCTATACGAGGTATCGACCGTAGTGTAGAATTGTTGCATTGTCGATGATATGCAGAATATCGCGATACTACATTCCAATTGTTATTGTTGGCTTCGAATGATGTTTTATAAGCAGACGCTAATTGAAAATAAGTGTGGATTGCATAAGAACCGTTCGCAATCTCATGTGAGTCGCAAAGCAATGGCGAAATAACTGAGTTTTTTTCTTTTCAGGTCAGCCAAAAGAAGTCGAATTGGCGAAAACTGACGACGCGTTAGGTCTGACGATTACAGACAACGGTGCTGGTTACGCCTTCATCAAGCGTATCAAGGAGGGTTCCGTAATCGACAAAGTTAAAGTCATTCAGGTCGGCGATCACATAGAGAAGATAGATTCGGAGAATTTAGTGGGCCGAAGGCATTTCGAAGTTGCCAGGATGCTGAAAGACATACCGAAGGGTTCAACGTTTACCTTAAGATTAGTTGAGCCGCAGAAGAGCGGCTTCGGTAGTATAGGACCACGCGGCGATATCAGAAAGGGCAAGAAGCCGAGTTACGGAACTGGCAAATCAACGCTCAGGTTTAAGGCTGATGGAAGTGCTCAAATAGAAAAAGTTGTAGGTGTTTTGTTACTCTAATAGTGTATTTATTTCTAGTGTTCTTAGTTTTGTCAATTTTTCCGCAACCTCATTCGTACTTACTTTTTTTTGCAGGCTGATAATACGGCTACGGTTGGGATCGACAAGATCAATGCTATTCTGGAGAGCTTTATGGGCATTAATGATAATGAACTCGGTAAGTAGAAAGCTTCTGTATACTCATCTCAAAAACTGTACTCAAACAATTAAGTTCCTATTTTTTTCCTCTAAATAAAAAACGGTACACAAACTTTTTCTTTGTGTTTTCGTCCCCATTGTACTGTTGCATAATGTTGCTTTTATTTTCAGCCACGCAAATTTGGGAGTTAGCCGAGGGAAAGAGTAACAGTATGGATTTTGCGGAGGCGATTGACAATTCGGATTTGGAGGCTTTCGGCTTCACCGACGACTTCGTTATCGAACTTTGGGGTGCTGTGACTGACGCCCGCAGTGGGCGTCTCCGTTGACCGATCTTTGTTTGCTATTCAATTTAATTAGAACAAATACATTGTTGATACTGTAATATAGTGAAACACAGCCCCACGCACACGAAAACACATGTACGCACGCATATACACACTCTGATGACGAAGGTTTAGTGATTGTCCAACGAAGAAGATAAGCCTTAGCTTTTTTGCACAACACGAGTGCTGATGCTAGGATTTTACCGACTAAATCGAGCAACGCGGTCCAATGGAAAGCCAACAATGATAGCATTCCATGATTTATATACCTGTCATGCCCTATCACATTATGTACTTGTACAGCTGATAAACCTTCCAGTGGCTGTGGGACCAACAATTAAAAGTATTACGATAAAACAGTGACCGACCGCCGAGAGTGAACAAATTTCGTTTGGATTATTTCCTTTGGAAAAGTATTTCGTTTTTTAGCAATGAGATTAAATTAATCGTAGAATAATACATAATATAGTCAGAAGAAAAGATTGTATTTTATTATAATACAGAGGGATACTGTTACAGATGTTTTACGAAATGAATAGTTTTGTAATGAGAGAAATAAAGCAATTTTGAAAGAAAGAGGGTTCAAATAGTTCATGTTTTTGCGAAAAACAATGTGTTTTATTTCTCACCTCGGTGTGAATGTACAGTAAATTATAAGCACGTAGGTTACATTTATCTTCACCATTCTTAAATGCAGCATTTCTTCAATTCAACTCTCTTCGTCCACTGGCACTTGGCCCATAACTTTCAGATCGTCGGACACAGAAAACTCGCAACCTGTCGAACTGACTATCTCACTGATATCGACGTTTGGTGCGATTTCGATTAATTTCAAGCCTTCACCTTTGTCAACCTCAAAGACAGCGAGGTCCGTGATTATTAAGTCAACGCATTGTTGGCCTGCAAATACAGCGTAAATGAGTTTATATAATATGGAAGAAGTTGTACAGCTATAATAAAGATAGGAAGTGTCCACTCGTCACACGGTATTCAGTATAATTGTTTAAATGCAATTACATCGTGTGGGGTATGTACCAATTGCCATTCTCGGAGGAGGCCAATTAATGATTTGCGACAATTGTCCGCGTACGGTATACCACACACAATATTTGAAGCCCCCATGAAGTAAAGTGCTATCGACGATAAAAATGAGCTTGGCTATCAAGAAAAAGGACGCCGCAGCAAAAGCACAGCCATGCGAATAAACAAAAAATTTGATTGAAAAGTACGTTAAAGCAAATTCAGGATTGAAGTAAGCCTTTTCATACTAGAGCACAGTCATTAGTAGTTGACGTACTATCGGGTATTATGAGGTGTCGACCAGTAGAGATATTAAATATAAACATACATGAATAAAACCTGTGCAACTGAATAACTGTCGCAGATTATTTATTCGCTTCAACCGAGAATATTGGGTATGTACCATTTGACATTCTCCGTTGGGGCGAATAGATTACATATTTTTCTGATCGACACTTGATAATACTCGATGTTACGTTAACAAGAATAAATTCAAATAAATAAAGAAAGCCAATGAAAAATGTTGAAACCGATAATGAGCGTCCTGGCATTGGAAAAAGGATATCTTTTTTTATTTTTTATTTCAAACTGCTATAACGTCAAAGCATTGGGCTATTCCATAAAAATAAAAAATACTAGAAATTCGGCGATCACTTCGGCGATTTTGAGACAATTTGTCCAATACAAAATTTGAAGTCGTACTATATTAAAAAAATATATCTTTGTTATTTTTTTCATAAAATATAGCCTGAAATTACACTATTAATTCCGAATATATTTTTTCTTGATGGCTATGAAAAAACGCATCTTTTCGTTATTTAATGATTTTGATACTGTTAATCGTTTCCGATTAAATAATTACAGATTAAATTACAGATTACATGGAAAATAAAAAACGGCATATTCCGGCCAAATATATATATTTTATATTTTGAAATTTGGTGCATCTATAGATACTACTGAACCCGATTTTTAGAAAAATTTTGAGATTTCTTTTGTGTGTGGCGAAACTACTCATACATAAATTTCTGCGCTCTAGCATGGAAATTATCTGAGCATGGAAATTACTTTCTTTGTACTTCCGTTTCATTACTTTTCTATTGTTTTGCTTCCTCATAGAGAAATGTTCTCGTAAAAAAAAATTAAAAACGTCGAAAAAAGTGATATAGAAAAGGTATACAAAAATTATACTTTTTGCCACTGCGGGCGCGGGCTGTTCAAAACGGTCGCGAATGAATGTCACGTGCGAAGCTAATAATAGCTGCTCACTGTTCTTTCCGTTCCGACGGTATCTATTTCTTAAAATAATGGAATTACACAACTCTGCTTGAAGTAGTAGTCGAGTATCACAGATAAATTATTCGTGACAAAAAAGCATTCGATAAGTGCAGCGAAGTAGAAAAATAATGAATGAATATAAAACGCCAATATCTAAAGCGATATTGTGATAAATATCGCTTTAAATATTTAAGAGAAGATAGTTTGAAAGTTATACATTGCTAGAGCTGTTAGATATGTGAGGTATATTATACCGTGTTACGGTGTACACTTCCATTAAAATACAATGAGTGTTTAAAGCGAATAATACCTGTAACCGGTAGTGTGCAGTTCGGAAGAATCTTGGGACTTCCGTCTCGTGCTTTGTGCTCCATCGTTACGACGACCCTAGTTTCTGCTGCGGATACGAGATCCATTGCTCCACCCATTCCCTTGACCATCGTGCCGGGGATCATCCAGTTTGCCAGATCACCCTTTTGCGACACCTGCATACCTCCCAGGATCGTTAAATCAACGTGACCTCTAAAAATAAAGTATACGTAAACCCAAAACTGTACAACTTCTATGCGATCAGATTCTCATCGTCGAGAAAAAAACGGGTCGTTGAAAAATACCCGGTTATTACCCTCTGATCATCGCGAAGCTCTCTTCACTACCAAAGAAAGACGCACCCGGGAGTACAGTGACAGATTCTTTACCAGCATTTATCAAATCAGCGTCAACCTGTTCTTCCGTTGGGAATGGACCGAGACCAAGTAATCCATTTTCCGATTGCAGAGTCACCTTAATACTCTTCGGGATGAAGTTACTGGCCATCATAGGTATGCCAATACCGAGATTCGCTGTAAAGATTGCTTGTCTCAGGAAGAGAATGAAATAACGTTGAACATATCTACGGTGAATACGCGGATATACTTACCGTACATTCCATCCTTAAATTCTAGAGCAGCACGTCGAATAATGCGATCCCTTGCTTTGCTAGCCGGCGTAGATTTTTTCGATTTGATCGTTTTGCACGTGGTTATGCGCTGCGCCGTTCACAAATAAAATGTTGCATAAAATATCGATCAGGAAATATATTCGCCAATCGGAAAATGAATTTAATAGATGCAAACCTCAATGCGCTTCTCGTACGTTTGACCTTGAATAATGCGATCGACATAGATTCCCGGAACATGAATTTGATCCGGTTCCAACTGACCAATCTCAAGAATTTCTTCAGCTTCGACGATCGTCACCTTGGCCGCCTTACACATAACGGGATTGAAATTTCGCGCCGATTTTCGGAATATCAAGTTGCCAGCCTTATCAGCCTTCCACGCTTTCACAATTGCGAAATCTCCCGTTATCGCGGTCTCCAATACGTAGTTTCGTCCATTGAATTGTTGAACGCTTCGAGGATCGCCGGATATTTCGGCGTTACCAGAATCGTCGTATTTCACGACGACATTACCTTCTTGGATTATCGTGCCAAAACCCGTGGGCGTATAAAATGCTGGGATTCCGGCACCGCCGGCTCTTATCCTTTCCGCTAAAGTACCCTGTTCCGACACAAATTATAGTCCAGTGAACTTTTCGCAAGCAATGCGGATTTTTTTAAAAGAAAAATCAGCTCTATTTTATGCTTATGTAAATAGCATAACGTAAAAAACCACGCAAAAATGGATAAATTGAATTCGTAAAAAATATCAATTTATAAATGTATAGATGACTAACAACAGAACGTGAAGGACCCAAAGAATCTGAGTGAGAATTAGTGTCTTATCTTCTTTAATCGTATTCTATTTTATCATGAACTTCAGAAACGGATAACAGAGTTTATATATGTGACAATTCATACCAACTGTACCAACGGCAAAACCACACCTTCCGCAGTCGGGCACGCGATTTTTTATATTATTCTTCCACAATTAAAAATGCTTGTAGACAATTTTTTAAATTACATATAATCTTAATTACTATATATACATTTTCAAAAATCGCACCGTTTAAAGGGGGACAACTACTCTGCTTGCGTGCCAAATTTGAGCCCGATCGCTCAAACGGATACTGAGTGAGACGATTGAATTTTCGAAGCTGTGCACACACGCACGCACGCACAGGAAGCCAAAAATGATAAACAAGCTTCTTCATAGTGGTGACTTTGTGAAAAACGAAAATTAATGAGGAAGCAATGTGCAAAGTTCTACTTTGCAACTTTTTACAGTAACTAAAATGCTCTGCCATATGCGCTATGAAGTGAGTCACAGAATACGCATCAATGGCGGCCATCTTGCGATTCTTCGATATATTCAAATAGGCTATTTGCAAAATTAATTTATCTATGCGAATGCACAACTTGTCGGCTCAATTTGGAAAAAGGTATTGGGCGCTAGCCATTGAAGCGACGTACTTAGTGGCCGTTTTTTTTTTGCCGAAAAAAATTCCCTGACTTTTCCCTGATTTTTCCCTAACCACACTTCTGACGATTTTTATGTAAAAACTCAATGATATCAATGATAATGTCAAAGAATATATACATATATAGAAGCACAGGTCCTATGCTTCTCCCGAAGGTACGCAGAAATTGGGATACCAACGTATTTGCGTCGTTTTAGATGGGTACCCCCGTTTCCGCACAGCTTCACGGCAAGTATAGGACCTGTGCTTCTATATACGTCTATATTCTTTGATAATGTATCGAAAACTGGTGCGCGTCTGCGATAAATTATTTATTTTTAACAGTTTTTAAACTTTTTATCTACTTCTGAGAGGTTCGGTGCCAATTCATTTTTCCCCTGATCAATTTTGAAATACAAACAACGCGCTCGCTTCGCTCGCGCTCCTTGCTTTTCATTTATCTTTTCTTGTGGCCAATACAGCCATTCAAAACGGGAATCGATTTATATCGAAGCAGCCGCCGACCTATAAGAACGCTCGAAAGGCGGATTCAGTATTTCGACTTCGATGTGCCATGTCTTTTCTAAGAGAGGATAAATGCTGATATAACTCGGCATATAGCCCCTCTGTAGTATTTTTCTAATGATGCCATTAAATAATAAGCCACTGGTATTTATTGTGTCATTGCGCTTATTTATACACTATTATTTTTGTATGCTTGGTTGATGCGTGTTATTTTTTCATGTATCGATGAGAACGTGTTACCATATTAACGTTACCTGAGGCGTTAATTCAACTTCCAACTGACCACTGAGATACTGCTTTTCAAAATCTGCATTTTCGCCTACATAAGAAGCGATCATCCTCTTGACTCTGTGCTCGTGCAACAGAAGGCCAAGCCCACAGTCTTCTATGCCGGCATTATTGGAAACTATCGTCAAATCCTTCGTGCCCTTTGCGAGAATTGCTTTGATAAGATTCTCAGGTATACCACACAGGCCAAAACCTCCGACAAGAAGCTTTGCACCGTCGGGAATGTCCGAGACTACTTCGGCCATAGATTTGAAAAGTTTGCCATCGCCTTTGGGGGCTTTCTGCTTTGGCTCATCGGCATCTGTATCTGGGCTTGCGGCTCTGACTGAGTATCTCGCTGTGCCGACCGGCGAATTCCAGACCTGCATAATTCCAAGTTACATTATCATAAAAATATGATGCCACTTAAGGAGCCATTGGCACCCTGGTACCCTGTTTAAAAGATCCGCTGGAATCAAATGAACCGGTCAAAAATCCGATTAAGAGCTGTTAGAACCGATTATTTTACAATCGGAATATTGTCCATTTGATCGGTTTCTATGAGTGTCAATCGGAATTACTAAGCAGGGTATAGTCATGTCAATCACGTATTAAGATTTGAAACATTGTTTCAAGACTTTTTCAAAGGGAAACTAATATCAATAAAGGTGGACCTGAATTGAAAGATTCTACTGAAAGTAGAAAAAAATGTATAGAAAAAAACTTGCAGAGAAATAACTCAGTTTATGGTAATAATCAATGGCATATGTTGTACACTGTTTTTTTGGAAATTAAATTCGGAATTTTATTTTGTTCTTGTCGAGTGATGACTCACTTTGTTCCTTGACCAATAATGTACAAATTTATCAATGAACATTTGCGATGATCTTCATAGCTTACAAATAACATTCATTTGTTTATGAGAGAAAAAATAATGTGATAAATTCAACCAATTTTTTGCTAACTGGCAATGAAATTGGAGAAAACAATGCGTTTGTTTCAAAAAATGTTCTTCAATGAATAAAACGAGTCAACGCTCATCAAGAATGTACCAAAATTACAAATTTTACTTCCTAATAACCATGAGCATGACCATGAGTAGCATTACATTAAGTAGCATTAAGTAGCATTACAATTGCCCAATAAGACAGATATCACAAACCAACGCAGAAGGCTTGGTGCTGTCTGTCTTACTGGGTGGTTACTAGCATAAAATTAATAATTTTTCTATCATTTTATTTCTGTATAATTGTTCTACATTAAGCAATAGATCTCTGTCCATTATAATTGACACTAGTATCCCTCTGAAAGCATGTACAAATAATGTTTCAAACCTAATACACGATAGATTTGACTGCCGATGCTTCCTTAACTCAGGATAGGCTCCTGCTATTGGTTGACTAGGTGTAGGAACTGATACCCACTGACACCAATGAATTTTTTGCAAGTGCAAAAATCTGTGAGCCTCCGATACTATATATCAGATTAAGGTAGTCCTTGCGAATAATATTAATTTCGCATAAATTCGAGGAATTTGGGAGAGAATTGAAAACACTTCTCGGTGGTATAAAAATCTGAAAAAATTCATGCACATTAAACGTACTGAAAAGATTAATTTTGCATAATAATAATTCGAAAATGTTATTAACAAATTGACGAAAAAAATAATTGTTTAACAAATATTTCGATGACCCAAGATTTTGTTTTCATGCAAATTATTCCTTCGTTTTTCCGAACACGTATGAATTTTTTCAGATTTTAGAGTTCACATTGAATTTTCACATATTTTCCCTATAAAAAACGCACAAAATTCAATGTGAACTCTAAAATCTGAAAAAATTCATACGTATTCGGAAAAACGAAGGAATCATTTTCATGAAAAAAAATCTAGGGTCATCGAAATATTTGTTAAACAATTATTTTTTTCATCAATTTGTTAATAACATTTTCGAATTATTATTATGCAAAATTAATCTTTTCAGTACCTTTAATGTGCATGCATTTTTTCAGATTTTTATACCACAGAGAAGTGTTTGCAATTCTCTCCCAAATTCCTCGAATTTATGCGAAATTAATGTTATTCACAAGGACTACCTTAATGGCCCATCCAAATACAGCATGGTGGTGTACAAGAGTTTGAAAAATGAACAGAAACTACAACTCCCAAAAATGCAAGCATAAAAACTATGTGCCCAGTGTAGGTGGGAGCCAGTCTTAAGGTAGCCTACAGTCTGGCTAAACATGAGATTGTCAGAGAATTTTGAATACTTTTCAATGACATAAAAATCTGAAAAAATTAGGTATATGGAGGGTGCTGTGAAGATTGATGTTGCATAATAATAATATCAAAATGTTATTATCAAATTAATGAAAAATGAATTATTTAAGGAGGGTGGATACCGTCTTTGCGGGGCAGGGGGCGAGAGGGGAACGCCTATGCATATTCCCGGGATTTAGAACGCGGCCGCCAACCTCAAATAGTAAAATAATAAAGTAATCAAATACTCGTATATAAGTCGAGTTTTAACGAATAAATAGCGGAGTATATTAAATTAGCTATTTTTATGTGTTTTCAATTATTACCCACACTTCTATAATCAGGTATCAGATCAAGGTGTTTTCTTTTTACAATTGCTCAATAACTATGTAACGAACGATTTGAACCTTCGTTCAGTTCTTCCTAAAAATGTCAAGAATAATTTGCATCTATTTTTATTTGTTTCTTAATAATTTTTCTATGCTTTCAAGGGTTATAACCAAACTTTGACCTCAAATTCCTATGTTACCCGTGTATAAGAACATAACTTTAGTTTTTAATTACTCGATAACCATCCAGACAATTGAAATGAAATTTGTCATGGAGATGTAGTTATTATCAATGAATATCCTCCAAAAATGTAAGCTTACGCTTATCAGTTTTAGTTGAGTATCCAACCTCCTTAACAAATTACTCGGCAATACAATTTTGTAAAACAAAATTGATTCATTCATTTTTCTGAACCAGTATGAATTTTCTCAGAATTTGGTTGAATTGTTTTAAATTGCAGATTTCATCTTCCATATTGCCTGAGTACTTAAAAGCAATTGAGAATCCCAGATTTAGCTGGACTGTACCGAGGCAACTACCTTAAACCTTAACGACAGGGTACAGCAGGAGGCAACAACAACGCATATTAATATGTCACTTTATTTCATTATATTGTCTGTCATGACCATAAGCAAATGATTCATTGTTTCCTTTTTCCTTCAATAATCAAAGTTTTAGATTACATCTCGTACACATTAAATTGTGATCGCAAAAAAACCGTAAAAACAAAAGAAAAAAAAGTAATTACATGCAACTTTTTATGGTACATAATAATACTACCAGAGTTGTAAATCCCTTATTTTTAATGAAATAAAATGGATGGTACAAATGGCCTTGTAATAGCGTTTTTGTAATAATAACCCATAATTATTATAATATGATATGTAAACTTTTAAATAGAAGCAAAAAATATTAATTTTCCATAAAACTTCATGGTGATCTTATTGAAAAAATGGAGAAATACTGTTAATGCATTGGCAAAATAATGAAGGACTGGGCTTGTCTATTTTTTGGACGATTTCTCCTAAAATTTAATTAAAAATTACGTTTTTCTTACGGCTGTTCAAAAGTTCACATATCATTTTATAATCGCTACAGGTCATCGTTATAAAATCGTAACTGGAAAATAAACTGTTGTGTAAACTTTAATTCTTAAAGTAATGGGAGCTTACAACACTGAATACCACTACAATGACGATAGACGTAAATGAGAATATTTTTTCTGTTTTTCGCCGTTGATTATGTTTTAGGTTAAACTTAGTGCGGCTCTACGTACACTCGCAACGTTGATTTGTTTGTAGAAATTTCGGCATCCCACACCCACTCGCAGAGCCACTACGCCGAAATTCGGTAATGTAAAAGACATGACTATTTTTTACTTAACGCCACCCTCGAATGCTAAAAACAATATAGCAGGTGTCTGTGCACATGCTTTGACTTGGCCGTGCGAGCCAAAACTGTAGGCAAACGGGGCAAATCACAAGAATGCCACGCGTAGTTTTGGAATTTACATTCGATATATGTATGCACGCAAATAATCAGGACGAGCGGCGACGGCGCTATCGTCGTGTTAGTATTGGCTGATAATATATGGCATGATTAAAATTTGTTTTGCGTCTCGACGAAACCGGCTCAGCCTGCTCGGTCACGGGACCTGCTTGCCCGAAAACGCTATTGCTAACAAAGTTCAGTGGCGCAGAATTTACTGACGTCACTTTCTCTCGACGATTATAAGTGTGCAAGAGAATTATAATCTGTGATTGAGAAATAGCCACTGCAATGCCTACGTAACGTTATTTTTTTGTTCGGTACTTAGCCGTCTTTTACGCGATTTCCGGCCGAGAACAATTCAGAAAAAATATTCATGTTTTCTCCGGACCAATTGTGTTGTCGGCTAACATATATCCCAGTAAACACAGTAATGTTACCGCAATGTAACGGTTATGTAACCCAGCGTAACAATATCACGTGTAACATCAAGCTCTATAAAGTTGACCATACAACTTTAAGGAACAAATTTAAAAAAAAAACACTAGTCGATTGGTGGACGTTTGGTGCTGATTGGTACATCGATTTCATCGTTTGGAGATCAATTGTTTAATTACAATAATTAAAAAACTAAACAAGGCCCAAAGTTAGCCAAACATTTTCTTTTTTCTCCAAATCGACTCTACTAGGGCTCATTCGATGCGGAATCATTTAACGATTACGAATAACGCAATTAAAACGTTTGGAGATGCTTAGTTTTCGAGAGAAATTAATAAAATGAAATTCCAGTCGACAGAGTCCGATGAAAGCATGTGGACAAAGGTTTATGGTCGGTAAATAGGGTATTTTTTAAACGATTTGGCTCAACGAGATCAAGGTGAGGCGACACCTACTCAGTCGGTAATAAAAAAACTGTAAACAATCAAAATCGTAGTGAAACATACATTATCGAAGCCGAGCGTTTATAGGCGCGAAAAATGTTCGCACTGCGGAGACAGCGTTGCAAACATTGCTTCGATTTTCGATTGTTTGCAGTTTTTTATTACCGACTGATTATCGTACACAAATTATGCAATGTGTACGATATTTTTTCACTGCATATTAATATTTATATCAATGTGTAGATTGGAATCGTTGATGTGCACGTTTTATTGGATTTTTCCAAATGTTCACAACTCTCATCGTGTAAAATTCTTATGTGCATGACTCATACCCTGTCAGTTCTACTTTGCAACTTTTTTATTTAAAAAATTATAAAAAATAATGAATCTACTATAGGCGATTGGTCAAATGTTTATTTATGTAAAATCGGATTTTTCAGAATTTTTCAGATTTCCAGTATATGCTAATATAAATTAATAATTATCTATTTTTTTATAGTGATATATTTAGTACGTACGATTATGTAAACAATCTAAATGGCCACAAGCAGAAGATATTACTGAAAAACGTATACGAGATGTAGATATCACATGCGACAACCCAATCGATACTAAGCATTCGATAATTATGGTATGCGACCGACTTATCATCGCTCGAGAATACAGGTTTGACGAGGCATGCGATAATCTAGTAACTTTCACAAAATATCGCAAACTTGAAATTTTTATTTTCCATTAAATTTTGTTTTTTGTTTTTTATTAATGCTCAACATATCAAGAATATTGTATCAAATTTTTATTGCAATCGAAGCAAAACTGACGAGGATATGAAATTTTAACTATCCGAGACTGTGTCGTTTCGTATATAAGTATTCACTTTAAAGCGATTTTCCCACACTTCATGTTTTAAAAGTCGGTGACGGTTGTACCGTAAAATCTATTGTACCGATCCTTTTCAAACTTGGTACAATCTTTCTCTGAATAATTCATCAGGTAACGCTGTGGAGTTTTTTTTATTTGTTTTTTTTTACAATAAGAAATTGGCCGACTTTTTCGGCGAAAATCGCGTTTTTTACTTTCGAGCGTTACCAAAAATCGAAATAAATAAAAGAAAATAAAAACTCGATAGCGTTACCTGGGAAAACTCATAAACGAATGAAATCAATTTGATTTTTTGAATTCGGATAATCGAGTGACCAGTTATGACCGTCACCGCAAAACCACATTTTTCGGAGGCGTCTCCGGAGATTTGTTGTCAACGGCTTAGTTATTAATCATTTTCGCTCAAATTTTCAGAAGATGTTCTTGAAATGTTGCTCTAGAATGCTGTAATCATTAAATTTAGAATACACTGCGCGTATCTTGTAACAAAAAATTGGTAAAAAAGAGTCATTTTTTCACCGAACAGACCTTATCCCCCCACCCCTTAAATAGCCTTTTATTAATAATTAGATACATTTTTTTACTTCCCATTACCATTGTTTCAGCTGTGGACGTTCTAGCTTCCCTGGCAGTGAGAACGTCCACGCGTTTCTACCACTAGGAGTGGAGCGGAAAAATCATTTTTGCAGCACTTAAATAGCCTGTAATTACCCTTTAAATATGCAGTTGGTTTTAGGTCTATATTCCAATTTGAATGTTCTAGATTCTTTGACATGATTATTGTGAGGAGAAGACGCCGAATTGGGGTTGAATCGGCCGGTAAACTCGTCCTTCTTGACTCTCTCTCTCTCCGGCCCCGAAAAGTGCGTGTTATAGCTATTTTATCGCGTTTTGATTTTAATTATCATCATTCCGACTTAGCTCATGCGTTTTTATTTATTTTGTTTATATTATCGACCAAATAAGATTTCGAAGTTTTCGCTCTGCAATTCCCTGCTTAAAATGCCCGATTAAAAATGATAGAAAACAAAGGATTTCGGAACCAAAAACACAATAGCTATCGTGTTTTTGGTTCCGAAATCCTTTGTTTTCTATCGTGTTCAATCGGGCATTTTAAGCAGGGTTCACCGATCAGCTGTTTGATGTAGAAATCGGTTCGTTTTCCCCGCGGTCACCTCGGGTCGTCGAGTTGCCGACGTTGCACTCGCTTGCTTATCTTCGAGCAGCTTCGAAATAAATTATATCTATACTTTGTATAAATTATATTGCGAAAGGTCCAACAATCAATAACGATTTCACTGTACACAAACACCAAAAGACTTTTATTCGCTAATTGTCACGTTCATTATCGAAAATCTATCAGGTTTCGTGAAACAGACGAATTAACGCAAGAATAATCTAAAAATGTTAATGTTAATTTGTTTTAAATAAGTTTCAACAATTATTCGCTTAATTAGTTTATTTTCATTGAAATAATCGTAATAGTGTAAATAGATAGTAATTTAACATTGTTTGCGATGTTTTATCGCTGAATGTATAGATTAAGTACAAGAATTAAATAATGTATATTTACGACAAAGGAACAATTGGCAGGAACAAAAATTATTGATATCTTAAAAAATATGGCTGAGTCGTGTTAGCTGGGTCAGGAGAATCTTATTGGGTCTCGGCTGATAATACGGGGTTTGGTTCATCGTTTCCAGTTGGAGGATTAACCAAATCGTCTGTCCCAGAGCTCCTTCAAAGTGGTTCTAAAACGACGGAAGAAATAGTAGAGATTAAGAAAAATATCAGACCACAATAATCGAGGAATGTTTTGTATCTGCAAGAAAACTCACGTGCGGCACTCGCAGACGCCGCCGTTGCAACTACCACCGGCTTTTCCCATGCTGAGACAGTTGGCAGCGCAGGCGGAATCCCCAACTACTCCGCCGAAGGACAAAAGGTCGCACGTGACCCTGCGAAAGCGAAGATGCTCCTCGGCCTCCTCGACCGCCTGACCCTCGAAGGCACCGCCGCCATCGGCAAATTCTGCACACAAATGAAAATAACGTAAACAAATAACAAATAAATATACTGATTAACTTTACATCCTTGGTGGAAATATTTCTCTGACAATTTGCCTGAAAAACTCGAACCTGACCGTTGCAGTGATTTTCAGAGATTTTCATATAATTTTTTCAGTCTGATATTTATACTGAAAATCTCTGCAATTTTCTCCGCCAAACTCCAGCAATCACAATTTATTAGAAAAATACAGCTTTTTCTGAATTTTTTTTAAACACTGATTTATTCGGATAAAGATGTACTCAGAAAAAATACGAGTTATTTTCTGAAAAACTCCGGTTTTCTCAGATAACATGAGTTCAGCGAATTTGAGAAAACTTACGAGTTTTCTCTAAGACCTGCTCCTTCTCTTAATCGCACGAAGAGAAGAGAGTTTGTACTTTCCCAGAGAAAGTACAAACTATTTTCGGGTAAACTCTGCATCTCTCGGATAACGTGAGTTCAGAAAATATTTTCAGAAACTGATTTTGAAACATTAAATCGAAACCGGCATAAAATATCAACGAAGTTAATATTTTTTCAGAGAATTAGGTACGAAATTCAGAGATTTTCAGAACAATCAGGAATACTTAGTTTCAGAGAAAACTGGTTTTCTCCAAAGTGTAGAAGATAAATGAATAATTCAGCGTCACTCGACCTAAGGTATGAGTGTCTCCTTGAATAAGTAAAAAAATACAATTTCTAATTTTTGTTTCATGGGAATTTCTTCACAGTAACAAAAAAAAAAAAATTTTTAAACCTTTGCTAAAAAACTGATGTTCGCGTGTCTTCATTGACCTTTTTTCTTTATTTTCTACCTTTCCAATCTTAATAGCGTTTATTCAATTTCAGATTGTATTTATCGTGTGCCGCCGTCTTAATGATCAGTATTTAAAAAAGAAAGAAGATCAATTTGCAAAGTCGACATCGTTGATTCAAAAAACAAGATAATCAAAATGATGTACCTTCTGCGGGTGCAGCCGTAATCGCAGCTACGGTGGCCAGGAGCAAAACAGCGACGAACACAAACTTTGCCATTGCGAGGGAAGTTTTTTTTTTATACAACAGATAACAGCTGTAGAAGTGCAAGGCGAAGGCGAATGCTGAACTATGCAGATGAAGCTCTGCAATCGCGTTATATACCCCGCAGCGAGAGCCTCAAAAGCATTAGCAGTCCGAAGAGATCCCGAAATTTTAATGAAGTCCGTGATTCCCCGGGACACTTTGCGCTATATAGACATCCCCTCGGTTTTCCCGCGGTCGCATTGGTTCACCTCAGCCGTTTATCATCTTTCCGGATGTCGACACAAGTCCACCAACACATTTGCACGACGTCTTTGTTGTACAAAGTTCTCGTTTCCTTATACGTTGCAGAGAGTTGTGAATAAGCAATCAGTTATTGGTTTTCAAGAGCTACCTGAGGTGTTCGAATTTTATTTATATTCTATAATAATAATAATAATTTGCTGCTTGTACAAATCGACTTCAAAACAAAAAAATATTACGCCAAGTATAAAAACGGTAGCCATCCCATCAAATGAAAATTCTTTGCAAACAAAGAATTACTTGCAAGCTAAAATCATTTAAAAAATATATTGTTTGAAATATTTATGACATTTTTGTCAGAAATTCAGAAATGGCAGAAATATTTTTTGAAAAAATCATTTAAAAAAAACCAAATCCAGAATATTAGCCAAGTAAAGTCCCTCTAATCACTGGCACGCAAAAAATGTTGCGTCCCAGTGACTTGCTCAGATACATAGTCCACTGAAATAAGTGCAGGACAAGAACCACTTTTTTGTAACACATGCATGAGAAGTGCTACTTCTCGTGCACAAACTTCTCGTGCGGCTCATGCCGCAAACTCACACTCGTCTCGAAAAAGTTTCATCGCACTCGTATCGTAATATACTATTGTATGAGTTTCGCATACAATTTTATTTCACGCGTGCGAGAAATACGAGACCTCGCACGTGAGGCGAAGCAGAGAGTGTGAAAAGTAGGCACTTGTCGCACCGAGTGGCATAATAGTATATTAGAGTTTCGTATACAATTTTATTTCATGCGTGCGGGAAATGCGACTTCTCACACGGGAAGCAAAGCGAAGCGTGTGAGAAGTAGGCACTTCTCGCACCAAGTGGCATAAAATACTATTGATGCCGAGACGCTACCGCGTCTCTTGATCACTGAAATATAGAAACTTGCGTTACCGACTGCCAGTTACTATGACTATCGGTAAGTTATCTGTCAAACATGTGTGCGATGGGTTATGTGATACTTTGCTCAATCGACGCATTTGAATCGAACCCAAACGGAAAATTCCCAGAACGAAGCGGTTCGGAATTCAACGGATGATACTATTTTATTTACTCTTTCGGTACAAATCTCTTCAGTTCTTCCAAGATAATATGTAGTTTGCGCCAAGTGCCATTTCATAATATACCTCCGTACCTTAGCGCCAAAGTACCACAGTCGGTATCGGGAATTGTTTACCTGCGCCGTTTGCCAATTATCAGAATCGCCATGCGCATTCGCCACATACGTCGTCTGCTCTCGCTTGTCACATAACCCCTCGAGCTTGTGAGTATGCGAGAGAGATCTGAGAGGAACGGAATAAATAGACTCCCGGTGCTTATCAGACGGTGTCTCGCTGTTTCAGGCAACTCGTGATCGAGCGATATTCGAAAAAATGGCTCAAGTCGGTCTGTCTCGATTCCTTCGAAGCGCTTCCGGGCTTTCCAGTAAGTCGAAAGTATTTCCTTGCACCGGGCTGTTATCTAATTATTTACCGACGGGCTACGCGAATATTTTCTCACTCGGAACTCGCCAACCCGACCATCGGGACCTTTTTTCCCGTTAATATAACAACAATGGCCGTTGATAAATAGAATCCTTTGACATTGAATGAAAACGGTTTCGCTGGCAGCAGAAAAAACCAAAGTCTTTGACAATGCGAATAGCCTTTTTGCAGTCTTTGCCTGTTGCAAGTATAAAAAAAACGTTTTAACAACTCTTTGTTAGACTCAACTAGAAATCCAATTATTTTTAGCAGCAACAAGCAGTTTCTATGTTTGAAGTCTGGAGTAAATCAAAGCGACATGAAATGCATACAATAAAATGTGAAAAATTGTGACGAATGTATTGAGCGCTTTTACAACTGAAATACAGAAGCAGTCTACGATTGACCTGTTCAAGCGTTACTTAAATTTTGTCACTCATCAACATTCTTGAAATTTACATTGAGATAATGGATCCATCATTCGATCACAAACAAAAAAATGTCTCAAAAATATCCTATTGACAAATGTTCTGTAAAACAAATCCTGGACCAAAATAAATCCATTAATAAAAAGTGTTGCCAAAGTAATTATATCAGAAAAAATCCCACACAAATATGACCATATATAAACATTTTTTTTGCACAGTCCATAATTCTAAAATTACAAAATATGCCATATACAAAAAATATCTCATACAAAATATGTTCATAAAATCATCTCTTGTTATTTAAATAGTCTTTGAAGACTATGTAAATAAATAACAAAATTCTGCCACAATAGATAAAATTTGAAATTCTATAGAAATTTTGTCACAATAGATAAATGACTAATGTGATATTTATACTGTTTTATTGACTGGGATATTTTTAATATCCCAACAAGAAAATAAAGGAGAATAAAGTAAAGAATAATAAAAAATATCCCACATAAATAATATTTATGGAGGATTTTTTCACATGGGATACTTTAGATTTGCAAATACTTAGGCAGGATTTCTATTCAGAGATGTTTTCGCCCGCGATTTTTTGTCACGGGATGAATTAACGTGATATAAAGTGCATACTTGATTTTTCAGGATTAATACCAAAGAACAGTCGTTTGATTTCGACATGCAACAGCGAGGTGTTTGGAAAATTGAGACCCGCTTCTAGTGCGCCACAGAATTTACTGAGTTCCTCTAAAATCTCATCGAGGACAGTGCATCAGTATTCGCGCAAGGTGAGCGAAATAACAATGAATTACGATTCCTTACCCGCCGCAAATCACGGTAAAAGCCGGCAGGTGATTTTTCTCACTTATTGTACGTTACGATCTTTTATTTCCAATAACGATCAGATAGTTCCCGAGTTGCCGGCGGCTGCTGTTCTTCAAATACGTTCGGCGAGTACAACCGGTGACCATGTGAAATTGTGGCAACTCGAGCGCATCGTCTCAGTAGCATTCATTGCCCTCTTGCCTGGATGCATCATTTTGCAGAATCCAGTTGTCGACGGACTGTTCGCTATACTTGTCGTCATGCACGCTCATTGGTGAGTAAAACCATTTTTTTCAGACAAACTGTTACGTTTTGGCCATTTTTTCTGCGTTAGAGAATATTCACCAACCTTTAGTAAAATTCTTCCATTAAAATTCCCTCAACTATTTACGATTTCCTATCGTCCGAGAACCGGACGATAATCTCATATTTCTGCTTATCCATTTCCGCTCGTTTCCTTGATTCCAATAAAATCGCGATAAATACGTTATTTGGTGGCCGCACGTGCAACGCGCCGAAGTTCCTCTCACCACGGTCTTCCTCAACACGCCTGATTTATTTCCAATTTAGTTCTGTTTCTGATTTCGCCTGTTCTAATTATAGTCCTGCGTGGCTTTAACCGCGTATATCACCGCGGTGATAATTTATATAATCGAACAATTGTGTTTTGCCTTGTGGAAAATCATACATTTTATCGATTTATTATTTCGTGGAAAATAAATATAATTCTCGACTAGGAATATTCGTTGAAATGATTAATCGAGCAAACGATCCCAATCGCAATAAATTACTCCTTATACGAAAATATTAGCCGCCACGTAACACAAACAAAAATTTGTAAAATGTCAGACTATTTATTTCACCAGATTGAAACTCAAGCTATCGAGAATCTTTCGAGCAACACGTTGTTTCATCCAGTTGTATTTAGTCTGAAGCTAATAAAATAAATATTTCGTTGTGCTTCCAGGGGACTCGAAGCAGTCGTCGTAGATTATTGTCGCCCCAGCGTTATTGGTCCAATTCTTCCGAAGGTAGCACACATGGCGCTTTATCTCCTGTCGGCTATGACCTTAGTTGGGCTGCTCCAACTTATCTACAACGGACCCGGTGTTGGCAAGACGGTGAGGAACTTCTGGGCCATCGGCAGCGGCTCGCCCGCCAGAAGTTAGAGGGTTATCGAAACAAAACGTCGATTCAATTGGTTATTTAAGTTGTCGTGAAAGATTGTAATTTGCAAATTGTTCGGAAACCGTACGCGCAATTACGAAGACTTAATAAATGTGAGGCATTCAATCTGTCTTTACAAACCTGGCGCCGAGCGGTGTTGTAAATCCTCATTGCTTTAAGAAATAAATTTTACAATGCAGTTTGTTTTGCGGCTGAGATTTAATAATGATATCCTGTAGCGATTGCAAAATTACGTGTGAACCTGTGGATGGCTGCATAAATACCTCATTTTTCAATAAACAATTGGCAGTAATTGTAAAAAAAAATGGAACAGCACGATCCGTCCTTTACTTTCGTGAGGCATCAAAAGCATTTCTCCATTTTTACAGGACATTTTACAGGAGAATCACCATGAAATTCTATTGAGAATAAATATTCTGCGCAGCCATTAAACATTTTCACATTATATTATAATCACTCCGTGTTATTGTTATTACAGTAGGACCTCGATTATCTGAACTCTCAATTATCCGAACGTTGCGGCGTGAAAGGTACATTATTGTTTGTATTTGCAAAAAAAGCATTGAACGTTTTTCAGATGTTTAATTTTTGGATGTCTATTTGAACGTTTTTGAACATAATATAAATGTAAAAATTTGATATATATCTATTGTTTTTATCTTGAAAAAAGTGTTGTTCACGATGCTGTCCCCAAAAAAATTGTTTCGGATAATCGAGGTTCTACTGTAAATGATAATTATAAAACCAATTGTACCATCAACTTTAATTTCTAAAAGATTTAGGGATTCACAACTCTGGTCTCAAGACGCTACCGCATCACTCGATCCTTGCCATCCACTATTCTGAGCCATCGGATCACCCGCCAAAAGTTAGAAAATGCTTGATCAAATAAAACATCCATTCGATTAATTATTCAGGTTATACCGTAAGAGATCGTAGTTATCAAATTATTCGGCAAACATCTGCGCGATTATCGAGACTCCATAAATGCGCCACGAATTCGTCGAGGAAACTAAAATGTGACGAATCAAAAGTCAGCACGGTACGAGAACTTATCGCATCGAGTTTATTACAAAACAACAAAGTTATAAATACTAGAAGCTAGAGATAAAAATAAAGACTTGCGTTATTCGCGCTTGATATCGATCGGCGCTACTTTGGTGATGCCGGCCGTCACTGTGTTCAAAAGTTCCGGCGTGAGGGCGACGGGCGTCATGTTTTGTCTCAATCCGTTGCCTTGCGCCTCGTCGATATCCGAGCTGACCATGTAAACCTGCAAGACCGTCTCGCCGGGATCGTCGGCGGACTCGCGCGAAACGATAACCAGGGAGCCGGGTTCGACCTGCGAAATTCCGGAGAGGGATTTCTGAAAACTTTCGGATTTCCACGGGGGATCCTCATCGCCGACGCAAATGGTTCCCGTCGGCGCGGTTGTCGCTTCGTCGTTCGATCGGAGCGACGAATTATCTTGCGCGACGTCGGCAGCCGACGAATTCGGGCCCGCCCGACGTTCCTCGCGCTCCTCGTCGTCGGAAAACGCGTCGTCGTCGATCGTCGGGGCTTGAAGCTTTCGTACTTTCGGCGTCCTGCCGGATCGAGTCGGCTTGACTTGATAAATTTCGGTGTCGCTTCCCGATTCGTTGGAACAACTGGAAGACTTCGACCTGCTCGGCGCGTCGATCGACTGCTGGGTTCGCCGCTGCAGGCTCTTCTTCTGCTCCCCGCACGGCGCTGCTTCCTGCAATTCCTCGTCCTCGGAAAGTGTTCCGTCTTGAGAGCTTTCGTGATCTTCCGCGATACTGCTTGTTTCGGAAATACTGGCGACGGCCAAACTACCTGAAATGCAATGTTTAATCAAATTTTGTTTATCGATAAATAGGTAACTCTCGTCACTTTTGCAGCTGCGACTTAAGGGGGGGGGGGGGGGGGGTGGTCTCGAAACGTATTTTTTTTCATTTAATTTTTTTTTTATGAATGCACAACGTCTCAGGAATGTTGTATTACATTTTTAGAGCAATAGGAGAAAAACTAATGGAGATATGGAATTTTAACAATCCGAGGCTCTGAGTCATTCCGTATATGAGTATTCACTTTAAAGCGATTTTCCCACACTTCACGTTTTCAAAGTCGGTGACGGTTGTAGTTCAAAATCTATTGTACCGATCCTTTTCAAACTTGGTACACTCTTTCTCTGTATAATTCATGAGGTAACGCTGTCGAGTTTTTTGTTGTTATTTTTTATTTTACAATAACAAATTTACCGATTTTTTAAGCGGAAATCGCGTTTTTTATTTTCCAGTGTCACCAAAAATTGAAAAATTAAAAAAAAACTCGACAGTGTTACCTGGGGGAACTCATAAACTAATGAAATCAATTTGATTTTTTTATATCAAATGATCGAGTGATGAGTTACAACCGTCACCGCAAAACAACTTGTTTTGGAGACGTCTCCGGAAATTTGCTGCCAACGGCTTAATTTTTTATATTTTCCGCTGAAATTTTCAGAAAATATTCTTGAAATATTACTCTACAATACTGTAATCATTAAATTAAAAATACACTACCCGTATATTGTACAAAAATTGTTGAAAAAGGGTATCTTTTCACCGAATTAACCATACCCCAATTGTAGTCGACAATTGTTAGGTACTCACGTTTTTTTCTTTTCAACGATCTCCCACCGCGTTTCTTCGGGCCTGGTTGATTGTCCGCTTTTGCCGATTTTGGTGGTTGCTTGAAGGATTCTTCGAAGGAAGCTGTGTACAGAAAAAGTATATATCGTATAGTTAATGATCGTGATGGATTCATCATTCGAGAGTTGAGAGTGTCGAGGCCTGAAATTCTATGAATCACCAAAGCGCGCTTACCGAGATCTTCCTTCAAAAATTCGATATCGAATTCTTGGTGATTGGCGAGAGCCTTCTCGAGCAGCCGTGGATTAGTCTTCTCCTCTTTTTTGAACTTTAGCTTTATTTCTTGACGCGTTCGCTCGGGAAAGAAGGTTTGGATAAGCATGAAGTCGGTCCCGACTGTATTTATCGCCTTGTAAAACTTCAGTGTCTCCCACTTCGGCCAATCCTTTGTTTTCTGGCGCTTCTTGTAGAAACCGTTTCCATTGCCGTCTTCGTCAACGAGAGCCTCGGTCCTCGCCATCGCCTGTCGGCTCTTCTTCGCACCCGTGTGCTCTATCACCAAGCTTTGTTCGTCTATGACGAGGCTGCCGTCCGGCCCGACTTTCACCTGCGGCACCGGCAACGCCTCCGCTGGCGCATCGTCCTCATCTTCGTCCTCTGATTCCGCTGCAATCCTGTAACCAGAATATCGTGTCACAAGGGATTCTGCGATGCTGCATCAGCGAAAAGCAAAACACAACCAAAAGTCGTTGTTAAAAAGTCTCTTACAAAAAAAACTCTTGCAAACAAAGAATTTTTTGCTGAAAAATCTCACAAGAATATAATTTATTGTAAAAAATCTATTTAAGAAACAAACCTCTTGCAAACAAAAAACTTCGTACTAAAAAACCTCTTCCAAACAAAAAAACTTCGTACTAAAAAACCTCTTCCAAATAAAAAATTTCGTACTAAAAACCTCTTGCAAACAAAATACTTCGTACTAAAAAAACCTCTTGCAATTAAAAAAACGTTGACAAAAGAAATTCTTGCAAATAAAAAATTTGTTACAACAAATCTTTAACAAACTGAAAACTCCGAACTAAAAAATCCCAGGAAAACAAAAAAATCCTTGCAAAAAAATTCTGCGTCAGCGAAAAGCAAATATATGTTTAACAGTGTATCCTTACACGGAGGACGAATTCCTTTGTGTCGAAGATGTCGCCGAGCCATCCGACTTCTTCATCGGATTCGTCACCGGATTGTAGTAGATCAAGTCGTACATAATCAGTTTCGACTTGTCCGGTTGTTTGTGCTCGTGTTTCAACTGAAATTCTCGTCTCGCTTCGGCCAACTTTCGCGCTGACTCCGACACGACCATTTTGCGCTTTCGTCGCGCGGTCGATGGGAACAAATTCTTCGTCACCTGCCCGCAGGTCACGGCGTCCCCGTCGACCGTTGCCTCCGCAGCGTTCGCGTGGACGCCGCTGCTGTTGATCGAGCTATGCGAACGACCCTTCGGACTTTGCCCAACCGAACTGATGGAATCGTTTCTCACGCGATTCGAAGTTCCCGACATTCCTCGTCTGCTATCGTCCTCGGATTCGCTGGCGCTCGCTCCGCTTCCTTGAACGCTGTTCCGGCGGATCCGACCGCCTCCGTCCAAACGCGGCGTCGGGCGCATGAAACTCGCGCGCGTTTGTGATGTCTTCGTAACCGCGGCTGAACGGAACAATTGGGTTATTTATTTATTTATTTATTTCAGAGCTAGGCGAAATTGTACTGGAAGTACTAAGTACTTTTAATACTATAGTGTTCTAAAATTAGCATCGAACATTCTGCTGGGTAATGACTGGGATAAGTAAACCCTTTAAATGCAGTGCTTAAAATATTCAATACGTTGTCTTTGTCGACCGTGGCTACGGAAGTACTTGAAGTACTTAAAGTACACTACCCAGCTCTGATTTATTTATTTATTTATTACAGGTAAAAATAATTATTGTCTTTTTAATTCATTTTGCAACAGACTTATCGCAGGGATCTTAACGATTGATATAAGAAATGCCGTAGCACGTTAGTACACTGAAAAAGCACCGAAAAAACATAGGACAGTCACCGAAAAAAAAAAAAAAACCGGTGTGCACTGAGTGGTTTTTGAACATTTAAAACAACGAGATTGAAGTCGAAAGCACCAAAAAAAGCACCGAAAATTCGTTTCTTTGGGTCATGAAATTTCCATGCTGCAGAATTAATTTTATACGTGCGGCAGCAAAAAAGCACGACTTCATGACTCAAAGACAATAATTTTCCACTAACTTTCGGTGCTTTCGACCAAAATCTCGGTGTTTCAAATGTTCGAAAAGCAGTCGGTGCTTTTTCGGTGATTTCTTCAGTGTTCGGATTTGCTAGGGCGACTATAAAAGAAAAATGGTAAAAAATAATAATGAACCAGTGTACTATTTCTTGAATTCTCTTTCGTACGAATTTTTAATACTTTGAACCTCAATTGGAAGTTCAATTGGTCCATACTTACGAGTATCGACGTTGGCGGAAGAAGTCTTTGGGTCGTCAGAACCAGCAGCTTGAATATTATCGGGAACGACGGGTTGTTTCTGGCGGCTGGGATTCTCTTTCGCCGTATTTCCCACAACTTCAGACTTTTTTGCCACGGATTCCATACAGGTTGATTCGGGCGCTGAAATCTCCGCCGTTTGCTGGTCTCTCGTTGGCTGCTCCAGCTTCGAAACGACGTCATTCTTCTCTACGCTCAACTTCGGCTTTTCCAGCTCTGAATCGATGTCACCTTTTTCCGCGCTCGGCTTTGGAATCACAGTCGCCGGCTGTTCCGAAATATCGGCGGACACCGACGGCGGCGCGCTAGGAACTGTTTGCTCGGTTCCCGTTTCGTTCGGAACCGATTTTGCCACGCCTGTGGCCTCGTCCTTGACATCGCGAGCGACTTTGCGCCGCGCGGGCACAGAGGCCATCACTTTTATTCTTGCGCGCCGCATTTTCGTTCAGTCCGGAGTGTTCGGCGGCGGAAATGTCTCGCTGAAAGAACTAAATAAGTTTGCCAAGTGGCGTGAATCGAACAAATTGGTATAGTGACCATTTTTCCCAATCCCAAGAACAAATAAAATAAATGACCACACCCTCTGAAATATTTAGTGACTTCTTTTTTTATGAAAAAAAAATCAAATAAATTTTGAAAGCTACTTCTAATAACAATGGATGCACAGTCGCTGTATTGACTTTGGCAATTTATCATGTTAAGCAGCCCAACTCATTGTCGGTACTTGGATGGGTGACTGCTTCGTCATGCACTGATTTGCGTGTCAATTGTTCAGTGGGAGGCAGTTTTTCTGAGTTTCTGATGTATTCTTGTCAGAGTTGTAAATGCCTCATTTTTATACAAATAAAATTGATGGTACAATTGGCTTTGTAATTATGTTTTTATAATAATACCTCATAGTGATTATAATACAGTGAGTAAATTGAGTATAATACAGTGAGTAAATTTTTAAATGGAGGCAAGAAAACTTCATGGTAATCTTATTGAAAAAATGAAGAAATACCGTTAATACAATGCGAAAATAATGGAGGACTGTGCTTGTCCAACTTTCTCACAATTATGCCCAAAATTTAATTAAAAATTACGTTTTTCTTGAGGCTATTCAAAAGTTCACATCTAATTTTATAATCGCTACAGGCCATTGTAATAAAATCGTAACTAGAAAATAAACTGTCGTGTAAACTTTAATTCTTAAAGTCATGGGAACTTACAACACTGATTCTCAAATAGCAGAAACCCAGTAAAATATAGCTGCTTGTACCAGCACAGATTTTCTACAGTTTTCCTCCGCCATCATGCAAATGAGACACACTAGTGCATTAAGAAAGAGTAGGTGCGGATAACATTTTGAGGAAAATTCATGACGTTGAAGGTGGCATCGTTGCAGTCCAACAAAATTAAAAACAATGAAATATTCATTCCATAAAAATTCAAAGAATTTATTGCCATTAGAGGGTGAAATAATATTTTTTTAACATGCTCTTAGTGAATATAATAACTTTTTATAGCCGGTATAATAATTTAGGTTCATTAATATTTTGTTGCTTTGAATTTTGCTGCATTGCAACAATACAAACTTCAACGTCATGGAAACTCAAGGAACGACTCTGGTGGGAAACTCAAGGAACGACTCTGATGGGGAACTTGAGAAATAAAAGTAAAACCAGAGAAGTCAAGAAAAGCATAAAAGCCTGAAGAAGGCATAGGAATCAAAAATACAACATTTACTTCTAGTCATTTGGTTTTCGTTAAAAGATACAAGCACTAATGTTTTGTTATTTCCATGCTAATTTATTCAATTAGCAATAAAATGACTGCATTTTCAAACTACCGAAGCGCCATCACAGTGAATCTCAACAATATCTCCTGCAGTTGCAGAATTATCACAAACTTTCTCTGCTGTACTTTTGTGAAATTTGTAGAAAGTGCTTTTAAACATTTTTCGTTTTTCTTTTTTTCTTATTATTCTGCCACTGAAACAGTGAGAACAAAAAAAAAGCGGAAACGCGTAACACGGGATGCAATAGCTACTTTAGTGCCAATTATTCCTTCCAATCCATTCAGAAAAACATATATAAGTGCAGTGAAGTTCCAACAAGAAGAACACCAGAATACTAAGGAGCGGCTTTTGTTACCATTAAAACAAATAGGCAAGATGTACAGACGAAGGAACGAAAAAAAAAGTTTCGGCAATTATAAGGAGAAACGACGCAACGACATCGAATAACGAGTGTCAAACTAACCGCTGAGTTTCCAAGACGGATTCCCGAGTCGCTCTCGTCGCTCTCTACATCATCCTTCCATATTGTCAGGTTATAGTGGTTTGCACATGGCACACGCGACACCTGACGTTTCCGTGATCCATGAACGACGAGATACCTGACGCGACTATAGCGATGCTCGTGATTTTTAACGCTTGCGACGAAAAGACCGATTGTACTTGAAGGGCGGAAGAAACGAGCAAAAAAGAAATGGAAATATTAACGATTTATTTTGCCGCAGTCCGCAACGTTTGAGGCACGCGTAGCGTCTGGCTGAGATGCAGCTTTGCGGCTCCCCTGGAGCTCGGCTAACACGCTGGACGCGAATAAGGCGAGTCCGCTAGAGGCGCTGGCAGTCTCAACGTACTGACTTGCCGTCACTCGACCCAAAACCAAGTGTTGCCGAACGTAAGGCGAGGCGAAACCACCGTGAGTGCGAGAGAGATAGAAAATAATTTTTGGAACAACAATACACGGAAACTAGACACATGCCTGAAGAAATAAACGTTTTACATCATGCATAATTGAATGAGGAATGATGTAAAACTTTTCTTTTTTTCGGAACCGTTAAGCATCGTCGGAATAATTGTTTATAGTTTTTATTACCGACTGACTAGTTGTCACCTCGCCGTAAGCTAAACGCCCGAAAATATAAATGCCAATTGAGCATTCACCCGAATAACCAAAAACCCGACTGGTCGGAATGTCGAAATGTTAATTAGCCGAATGGTAAAAACGACGAAATGCGGGATTGCCGAACGGGTGAAAATACCGAATTTCATTTCAGCCGAATGATAATGTTCCCGAGTGCGCCATTTGCCCGAATGCATTGAACACTCGAAAGTCCGTTCTCCCGAAAAACATTTTGCCCGAATGTTTTTCACCTAAGAAGAGCTCTTCATTACCGATATATGATACTGTCTATCGGTTCTATGAATCTATGGTAGCCTCGTCCTGAGATATTTTTCTTAATAAAACCTCTCCAAAACACTTAAAATTTGATTCATTTTCTAGTAACCTTTGACCTACATTGATCAAGTTACAAGATTTAGTTACAAGAAAAACAATTGTAATGCTGGTACTTACGAATTGCTGCGTGAAAAATACGTTATGCAGACGAAAAATATCTCAGGTCGAGGCGACTATAGATTGAATTCACGCCAGTTTTTACTGCATTTTTCTGGAGCTCAACAAAAATATTATATAATTTCGCGCCAAAAACTCCAACGGTACAGAAGCTATACATATTGGCTATGTTTTTCAACCGACGAGAGCCCGAAAAGGGCCATTTGGTTTATTCACCTTTCTTTCTTTTGGTTTTGTATTCGTTTGTGTTTCCAACTACACTCTGTAATTTTGTTTACCTGCTCGAAATAAACGACTAATAAAAAAAAACAAAAAAAAACAAAAATAGATTGAATTCTAGAATCCCAATATGCCGACAGACTGAGTATCATGTATGGGTAATGAAAAGCTCTTCTTAGGTCAAAAATATTCGGGCAAAATGCGAAAAATGGAGGCATCGTCGGTACAGTCAAGTCAATCCTGAACAAAGATTTGAAAAATGATTTGAACACACATTCCAAAGGTAACTAGTGGCAATAAAGGTGGATCTAAGTTAAACAGATCCTGCTTAATGCAGAAAAAAATGGATAGCAAGAAATTAACAGAAAAATAAATCTGTTTATGCTAATAACTAATGGGATGTATTAAACGCAGTTATTTGGAAGTCAAATTTGTGATTTTAGTTCGTTTTTGTCGAGCTATGGCTCATTTTGTTTCTTGATAGATAATGTATAAATGTACCGATGAACATTTGCGATGACATTCTTAGCTTACAAATAACAGCTGTTTATGAGAGAAATACACAAAGTGACGAATTAAACTATCTTCTTTCCTAATTGAAAAGTAAACTGAAGAAAATAACTCGGTGAATTCGTCGAACGTTCTTCAACCCACGAAATGAGCCATCGCTCGTCAAGAAGGAAATAAAACTACAAATTTTACTTCCAAAAAACGGCACATTATATACCCTATTGATTATTAGTACAAACTGAGTTATTAATTCTTATGGCAGTCGTTTTTACCATCGTTATGATCAATTTTCGAGATTTTTTTTTTTTCGAAAAACGACCTGGTGGTTTTTACGGTAAATCAGCTGAAAACCATGGTTGTCAAGATTGGTAGGGACTGAATCTACAATTATCAATGCGTTTTATTAAATGGATTTCGACGTAATAATAACCGACTTTTTAATCTAGCTCATACTCATATAGTGCACTAACAAAAACCGTGCGCGTATTAGTAACTATAGATTGTTCATAGAGTGTTCTAAAACGGCAGTATCGGTACTGCTAATTGGTCAATGTGGTAGGTCAAACAAGGGCAGCAGCAAATAAGACTGGTAATCGCCTCGCGTTATGATCTCGCCGGTTTCACCTGACGCGGACATAGTATAGGACGCAGTATTGACTGGGTCTTCCACTTAGCTTCTCCGTTTTACCTCGACTTCCTTTTCATTGCCAATCATAATTATTTATTTGCTCGAAATTATTTGTTTGAAATTACAATTATTTTAATTCTTGGCAATCGGCACTATTATCGAAACATATGAATAGATTGCCTTGAGTAGCCAGAGAAAAGTCAAATGATTCAATTTGTACATCTTAGCGGCTGTCAAATATGACGGCTTTCGACTTCGCGCAATGACGACACTGAAATTAATGATCCATTCCTTTGACAGGTTGTACCAATTACATTGTCTCAATACATCGCCGATCTCTTCGCTACTCCTCGTAAGATAATCGGCAGCATTATAATATGAAAATGCCGACACTGAGAGGAACACGATGTTTACGAACATCTCAGTCAATTCCACGAAATCGGAGTATTTGATTGCGTAGCCCAGGTGAGAGGCTGGAAAGAGCAATAGTGAGATATTAATTAGAGTGATTCTTTTTTTGCATTAATAAACACGTTAATGTTCGTAGTAGTGCGAAATAGAAAATAAGCGGCTTTTTTGCCAGTCTCTTAAGTATGAGTAGAAAGAAAGGTATTGTTTTAGTGCAACTCATCTAGTCATCTATAATTTACCTGATATGCAAACCAAAATCAACAAGGAGAAAAGGTCGAAGGCCAGGAAGACGTTTAACGAGTCTTCGAGATGACTACTCAGACCTATAAGTTCATTATGTCTATCGACGAGATGACGAAATTCTCTGCGTCTCTCTTTTTCGTCCCCAATTTGTAAAAACTTTTTAAACTGCTGTTTCAAGATTTGGTACTGTCCACAGTGATGTATAGTCAAGCTCCAGATGAGAAGAACGATACAGTAATACGAAAAGCCCATGACGATTTTCGTGCCAATGTTAAGGACTGGTACTACGAGATCCCACGCGAAACAGTCATAGCCAGTACTCGTTAGTCGATGATTCGGAGTCAATGAGTTCGTAAATGCCAATAAAATAACGTCGCGGATGCAAGAAAACGTGTTAACGTACATGACCGTAATCAGAAAGGAAACAGTTCCAAACTTATCGTGGCGTTTCATGATCGTTCGTTCGGTCGGGTCTGTAATCAGGGTCCAGTCGTCAATCGTAGACTCAATGAGCGGAATCATGCGACTCCCGTATAGTCGAATCATTAACCGTAATACGACTACAGCAATCACGGCTGCTGTCGTGAAAACTTCGTACTGCCCGACGACGTACCCGGTACACTTTGCAAAAAGGTCCACAAGATACAGCATTGTGATTGCGATCTATAAGAAATATGACACTTGAATTGCCATTCATTAACAATTATTTGCGGTCTTCAAAAGCAAATTGCGTTACCTCGAGTAATAGAAACACCGAGCAAATCAATATCGATCTAAGTGTTAGGCCGTCCAACGGCCAGATTCCGCAAATTCTCATCATGTTTTTATAAAAGAAAAATGTATCACTGCTGATATTTAACAAAACCATTTTATAGCTTTTTTACAAAAACACACATATTTTTTAGTTAGCGTCACAAGTCAAGTTTTTCTAAAGAGTTGTAGCATTACACTGAGCCTCTCATACAGGGCATCTCTACTTTTGCGACATATGCTGCACTCGTACTCGTACGCACGTATACTCTTGAGAATAGAAAATCGATTTTTTGCAGATAACATTTCCGATCACCATTTCCGATCATTTCCTGATAGGTAGTCCTATCGGTACAGTCCCGTCAAATGTGAGTTTCAGGGAAAATTTCACTTTCAGTCAGAAAGAACACTTCTGAATCTGATAATGTTCTGAAAAAATCAAGTGTATAGAAGGGGTTGAAAAGATTGTTTTTGCGTAGAAATAATTCCAAAATGTTATTAACAAATTAAAGAAAAAATGAATGATTCGACAGTTTACCCGGCAGCCCAACTTTTTTTCCGATATAAACTAATGATTAATTTTGCTTCCTCATAGAGGAAGCTTTGTTTTCGTGAAATTTGACGCGGATCTATCCAGCCGTTCAAATTTTATGGCATTTTGAATATTTTGAAAAACCTCGTTCTTGCGCTGGACCGTGCAAATTACGAGATACCGGGTTCTAATTTGGTCCACACATTGACTATCATGAAACAAGGGTTTAGTACAAATTTGAGACAAATCGGTTCAGTGGTTAAAATCATATATTTTTATTTATTTAAAAAAACAGCCAATAAAACCTGCAAAATAGAACCTTGCAAATTGCTCAGTGTGTTACACTTTTGACGATGCTTCCTCCATGAGGAAGCCAAAATTGATCAACATGGAAGTCAACATACTTCCTCATAGTATAGTATAGTATAGTATAGTATATCTTTATTGGGCCCTGGGATATCAATCCCCTAAGGACCGTTGTGTACAATGAAGCAATAAACAAAGCAGACATGAAAAGAGTACAAAGCCGAAGAAACTTAATGATAATAGGGCGATACATTAGCTAAATTACAGAGAAAAAAAAAAATATATATATATATTTCAAACAAAAACTGTAGCTTCAAAGGCTTTATTATCCACCGGATTCAGCAGCGTTCCGCTCTGCTTGACGAAGGAACCGTATTAGGCCAGTTTTAAACGCCGCGAGCGAAGGAGCCTCAGTTAAGGCGAGCGGTAGGCTATTCCAAAAAAGCGATCCGCTCACCGCAAACGATTTCTGGTAGGCCGACACTCGCGGGACCGGTGTGGTAAGCGAGTAGGTCGTACCGCGTGCAGCTCGCGAGTCGGTCCTCGCGGAGTCCGGCGGTCCTCATAGGAAGTATGTTGTATTCCTTTATATCATTTTTCCCCGTTTAAAAACAATTACCAACTTCAACCTCGTTGGGGCACGGGTTAAGATTAACCTATCGGGCTAATTATTTAGATTTTTTTTATCATAAGGAAACTATCTGGGGGATGAGAGACACAAAAATCGAACTTTCGTCAAATAAAGACCACCCTACGCTACATAGAGCGTAAGCGTACGCGTTACGCAACAGCGTCTCGTTCGATCACCGATCTTCTGCCTAGTCACTATACGCTTCTTACGCCGTTGTCGATACGCCGAGTCCAATTTCTTGCTGAAAGGTGTCTGATCGTCAGTTATGGTGACACACAAAAAGACGTGACTCTATTGAAATAACCCTTTTATTTTCGCCATTTCTTATAATAAAATACACTGTACGCGGTATCAAAGTAAAGTCGACCTCGGTACGTCAGAACAGCGCTGACAATGGTCAAGATACTTGCAACGTTCGTTCATCCGGATTCGAAATTTTCAGCACATGCATGATAACTTCGTCCACAGTTTGGGTTGTCAAAAGATTTTTAACCGTGTCATCCTCTATAACAACGGTGAACAGAAGTTTGACATTTTGACGTAATCGTTCCTCGAACGCCATATCGCTGTCGTCGACTGTGACCGGTTGATGGCCGCATCGTCTGATAACAGCGTCCAAAACGTCTTGAATTGGAGCTTCCGGCCAACCGAACACCTGTAAATAATTTCGAGAGAATATTAAATAATTCGGACACGTAATTTTACACGTAATTTATTCTACATATAGTTGCGATGCGTGTCGCAACTACACAGAGTGAACCAGAATCCCCGCACCAAACGAGTCCCGGAAGTCCGAAATGATCCCAGGAACGCGTGTGCAAGATTTGAGATTTTTATTACCAGTTCTTTTTTAATGAGAACCGATTTATTATGACAGCCTATCTCAACTTTCTCTTAATTTGCCCTTAACTTACTCTCAACTTTCTCTTAATTCGTACTCCAGTTGAGAGTAAGTTGAGGGCAAGTCGAAAGTAAGTTGAGAGTGAATTCTTCCTCAACTTACTCTCAACTTGCCCTCAACTGAGTTGAGAGTAAATTCTTCCTCAACTTTCTCTTAATTTGTCCTCAACTTACTCTCAACCTCAGTACGAATTAAGAGAAAGTTGAGAGTAAGTTAAGGATAAACTAAGAGACAGTTCATATTGGGTCGTCATAAATCGGCTCTCATTAAAAAAGTACTAGGAATAAAAATCTCAAACTTTGCACACGCATTCTCGGAACCATTTCGGATCACCCTGTATACATCGGAGTTATTGTCGTAACACAAGATCGAAGGCCCCGAGTACCTGCAAAGTTTCTTCCTCGATGAGAATTGTCAAAAGGTCAGCAATAGCCTTGAGCAACTCAGCAGACGTGAGGATGCTCGACTCGCCGGATTGTATCTTCAGCGCCGCCGATGAGGCTATATCGAGCAATTGTGTTTGCAATTGACGTTTTTCAGCTTCCGCCATCATGTCTTCGAGCACCTCGCGATGTTTGGCTCTTATGTGTCTCATCAGACAATCGTGACGTATAAATGCTCGACCGCATTCGGCGCAAGACTGAGGGGGCTCGCGTCTGTGAGTATTGAGATGAGCCTGTAACGATGATTTTGTCGCGAAGGCTTTGTCGCATTTGTCACATTTGTGAGCTGTGAAAGGAGACAAATGTGGAAACAGGCGTAAAAAGAGACTCGCGATATTGGATTTCAGCCTATCTCTCTGAATTCGACAACAATCTAGTATTATTTCGTAATCAGACTTACGTTTCACTCCCGTGTGAATGAGTGTGTGTTTCGTCAAGTCCTCTTTGCGCGTAAACGATTTATCGCAGACGTTGCATTGAAAAGGCACGGCTCCCTCGTGCGCGAATTTGATGTGCAAATTCAATCGAGCCTTGCGATTGAAGGCTTTTCCGCAGGTCTCGCAGTAGAAGCCGTTCTCGCCGGTGTGATGAAAAACGTGGGCTTTCAGCTGGGCGGCTTGGATAAAAGATTTGCCGCAATATTGACATACATGCGGTTTCTCACCGGTGTGCGTTCGTTGATGACGATTCAACGTTTCACGCGCGGCGAACCTTCGTTGGCACTGAAAGTTTGCCGGATTTTTGTAACGTTAAACGATCACAGCGACGAAGAACGTTCACTGCGAATCACTGCAATTTGCTTCAGAAGTTATATCACTGCAATTTACTTGAGAAGTTATATCACTGCAATTTGCTTGAGAAGTCATTGCAATTGCATTTTTATAAATTCGATACGTTCCTCGTGTCCTACAGACAGCGTGAGAGGTAATACTTACAGCAATACGTACAGAATAACCATCAAAGATTGCTTGGAATGTAAGGAAATACATAGTTACATTAATTTTGTCAAATACGATCTAAGCCTATGTCAAACGTCGGTGTCTGAAGGTGTTTCACTCTGTTGGTCGTATGTCGTGAGAAATGAAAGTATAATTTTTAATAATACTTGTGTTACATGAACGAAAATTCCCTTTCCACACCTTGTGAAGTAAAAATGTGTACGATACTCGGCGGAAAAACGTTTTCTCAACTCGTGTGATTGCAGCACTCCTGAGTAAAAAGTTTTTTCGCCCTCATGTCATAATGCACTAATTTTCTTGATTGAGCTTGTGGTTTAAAATTCACAAAACCAACAAAAATACAACGGGAAATCAACAAGCACTACGCATTGAGTGTAGGAGGACGTCGTAAGCCCTATGGAAATAAAGTATATTCAACATATATAAGTTATATATAATTATATATATGTCGGCCAAAAGTTTTATATCTGCTATATATATTTCATATATCCATCGGATACATTTTAATGCGATATATCTGAGATGTGTCTTAGATAAAAATATGTTTATTATATATATTCCGGCCAAAAGTTCTATTACTCTTATATATGTTCAAATATGCTTTATTTCCATGGGGGAAGCCCGTCTGGAAAAACCAGGACACTAACCAGTCTACTCGACTGAGAATGTGATTTATTAAAACGAGGATGTAACTTACATCCTTGCATTGGAATGGCTTCTCTCCTGTGTGCACTCGGCGATGTTTTTTCAGCGCCAGCGCGGATAAAAATGCTTTTGGACACAGGTCGCATTTGACCGGTCGTTCCCCGCTGTGAATGCGGGTGTGTATTATCAATTGTTGCGGGGTGCTAAATTTCTTTGGACACTGATCGCAACGTTTCTGTTGCCTCTGCGGAACTCCAGCGTGCGTCCGCAAATGTTCTCGCAAGTTGTCTTTTCGCGTGAAGGATTTGTTGCAAACCTGAGTAACAGTCGAACATTAACGAAAACTCTCCTGACTACTCGTTCGATATTTGAATGCTGGGCTTACTTGACACTCGTAGAAATTGCGTATCGCGCCGTGACAACCGGACTGCAGTTTGTGTCGATTCAAATGATAACGTCGCGAGAAATATCTGTCGCATGGTTCGCATCTGCAATTGAAAAATCACGTAACGGTTACTTCAAGCGATCATTTTAGTTTGTTAATTTTATCTATTTATCCAAAAAAACCTATGCACATAACAGTTGACTCACTCGCTGTCTTCAGACTTGGCAATAATTATGGTCATAATGTTCCTATTTTTGAATGTTCTCAGCAACTTAAAAAAAAAGACTCTTCGCGTTACTTCGGAATTAATTTAGTTAAGATTAATATAGGATCAATTTCTGTGCCCTTTTGACGACTTCTCATTCGCTGCTTTCTATACGTTTAATGGGCCGTCGCCCATCGTACTTATTATTAGGCCCAGCCCGTTTTTATATAATACATAATAAAAAAATAAAAAATAATTGAACAATGACCATCACAAACGAGTCTTATTGGCGGTCTTTGAAAATGTTTCGAATCTACCGGGAGAGACGTTGAAGACTGCACGATTCAATGAGAAACACATCGGTACTCACTTATAAATCTTGGCATTGGAATGAGTGGTATAACGATGTTTGTCCAGCGATTTCTTATCGTAGAAGGTCGTTCCGCACTCGTTGCACGTACAGGATTCGATACTCCAGTGGCTGACTATCGTGTGTCTCTCGAGAGATGAACTTTTCCTGAACGAGAGGTCACAGTTTGGGCACTTGTATTTTCCCCCTTTATGCGCTATCTTCAAATCTTCGCCGCAGCAGTGACACTCATGGTCGGCAACCGGTTGAATGGGCGTAGAGCCACTGGCGTTATTTACATTTTCTGGCGCTATAAGCAAACCACATTATTCATTACAGAGTCAAGTAAATTAGCATTTATTAAGGGGAGGCAAAACCTCCGGGAGTGCGAGAGAGATCGAAAATCATTTTGGGAATAACGAGACGGGGAAATTAAACACATGCCAGGAAAAATAAGTCTTACACCATCCAGAATCAAAAGAGGAACTTTTGTTTTTTCTGGAAGCGATAGGTATCGTCGGAATAATCGTTTACAGTTTATGTTACTGACTGATTAGTTTTCACCTTCCCAAGAGCATGTGAAATCCCTTCCCTCGTGCCTAACCCAGGCTTAATCGATATCAAAAACTATCAAAAAACTTTTTTTAAGCATATTTGCAGTTACAGCTTCAAGAAGGGTTTCCTCAAATGCGGATATCACCAGAGCATTCAATGAAACTCTTCTTGAAGTTGTAAAATGCCAGTAACCATGAAAAAACGTTTCCACAAAAAAAGTTTTACATAATCACTCTTTCGATTCTGAATGATGACTTTCGATTCTGATAAGACGTTTTTTTTTCTTGGCATGTGTCTAGTTTCTGTGTATTGTACATTTTATCTTTATCTTACATTGTTGTTTCAAAAAATATGTTTTATCTCTCTGTCACTCACAGAGCTTTTGCCTCCCCTCATCATAAAAAAATAGATTCGTTTTTGTGTATCCAATACAGGAAAACAGAGAAGATAAAAGTCAGTGCTTACTGGCATCCGGTGAATTTATTAAATCTGTATCAGAGTCGTCAAATTCCTCAGAATTGTCCGAATCGTAATGCGTGAACGTTTTCAATTCTATCAGATGCGTACTGTCATCTTCCTCCCTGCAGACATCCAGATGTTCCTTCAGCATCTGTCAACCAATTGTAAGTCATTATTTAATGAAGGGTGTGACGTGTGTTCATCAATAAAGCATTAATTTATTAATACAGGCAACGTTTTCCTCAAACATAAATAACAATGATGTTGAAGTTTGCATCGTTGCAATCAGAGTTGTCAATCCCTAATTTTTGTAGAATTGAAATTGATTGTGTAATTATGTTTTTTAAATAATATCTCGTAATGATTACAATATGGTATGTAAACTTTTAAACAGAGGCAAAAAATATGAATTTTTCATAAAACTTGATGGTAATCTTATTGAAAAAATGGAGAAAAGTTGTGGTCAGTGCCTGACCATTTTTCTCACAGTTTCTTAAAAAATGTACTTAAAAATTCGTTTTTTCTTGCAGCTATTCAAAAGTTCACATATGATTTTATAATAGCTACAGATCATTGTTCTAAAATCATAACTAGAGAATAAAATGTTGTGTCAATTTTTATTCTTAATGTAATGGGGACTTACAACACTGATTGCAATGCAACAACATTAAAAACAACAAGATATTAATTCCATAAAAATTCAAATAATTCACCCCTATCAGGGGGTGAAAGAATATTTTTTTGTCCTGCTCTTAGCCACTATAATAACTTTTTATAGCCGGTATAGTCATTTTGGTTCATCAACATTTTTTTGTTTTTAATTTTGTTGCATTGCAACGATGTAAACTTCAACGCTATAAATGACGATACTCACATTTTTGTCTTGGAATATTCGCTGACAGGTGACGCACTGATAGTTGGTCGTCAAACCGATGATACAATCGTCGTTCATATTATCTGTGCGAAAAAACGGAAAAAACTTAGCGGAAAAAGATTCGTTTGTCTTACTTTGGATGGATCTCAATGAAATTGAAACTGAAATTTCAATCCATTTTTGCAGGTGGCGATCAGATTTCCGGCAGTTTCGATTTCAATTACAATTTTTTCTTCGCAATTTTTTTCCCACGAATTTAGGGTAAAGACGAAGAAAAACATTGCAATCCTTTGACTCCTCACCCAAGTTGCTTTCCATTTTTCTTCGTGGCCGCTTATCGCAACGAACGACTCGCTGTCATGTGTCGATACTCGTTGGCATTAAATAACTGGTCACTGCATTGTTTACGATCATTTGTTACGTCAAAACATCGTTGACGACGACGTCGCGACGAAAAGGAGGGGAAAGAAAAAATTAAGAGCGAGGAAAAGACGATCTTCGAGGCACGAGACACATGACAGAAACGACAGCAGTTGCGATCAACAATGTCGATGAAGGGTCCTAAGGCTACCGTCACACGAAACGTAGTACCTTGCGTAGGTCGCGTAGCTTGGGCTGACCAATCGTGGCGTCGGATGCGAGTCCTATTTCGCCTGAGCGTCGCGATTGGTCGATTCGGACGAGCGAAAGACGTTACGTTAGCCGCTTGACTCGTGTGACGAGCATGTAAGATCTCTGTCTTCTAGTCTCAATCGGTATCAAAAACTGTAATGAACTTTTTTTTACGCATAATTTGCATTCGCAGCTTCAAGAAGAAATTCATTCCTACAGATATCACCAGTGCTGTATTTCATATACTCTTATGGGGAGGCGAAATCTCCGTCTTAAAGACATCTTTTTTTCGGAAAAAAAGACGTCTTAAAGTCATCTTTTTTCCCGAAAAAAATACGTCTTAAAGACATCTTTTTTCCGAAAAAAGACGTCTTAAAGACATCTTTTTTCCGAAAAAAGACGTCTTAAAGACATCTTTTTTCCGAAAAAAGACGTCTTAAAGACATTTTTTTTTTTTTTTTCAAAAACAGACGTCTTAAAGACATTTTTTTTTTTTTTTTCAAAAACAGACGTCTTAAAGACATCTTTTTTAACGAAAAAAGACGTCTTAAAGACATATTTTTTTCCGAAAAAAGACGTCTTAAAGACGTCTTAAAGATGTCTTAAAGACATCTTTTTTTCGAAAAAAAGACGTCTTAAAGACATCTTTTTTTTTTCGAAAAAAAGACGTCTTAAAGACATCTTTTTTTTTCGAAAAAAAGACGTCTTAAAGACATCTTTTTTTTTCGAAAAAAAGACGTCTTAAAGACATCTTTTTTTTTCGAAAAAAAGACGTCTTAAAGTCATCTTTTTTTTCGAAAAAAAGACGTCTTAAAGTCATCTTTTTTTTCGAAAAAAAGACGTCTTAAAGACATCTTTTTTTCCGAAAAAAGACGTCTTAAAGACATCTTTTTTTCCGAAAAAAGACGTCTTAAAGACATCTTTTTTCCGAAAAAAGACGTCTTAAAGACATCTTTTTTTTCTGAAAAAAGATGTCTTAAAGACATCTTTTTTTCCGAAAAAAAGACGTCTTAAAGACATCTTTTTTTTCGAAAAAAGACGTCTTAAAGTCATCTTTTTTTCTGAAAAAAGACGTCTTAAAGTAATCTTTTTTTTTTCGAAAAAAGACGTCTTAAAGACATCTTTTTTTTCCGAAAAAAAGACGTCTTAAAGACATCTTTTTTTTTTTTAAAGACGTCTTAAAGACATCTCTTTTTCCAAAAAAAAAGACGTCTTAAAGTCATCTTTTTTTCCGAAAAAAAAGACGTCTTAAAGACATATTTTTTTAGGAAAAAAAGACATCTTTTTTTAGGAAAAAAAAGATGTCTTTTTTTAAAAAAGATCTTTTTTTAGGAAAAAAAAGATGTCTTGACATCTTTTCTAGATGTCTATTACATCTTTTTTTAGGAAAAAAAAGATGTCTTGAAGTTAACTTTTTTCGGCAAAAAAGATCTGCAGCGGCATTGATGTAATAGTGCGCACATTTTTGTGGTATTCGACACACAACCACATTTTTCCCGCCGCTGAAGGGCTTAACAATAAAAAATATCTTATTTATTCTAAGCATAAACATGCTACTTTATGTCTTGATTCAACGATTATTGACTAGGAGAGAGAGCAAGTGAGAGAGAGAAAGTGGGGAGCAGAGATGTACATAAACACCAATGCCAAATTATGCATTTCTGTTTTCCATTAAATAACATTACAAACAAATATTTTATTTCTTTGAGCACCACTCATCTCGGCCTCTCTCTAACACTGCCCTGTTATGGCGCAACACCAAACAACTGAATCTCATGGGGTAAAACAGTTTTCGGGTTTTTGTGTTTTCGGGATACTGCTAGATATAGAACGAGGTATCGATAATCGACCTTCGCTGCGATTCGGTGAAATCGCAAACAGACATTGGTTTTGCGCGGGAAACGCAGCGTGCTCAGTTCGGTGACGATTTGTGTTCTTCACCAAAGCGGCATAACCTTTGTATCCTTATTATTCGAAATCACATTGGAACGCCGTGACGTTCGAAGTAAAATCGTTAGAGTGGAATTCGACCAGGAAGCATAAACCCAATTTAAAAAAAAAACGAGGAAGAAGAGGAAAATCGTTGAATTTATAACACCGCGATGGGTATTCTCGGCTTATCGAAGATTATAGCCGATCTGGCTCCAGGCGCGATCAAGGAAAAGGAGCTCAAACACTATTTCGGTAGGCACAACTTCCTCGTAATTACCGACTTCTTTGACGAAAGTACACGACTGGCTAGAAATTACTAATCTGATTATCATTCAAACAGGACGCAAAATCGCTATCGATGCCTCTATGTGTCTCTACCAATTTCTGATAGCCGTCCGCTCTGAAGGAGCTCAACTCACATCTGCGGATGGCGAAACAACCAGGTTTGCAAATGGACAAAGCAACTGTGCTGATTAAATTTATCTGCCGATTAAGGCATTAAGGCATAAGCAATACAGTCACATCAATTTTTTGTATTCGTCAATTATGTACATTTTTTTGTATACATTTTGTTCTACATTAAGCAGAATCTCTTTGATTCAGATCCATCTTTATTGACACCAGATCCCAGTTTGTTCAAACAGTATTTCAAATTTACGTTTGAAACAATGTTTCAACATATTTTCAAAGGGAGCTCTAAAATAAAAATCTAAATTTGAAACAATGTTTCAACATATTTTCAAAGGGAATCTGGTGTCAATAAAGGTGGATCTAAATTAAAGAGATCCTGCTTAACGTAGGAAGAAATTTATGGAAAGAAATTCGCAGAAAAATAACTCAGTTAATAATGTGTAACCAATGGAATACATTATGAATAGTTTTTTGGAAATCAGATTGATAATTTTAGTTTGTTCTTGTTGAGCAATGGCACAGTTTGTCTTTTGATTGATAACATAAAAATGTATCAATTAACATCTGCGACGATATTCGTAGCTTACAAATAACAGAATTAAAATATTTTTTTCCTAATTGACAAATTTATAAATTCAACTTCCAAAAAACCGCACATTGGATACCCTATTGGTTATTAGCATAAGCAGAGTCATTTTTCCATGTTTTAATTTTTATACAATAGTTTTTACACTTAGCAGAATCCCCTTGATTCTAATCCATCTTTATTGACACTGGTTTCCCTTTCAACGTATGCACAAATAATGTTTCAAATCTAGTACGCGATGGATAAGATTGTACCGCCGATGCCTCCCTAAATATGTCGTTGCCTTTATTTATTTATTTCGTAACATCTCTTTTTCTTCACAGTCATCTGATGGGTACATTTTATCGGACGATCAGATTGGTAGAGAACGGGATAAAGCCGGTGTATGTTTTTGACGGTAAACCTCCGAACTTGAAGGGCGGCGAACTGGCGAAACGCGCCGAAAAGCGAGAGGAAGCCCAAAAGGCTCTGCAGGTCGCCGAGGAAGCAGGTGAAATTTTTACGTTGTATCTGCAGCGATTGGTTCATCTTTTATCTTCTGTATCCATTTATTTAATTGGCTATTTAGCAAAGGAAGATACTCAAAAATATCTCGAGCATGATTCATCGTGATCGCTTTTGGAAATTATCTGTGATTAATTTGTCATTTATTGTGTGTCACAGGAAACGCTGAGGATATTGAGAAATTCAACAGGCGTCTCGTTAAAGTCACCAGCACCCACGCGGAGGAGGCTAAACAACTGTTGAAACTCATGGGCATTCCGTATGTTAATGTAAGTCGTGCGTTAGCTGGAAAATTGAGATTGGAATGTCATACGTCGCGGTAGAAGTGCTAATGTAAATGGGGGTTTATTTTAAAAGTATATCTAATTTTTTTGGAGGTTTGCAAATTTGCATTACCCGAAATTTAATTAGTCCGCTTATTAATTAAATTTTTTACATGATTGTTGTAAAATTACAAATTTTTACATTAAACTTTCCAATTTTCGTACGTCTTAGTGAAAAAAGCTTCAACTTTATGTTTCGCTTGTGTATTAAAATTGAAATATCAGTTTGTGTGAAAGAGCTTCCTTTGCCGGTAATGAAAGCTCATATTAACTATTTTTTAACAGTGTCTGTTAAAAAATGTACGAGGGGTACATTTTTTACTGTACGAAGGGTACAGTCCCGCCAAACGCGAGTTTCAGAGAATATTTCGAACACTTTTCAATGGGATAAAAATCTGAAAGAAACCAAGCACGTTGAAGGTACCAAAAAGATTGATTTTGCATAATAATAATTTCAAAATGTTAGTAACTAGTTAATGAAAAAATTAATTGTTCAACAATTTACCCGTCAACCCAACTTCTTTTTCGGATGAAAGTTATTCATGCATTTTTCTGAATACGTATGAATTTTTTCAGAATTTTGACTAATTTTTCAAAATTGCGTTTTTTTAAGAAAAATGAGGAGCGAAAACCGCATTTAAAAGGTTCGAAGTGTTCGAAATATTCTTTGAAACTCATGTTTGGCGGGGCTGTACCGGTCGTACTACCTTAATGTAGTTCTGTTTTCTAATTTTCGTGGGGATACTTTAGAATTTTCGTTATTGGAGTAGAGACTGAACTCAGGGATTCGTTTGTATTTATCATATTTATGATTTAAAAGGCTCCCTGCGAAGCTGAAGCCCAGTGTGCAGCGCTCGTGAAGGCGGGTAAAGTATTCGCGGTCGCGACGGAGGATATGGATGCACTGACTTTCGGAAGTAACGTTTTACTTCGACATCTCACGTTCAGCGAAGCGAGAAAGATGCCCGTCCAAGAGTTTCACCTCGATAAGGTTCTCGCAGATATGGAGCTTAACAAGGATGAGGTGTGGGTTTCGGAGTAATATAATTGCTCGTTCGCTTCGAACAACTCGGAGAAAATTAGTTTCGACCGCAAATTCGTGACTGTATTTAAGACCAAACAACGATTTTTCAGTTCATAGATTTCTGCATAATGCTTGGCTGCGATTACACGAACAGCATCAAAGGCATCGGCCCGAAGCGAGCAATCGAGTTGATAAGAACGCACAGGTCGTTGGAGAAGATTGTAGACAATTTGGACACGAAGAAATACGGAATTCCGGAGGACTGGAATTACAAACAAGCGCGAGCGCTGTTTGTGGAACCGGAGATAATGAATCCGGAAGAGGTGGAGGTAAGAGCCGCTATTTGATAGTGATATATATTTTTTCGAAATACATTTAATTTTTAATATTTGGGGCATTCCCTGTCGATTCTGATTCCATACCGACATCGTTTTGAAAATCTCAAAATTGTTTAAAATCCCGTATCAGGTATACATTTTTTAAAGTCTAAACCCACAGTGGGCTGAGATTTGCTTCATTTTCGGATTTTTTTCTTGAAAAAACAACAAAAAAAAAACAAAAACTCTGAAATAACAGAAGCAAATCTCAGTCTACTCTGAGTTTAAGGCTTAAATTTTGAGGCTCAAAATTTGTTATATCTCATACGGGATTTTCATAATTTTTCGGACTTTTAAATCGGGACTAACAATATTTTAATTTTGAAAAAAATAGAACTAATTCAAATTTCAAAAAAAAGTAAAAAAATTCCAACTCTTTTAAGAGTTGAAAAAATAACGCAAAAAATCTATTATTTTATTAGTTACCACATTTCTTCAAATATTTTATTCTCCATACTTTCGTAAGAGTCTTTTTCTTTTTTGAGCTCCAAACTCCTTACACCAGCACATAAAAAACGTGCGATGCCAATTCTAGTCTTATTTCGATAAGCATACGTTTATTCATTTATTTCTTTGACAAATGAATAAATTACTATGCCGTCTCGCAGTTAAAGTGGACTGAACCGGACGAAGAAGGCTTGGTCAAGTTTCTGTGCGGTGACAAGAATTTTGCCGAGGACAGAATAAGGAGCGGTGCGAAAAAATTGTACAAGGCACGAAACACCACGACGCAGGGACGTCTCGACTCCTTCTTTACGGTCCTACCGAGCACCACGCCGAACAAACGCAAAGTAAGATTGGTCACTTTTGTTCAAAAGTGTTTCACGAAGCCCTGCTTAGTAATCCCCATTGACACTGACAGAAACCGATGAAATGGACAAAATTCCGGTTGAAAAATAAACGGTTCAAACTGGTTTCAATCGGTTTTTTGTCCGTTTTATTGGTTCTAATCGGATCTTTTGAACAGAGAGAACAAATTCAAAGCCTGTAATCCTTTTTTCGCACTCGTCCATTTACGCTTATACTGCAAAGTTCTTATAATTCTTTTTTCTGTAACAGGCAGAAGACAACAAGAAGGGCACGGCCAAGAGAGGCAAAACCGCGGGCGGCGGAAAGTTCCGAGGAAAACCAAAGTAGCTGCGTCCGGTCGCGATTGTTTGTTAATCACTTTTTGTACTATAATACGTGTTTCTGCGGTGTAGACCAATCGTAACGTTCCGAAGGTTTCGCTGGCCAATCTTACAGGTCGGTGAAATTTTTTGCCATTTGTTTATTTGGTAAAATAGATTATAAACATTTTTTTAATAATAAACTTAACAACGTCCATCTCATTCGGATTTACATTACCTACTGTATGATACAACTATGATAGTTTTTCCTTTGCCGATGATGCGGTGGCAAAGGAATTTTCGGCCTCGGTCGGAGTTATCGGTGTTAAGGTAGTACGAGCGGCACAGTCCCGCCAAACGTGAGTTTCAAAGAATATTGCGAACACTTCTCGATGGGATAAAAATCTGAAAAAGATCAAGCACGATGCAGGTGCTGAAAAGATTTATTTTGCATAATTATCATTTCAAAATGTTATTAACAAATTAACGAAAAAATGAATTGTTCAACAATTTACCCGGCAACCTAACTTTTTTTCTGATGAAATTTTTTTTTTCTGAATAAAATTAATTTTTCTGAATACGTATGAATTTTTTCAGAATTTAGTCTACATTTTTTTAATGCGGTTTTCGCTCCTTATTTTTTTGAAAAAACGCGATTTTGAAAAATTAGACACTCTGAAAAAATTCTTACGTATTCAGAAAAATGAATGAATAATTTTCATCAGAAAAAAGTTGGGTTACCGCGTACATTGTTGAACAATTAATTTTTACATTTATTTGTTAATAACATTTTCGAATTATTATTATGCAAAATCAATCTTTTCGGTACTTTCAGCGTGCTTGATCTTTTTCAGATTTGTATCCCATTCCAAAGTTTTCGAAATATTCTCTGAAACTCACATTTGGCGGGACTGTACCGATCGTACTACCTTAATTACACTTTTACGTCGAGGTTGCGTAAAAATCACCTCGTGTCTTTCGTGATTGCAATTCGTTTGGGTTTTATGTGTTACCGGATAGATCAGTCCTCGGAGACACCGGTACAAGTGTAAATACTTTGTCTCGCGTCAACGTAGGCCGTTGCGTCAAGTTCGAAATTGTGCGAAAACGCGACGGAAGCAGTCTTCGTATCGGCACCGTTGGTGGCGTCAGCTTTTCCGGTAAAAACCATTGCGCGAGTCAATTCTTCGTCATTGAAACTTGACAATCGTACCTCCTATGGCGTCGGAACTTTGTACGTGTGCCAGCGCTTGTTCGATGTGATTCGGACGAAAAGCGGCCCCCACGACACTCTGCAACTGATCGGAGTCGACGAGCTCGCGTATCACCTCGAGATACGCGCTGTTAATTTTCGAACCCTCTTTCCACTGGTAACCGTTGCGGCCGAACATGTACTGTTTAAATCAATCATGGAAATCATACGTTAGACAACTTCTAATTAAAGTTGTTTAAGATAATCGTCTCGTCACAGTCCGGCTAAACGTGGGATTCGAAGAGAATTTCGAACAGTTCTAAATGACATAGAATCTGAAAAAAATTAAGCGTACGGAAGGTGCTGTAAAGGTTGATTTCGTATAATAATAATATGAAAATGTTATGAACAAACTAGTGAAAATATGAATTGTTCAACAAAACAATCGGCTAACAAACTTTTTTTAAATGAAAATTCATTAATTTGTATAATTTTTCAAAATTACGTTTTTCACTTTCGATTTTGTTTAAAGAATTAGAAAAAATTCAGAGAAAATTCATACGTGCTCAAAAAAATTAATGAATCATTTCCATTAGAAAAATGGTTGGTTTGCCGGGGAATTTGTTGAACAATTCACTTTTTCATTAATTTGATAACATTTTGATATTATTATTATGCAAAATCAATTTTTGCAGCATCTTCCATACGCCTAATTTTTTCACATTTTTATGTCATTGAGAAGTGTTTGAAATTCTCTGAATATCCCACGGTTAGACTCACTCTACCGAGACGACTGTCTTAGCGAACCAAAGTCGCGGCAATACTCGGGGCATTTTGATTGAAGCGTAGGTTCATGAAATGTACGTACTTGAAAGAACAGTTTGACGCGAACGCAACCGGCAAATATAGTGCCGAATACGAAGCCCAGTGAATCGGACGTGAGGTATTCAGGCATCGTCGAGACGAGCGATCCGTGAGGCAGTAAATGTTTCCTCAGCATGTAATCGTTGCTCAGATGACCCCCGGTATAAAAAATTGCGTGGTATCTGCAATGATCCGTCAATGGATGAAATTTGTCATTTCGAAATTTGACGAAATTTTACGGATTAAATACATATTCAAAAAATGTTGCCATTCTTTGGTATCATCAGACGTACTTATCGTGAAGATCGAGTTCCTTCTCGATATTCGATTCGTCAAGAGCTATGATATCGTCAGCACCCAACGCTCTTATGACTCTCGTTGCGTCCAACTTGCAGACGGTAGTGATGTGGCCGCCCCACAGTTTTATCAGCTGAATGAGAATACAGCCGACCGGCGAACATCCACCGTAAACCAGAACCCTATGACACATAAGCGTAACAATATTGCGAGTTGTTTTTGAGCTAAGCACAACGATAATAAGAATGATTATCGAATAGTTGAAGCTTCGAAGAATTAACAATGAATCTCAGGAAAGCAAAAAACTTCGGGCAGTCCTGATTAGGGGTGGGCGATGTTTGTCGATTAATTGAGCACTGATGTTTTTTTTTCTCCAAATAATCGATTTTTTCCCGATGTTTCTCAAAACCGATTAATCGATGTTCCATGTTTATTTATGAAACATAAAAAAAAACTAATAGGTATATGAGCAAATTTCACCGCCAACGGGTACTCATGATTTCATGAATCATGATCATTCGGTGCTGATTTAAGCATCACCATGTATGGAATGTGCTTTGAGACCTTGGGCAACTTTATTACTCGTATAAAATAATTTTGCTGATATTATTTTTATCGTTTTCTACGTTACCGATGTAAAATAATCGATGTTCCGATGTTTTTTGAGAAACATCAATTCTTTATAATCGATTTGTTATATAATCGATTCTTGTAACATCGATTTTGTTCTCAACATCGCCCATCCCTAGTCCGGATAAATTCGAAAACTGCTTTGTAGGTTTTCAAATCTGCTTAGAAGCAATAAGCTGTATATTTCGTTGCTGTACCGTTTTCCTTTGGCGTCGCCTTCATCGATAATTGATCTATTAACTATGGCATCCCAGGCCAAGCATCCGCTGTACGGCAAACTCGCGGATGCTTCGAAAGTAATGAGCTTTGGCCTTCTAGCTACTTGACTCTCCTTGACGACTATGTACTCGGCCATAGTGCCGGGAGCCCAGGAAGGCACTGCCAGGAAGACTTCGTCGCCTATATCGAAGCCGAGGACACCCTGACCGATCTCGGCCACGACCCCGGCGCAATCTCTGCCCAGCACAACGGGCAATTCTTTTTGCTGCTAAAACAACCAATTAACCACGTAACTTTGTTCCATATATTTCACTTTAGCTCTCGACGCGTCAGATACTTACGCCAGAATTTAGCAGTCTTCGGTAGACTTTGGAGTAACCGTGGCATATTTTCGCGTCGACGACGTTCAACGACGACGCTTTAACTTGAATCAACAATTCGTTCGATTTTGTTATCGTCGGGACCTCCACATCGTCCACCAGCGAAACGCCCTGGTGACAATCAATTTCAACATTGCCGATCTTTTTGCACCGATAGACATTTCATTTTTATTTTTAATGCATTCGCTACTATGAATGAAATTACGAAATGTATGACTGTTTTCAAGCAATCAAAATTCTCATATACTATTATCACCTACTGTTATATTGGCATTCCCCCTGCTATTTGATTATCATTAAAAATATTAATATAGAGTCGACTTTGAGAAAAATTGAAGGAAATATTTTAGGCGTGAAAAAATTGCTGATATTCATGACTTCTTTTTTAATGAAAAAAGTTCTCCAACATTTTTAAGACTTAGGATACGTTTTATTACTACTTTTGGCTGTCTACATGGTATTTTTTAAATCTTTAAAAATAACTAAATGCGGTACACAAGTTTTGAAAATGCAGTTTTCAGTTGGCGTACACTGTAGCTAAAAAACTAATTGATCGATTCCGATGAAATTTGGTATAAATCTTTTTGATATTATTGTCAACAATATGAACCAACATGTTTTTGAACATTTTTGAAAAAGTATGTTTTTAAAGCAAAATGCAACTTTTTTTTTTCAAAACACCTTTTCATCAATTCCCAACATTTTTCATTTTGTCTTGGTTCATATTTTGAGTACGAATGTTAATGAAATAAAAAATCTTCGTTATTTTTCCGGATTAATCCCGCCGAATAGCTTCGCCATTTTTAATGATTAATAAATAAAAAATACGATGTAATAGCCAAAAGTAGCAATAAAACATACCCTAAATCATAAAAATGTTTTAAAAAATCTTTCCTTTACAAGAAAATCATGAAGATCAGCAGTATTTTCATCATCTAAAGATATCTCCCTCCTTAAGGAGGAAGCAATCTTCAAAGTTCTACTTTGTTTAGTTTCCATCTGTTTCTATTATTCTTGTTCAATACCTCAATACCAATGTAATGATGGCACATGATTGCCTTCATGTACTGCACTCGCCGCACGCTCTGTCTCCAGTGCAATCCAATATGGTATCCCAGGAGAGTACCAACACTCAAGCCAGCCAGGCAAAACACGACATCTCTTCGCGACACTGAAACAAATCAAACAACATAAAAACCGCAGGGACATCCAAAATGAAGTCCCAAGAAAAATCATGCCTACCATCGGTGAAACAGAGGTTGCTCATCTGGCGAAAGAGCGTCCGGGAGTTGAAGTACATAGAGTAATATTGAAACTGCAATTGCTCCCACAGTCTTTGCATCGTGCCATGCACATGATATCCCAGATCTTTTATTTGCCTGCTGTATTCCTCGCTGTAAGTACTCTTCAGTATTTCCTGTACTTTGGCCACCAATGTCGTTATCCATTGTTGTGTGTGTTGAAGAGCCACAGACCCTTCGACCTATCCCAATAGTTTCAATTATGATCAGTATTTAAACGCCGGTTGATCAGAGGGCAATGAACTCAATGCAAAAAAAGGTATATTGTATATACATAGTTTTATATATATATATGTGTCAAAAAAGGTATATATGAATATCCATATACCTTTTTTGTACCTTTTTCATACATTTCTTATTTTTTATATTTTTATATATTTTTATGTATTATTATTTCGATTTACCTTTTATCAATGTAAATAAAGATATATAGACCTATCCCTATCCCTACATATATATATATATAGACCTATCCCAATATTTTTAATTACGATTGTTATTTCATGGCCGGTTGATCAGAGTGCAACGAACTCAATGCAAAAAAAAAGGTATATCGTATATATATAGCTTTATATGTATATATGTACCAAAAAAGATATATATGTATATCCATATACCTTTTTGTATCTTTTTTATATATTTCTTATCTTTTTTAAAATATTTTTATATATTTTTATGTATTATTATTTCGATTCATCTTTTATCAATGTAAAAAAGTAATATATATTTTTTTTTTGTTGGTATATATATGTATATCAGTCAAAAGTAAACAAATACCTGAAGTACTTCCAGCTGATTGGTCAGACGAAACCAGACCTCGTCCATGATAAATCGGCGTATTTCGTCGGGCTGGGTGTCGTCAGTCGGCCGGGAATCTCGGCATTATTGGCAAACGGTTTATCGCGACTTTGTTGTGAGACGTTCGCCGATCGGGCGGCCCACCGACCAGCTGGAAAAGCGGCACGCACGGCGGACGGTATAAATAACCGATTAACACATTGCGTTAGAACCGAAATAGATGCCGATGCAAGCGTGCCTGTGACTCCTTAACCGAATTAGATGCATTTCGAATTATGACATTTCCGGGCGACGTTTTTCGTCGTCCTCTCGGGGCTCGGACACCGGAAGACACGGAGCGCGAGATTCCCTCACGCCGATGTTTATCTCGAATTTTATCTCGACATTGCGCTCCGATGTTCCCTCGTCGTGGACACAGTTTGCGCTTGAGGCACGACACAAACTTGTTTGATTCTCGTACTTAGGGCCAACTGGGCGCGTGATGTAACTGCGAGTTGTGCAATTGGCGAATTCACGTGTCGGCGAAATTTGGACTGCACGCCACCTTCTTCATATCTATATTTACTAAGCGTGCGCGAAAAAGCGGCATACAATTATATATATATGTTGATGATACATTTAATTTCTACCGCGCCGCGGTCGATGCGCCAGCAAACGACTTTATCGACGGCGAATTCACGTGTCGGCGAAATTTGTGCTGCAGGCTACCTTCTTCATATCTATATTTATTAAGTGTGCGCGAAAAAGTGGCATACAAATATATATATGATGATGATACATGTAATTTCTACTGCGCCGCGGTCGGTGCGCCAGAAAACGACTTTACCGATGGCGAATTCACGCGTCGGCGAAATTTGGGCTGCACGCCGCCTTCCTCACATCTATATTTACTAAGCGTGCGCGAAAAAGCAGCATACAAATATATATATGATAATGATACATGTAATTTCTATTGCGCCGCAGTCGATGCGCCAAAAAACGACTTTACCGACGGCTGATACATCAGTTCAATTATCTCTTTCTCCAGGCGCTCTGCATCTCGGGTGTCTTGCTTACAGATTTTCACTGTCGCTCATAGATGGCGCTGATCGATTCTTCGGGCGGGAAAGGTTTTCGAGGTTTTCCAACTAGAAGTCTTATCGAAGAATATAGAGGGAAAAGTAATTAGTTTTAATTTAATTAATTAAAACTTAATTAATCAATGTATTTCAATTATATATTTTATTGTTAAACCTTTTTTACACATGATCCAAAACGGCAACGCGCGCAGCCAATCACGGAACTACTTGGCAATCGACTGACGACTCCCGGATTTGTTGTAACGGTTTTCTCGACAAAGGAAGTTTCGCGGTAAAAGACAATCGCCAACCGTCGTTTTGTCTCGGGCGGTGGGAATGAAGCGTCGAGACGCGTCGACAGCCAGTGCGGTGTCCCTTTTTTCGCTGTCGAGCTGAATTTTCGTTCGCGAAGTGCCGGTTGTAACCCGATTTCCCATGATTAACCAAATCGCGGAACTGGCAATCGACTCCCGAATTGTTTGTTGCGGTTTTCGAGGCAAAGAAAGTTTTTGGTAGTAAAAGAAGACAATCGGGTTTCGCCATTTTGCGCGAGTGGTCAGCGGGGGGTGAAACGCGGAGACGCTTCGACAGCCAGTGCGGTGTCCGTTTTTTCGCTGTCGAGCTTAGTTTTCGGTCGCGAAGTGCCGGTCAATTCGATTTCCCATGATTAACCGCAGATTCGAGCACAGACGGGCGGAACGGGCGCGGCGCGGGCCCCGCGTGGCCTGGAAACGCCGCGATATTCGCGGGACGGTCCGCGCGTCGGGTATTAACGCGTCGGTCGCGATCGACGTGTATCCACGATGTCGATGTCTACGGTAGGTGAATGTAAAATTCTGTACAATCAATCCACGAGATTGTATTCGTGTTTTTCCGAACAATTTCGAGCATTCTTCCTCAAGTGGTCGAAAAATCGCGGTTCTCCCTAATAGCGTACAGATTAGAGTGTGTAAAAATTAAATTATTATTTTTTTTGTAAAAAGTAAATTATTTTTTTTTGTAAAATAAAAACTAAAAATTAAAAATTACTTAATTTTTTTGTAAAATAAAAATTAAAAATTAAAAACTATTTAAATTTTTGTAAAATAAAAATTAAAAATTAAAAATTATTCAATTTTTTTGTAAAAATTAAATTATTTTAATGTAATTTATCATTTTTTTGCAAGAATTCAATTATTTTTATTTAATTTACAATTTTTTTGTAAAAACTAAATTATTTTTATTTAATTTACAATTTTTTTTGTAAGAACTAAATTATTTTTATGTAATTTATAATTTTTTTTCAACTGAGTTCTTTATTTAATTATAAAAAAAAATGTTTGAGTTTAATTATTTTTCTTTTTTGTAAAAAAAATTATTTCATTTTTTTTACAGCAAAAATATGTTTTCTGAACTCAATATAAACCTCCAATGCGGAAAAAGCGCCTACAATTTTGTATGACTTTTTTCTGGAGCTTATGCCATGAACATAAAAAGTGGGACAGTAAACAGTGAGGAATGGAAATAAAGAAAAAAAAAAATCTCAATTTTTCATGATTTTTATTGAGAATTTTTTTTCTTAATTTCCGTTTCTCACTGTCGCACTTTTTTGGTCTTCATAGTTTAAGTTTGAGAAGTTGACCTAACAATGAATTGTGTCAAAGGAATTCGGTGACAAATAATATTTAGAGGTGCCTCAATCGAGATCTTCGTATTGCAACAAATAAAAAAAATTTTAGGCGCGCTTTCGGTATAGGAAGTATATTGAGGTCAGAACACATACTTTTGCAGTTAAAAATATATATATATTTTGTTTTTACACGCCCTTGTACAGATATGTCGGTCGCGAGGTGATGCGTATCAACGATGTCGATGTCTCCGGTAAGTAAATGTAAAATTCTGTAATATCAGTCCGATAATATATTCGTGTTTTTCCGAATAAATTGAAGCGTTTTTAACTCTCGACTGTCCCGCTGGGATAAAAAGATGGGAGTTATGCGTGATTTCACGACGATCAGCAGATTCGGCCGATTTCTTTGTCGCTAATGTTCTCGAAAACGGTGAAAAATTAATTGACCAAATTTTGTACATCGACTGTATACGACCAGCGCCCAATGTCGGTTTGCATAAATTGAGATAGTAAGTTGTCGATTCGCATAGATAAATGAATTTTACCAATAACGTGTTTCAATATATCGAAATATCTCAAGATGGCCGCCATTTATTTATTTATTTATTTTATATAGTAGACGAGACAAGCCCTTGAAATCGTACAACAGATGGCGCAAACGGGAAATCATAATAGAAAATTAAATAGAAAAATAGAAGAATAGAAAAACACAGCATACCATAATAATAAAAATAAATAATATTTAAAAATAGACGCGTATTCTGCAACGCACTTCATGGCGCACATGGCAGAGTGTTTGAATTACTTTCAAAAGGATGAAATGAAAATAATTTTATAAAAATAAAAAAATTCCCGACTGAAAAAAAGCTTAATTCATAAGCAAATTGGGCGATTAAAAAATACTGAAATAATTATCGGAAGATTTTTACACCTAATAACGAAAAAATCTCCCGACTATATACGAATGGTTGCTGCATTAGTTCGCAATTTTGTACTTACCTAATTTGTTTAATAATTAAGCTTTTTTCATTCGGGTGATTTTTTAATTTTTTCCTCAAGTGGTCGAACAATCGCGGTTCTTAGATGTTCTCACAGATGTGTCGGTCGTGGGACGATGCGTATCGACGATGCCGATGTATCCGGTAAGTAAATGTAAAATTCTGTAAAATCAGTCCACAACGGATTGAAGGACCTCTGTCGATGGCCCATTGATAATACAGCAATTTCGTAAAATAGTATTGGAAGGAAAAAGAAACCAAATGTACAGTCTATGATAAATTATCAATAAATTACTTTTACTACTACTACTCAATCCACAAGATTATATTCGTGTTTTTCCAAACCAGTTCAAACATTTTTTCTCAAGTGGTCGAACAGTCGCGGTTTTCCCCAATACTGTACAGATGTGTCGGTCGTAGGGCGATGTGTATCCACGATGCTGATATCTTCGGTAAGTAAATGTATACAAATTTCTGTAAAATCAGTCCACACGTCTATACTCGTATTTTTTTCAAACAATTTCAAGCATTGTCATGTCTCATGTTTTCCCAAATAATCTTAATACCGTTTGCTAATTCGCGAAAAGATAAAATGGCCACCAGTCGCCATTGTCTTTGTACATCCAAACCGTCCGCCGATTCCCGGTGCATAAAAATCACCCAATCAGACGATCGATCCTCCGGCTAATTGTAACTTGAGATTCTCGTACACACGTTTGGCCACGGCAACACGAGAGTGCAATGTGGGCGGTTCGCCTTTACCGTAGTGCCAAGGCTATCGAGGCCAGATTATATGCGCGTGTATACGCGAATCTCGTGTGGTACAGAGGTATAAGGTTACCGGGCGAGGGGCGAAGGGGGAGGGGGGTATAAGCTCGTGTACAGGACATTAGCGAGTTGGTATCCGTCCAGCCAAGTCTTTCCGGATTTGGCCTGGCTCCTTCCCAACGGCTCTCACTCTCTCCCTCTTTCTCTCGTTCTCGTTCGCCGGATAGTATTATGGCGCTTAGCGCCCCGAAGTACCGACAGGAGCTCGAGAACGCGAGCCTTTCCGCGGGGTGCGGTGAAGGGCGGCGGGGGTGCGACATAACTACCGAAAATCGCATAACGCACGTCCCGTAAAAGTGCTACGCTCGCTCGAGCGTTCCATTGTAGTGCGCGAGGCCGATCGGCTGTGTTATACTCGGGAGATACATACAGCGGTTTATCGTCAAGTGCATTCAGCCCGCGACGGGTTTTTTTCCCCGTGTTACAGTGAGCCGCGAGGCTGAGGGGCGCTCGTCATTTTCGCGGCTGCCAAAAACCGACGACGTGGAGCCGCATTTCTACTCGTATCACGTAAATTAACCTCTTCGTTGTGGGGGGTCACGTGAGTCGTTGTTTTGCCTTCGAATACTCTTTGAAAATAGACGAAAAATGCCGTTGGACATCGGAAAAATAAATATTGTGGATTGACGAGGATTTCGGAGGGCAAAATATCTATTCGTTGGGATAAAAAGGTGTAGGGATGATATACCTTTTTGGGGGTTTTTACCGATACTACAGTTTTTTGGCAACATTTCTTAAGGTGGATCGTCTTGTTGCAACAACGATAGTCAGTGACGAATAAATTGTCTGACCAATATACAATTGATTCCTTAACATTTCACACCTTTTTGTGTATTCAGTGTGATTGTTATTCAAGTTCTTTTCGCAGTCAGGAGAATTTTGATGTTCACAGAATTATTTTAATTTGATTTTTTTCTAAGTAATTCATACATCAACATATGCTCTGTGAAGTGAGTCACTGTAAAGTTATTTTGATCATTTTCAAAAGTTTTCGTGTGCAAAATGCAACATGCTCGAGACGTGACTTCTCTTTCATTTCCGTATTCGTCGCAAGTGATAGATGTAAAATGTTACTCTGCAAAAGTTTAAATTACAAAGATAAAAAAAGTGATGATCCTACCACAAGTTTGGGGTCGCAAGATAATCCCTGCGGATTTTCGATTTACGTCGTTCCCGTTCGAATCAGGTCGTTCAATATGACGACCATGCATACGTAGTTAGTATATGCGAGAGCGAACGACGGATCGCAAAAGAGAGAGAGATGCGCGACGGTCGCGTTAGTCGCGTGTGACACACGGTGTGTGTGCTGTGTTCTGCTCGCGCGCTCTCGGTCCCTGTCCACCGAGTGCCGCATGCACGCTCTCGTTTTCGAAACGCCGTCCCATGAATGCATCACGCGCGTTAATGTGCCGCTATGGAGGCATGCTTAATTGCTTTAATTAAAATTCACACTGCGTGTCGAGTTGGCCGGCCGCGCTGCTGCTGCTGCTGCTGCTGCCGCGCCCCGCACACGAGACTTCGACCTAGGCTGCGTCTACACGAGTGTATGTGTGTGTGTGTGGTGCGGGGATGTGCGTTCCATCCCCGGTACACCCAACGGGAAGGGGTTGGTGGCCCGCACACCCCTTCCTATTGAATTGCCGGAGTTGGACTACGCGAGAATTCACGCCAGCGGAATCAGAAGGGACTTCTATCGCGAATATAATATATGTACGTATATGAATATATGTGACATTCCGCGCGCAATCGACCTGGGTCCCGACCCTCTGCCTCCCAGATACCGACCAAGATTTGTGGTGATCTTAAACGACAAAATTGACACAAATGTTGTTAGAACGTATGGGTTTGAAAAAGGTTTGCCAGCTGATGAATTACTGTCAGAATTGTAAATAGTCATTGCTTAACGACATATTTTTTACACTGCAGTTTGTTTTGTAGCTGTGATTTAATAACAACCTTCATCGATTATAAAATAACTTGTGAACTTTTGTATAGCTGCATAAATACCTCATTTTCAATAAACGATTCGGTGTAATCGTGAAAAAATGGAGGAACGCGATCCTCCATTACTTTCGTAATTCGTCAGCCATATTTCCCTATTTTTACTGGAGAATTGTCATGCAATTCTATTAAGCATAAATATGCCTCGCAGTTATTAAAGATGTACACGTTGTATCACTATCTCTCCATGTCATTGTTATTAAATAATAATTACGAAACCAATTGTACCATCAACTATACTTTCTACCAAATTTAGGGATCCACAACTCTGATTGTTGTAACGAATGCCGTTTCAGAAATAGGAAGTAAACATGTACATGTTTTGAAGAATACGTATTATTTATATTTATTTGTTCGTCAATTTTGTTACTCTCGAAGCAGTTTTTGAAATGCACGCGCATGTTTACAAATCTTTGTAGTTATTTAAAAAACAAAAATGAACAACAATATTAGGTTTCCGTTTTAATTTTCAATAAACCCGTAAGGCAGAGAAAGAAAGTTACCAACCGTGAATTTACGAAATTGTTTTGAAAAACGCAAAAACGTTTCGCACGAATATGTCTGCAGGGCGACCGAAAAGCTGTGGCGCTTACTATCACGAAAGTTCAAGGGTTGTTTTTCTCGCAGGACGCTCGATGGCGGGTTCGGGCAAAGCGAACGAGCGCGGGTGGACGTTCGGTCGCGGGGCGCGGCGCGCGGGGCGCGGTAGCCACAAGTGTCTGCCCGAGCGCCCTCTCTCATTAATTCTCCACCCTTGTTGCTTGTTAAGGGAGGCTGCTGGCTGGTGGTTCTCCGCGCTTGGTATCCCTCGCGAAACCGCTCGCGTCCCTCTCGCCCCCCTCCCTCCCCCCATCCGTGGTACTTTCTCCCTGGGGTTTGTGGGTGGTTCGCAGCGCCCAAGCCAACACCATTGCACGTTGAGGGTGGAAATACTTTGGCGCGTGTACGAGCGCGAGGATGAAAAGTAGGAGGGCGTAGGTACAGCCGCGTGATGAGAAACGAAAGGAGAACAAAAACGCAGACGCGCGATGGAGGAACACGAACGGCAAGGTTGGCGAGGTGGGGACGGGTGGGGGATATTGGACTATGTTATGCATGTGTACACGTTGAGTGGCCGATGCAAATCGAACATCAATGGCGGTTTGGTGTGGGCGCAGCACCGTGCGCGTCGAGAGTATGCGCATTATATACAATATTTCTAGGGGAGAAAATACGGGGAACCTTTTTCGGGCAACCATAAAAATCCGGGGTGAAATGGGGTATCTCCCCAAATACATTACTTTTCTTCAAATCGCTTTATTTTTGGCAGTGATCACACGTGTACTGTCACACTGTCTCGCTCGACTTTAGCGCACGAATGGTTGTGATCAAACCTTGCATCATCGCACTGGATCCTACTTAGAGTTGATTTGCCTGGATCGACAGAGTTTATTGAAAACGTGGTATAATACGTAGTCAACATTGGTTGGTTGTATGACACAATATAACACGACAAAATATTACAGACAATTGATCACCCAACAAAATATTACAAACAAATGATCACCCGACAAAATATCACGACAAAATATTACAGACAAATGATCACAACGACAAAATATCACATGACAAAATATCGCAAAAAAAAAAATTCAAATCGCTTTCATAATCATTACCACTGATGGCTGTGCCCCCAAAGGCTGTTGATGCAAACGGGAGTGTGATTGCGGTTGCAGGACTCGACTCGTTGTTCTTACATATTATTTTTCCATAACCAATCGCGCCTCGATCAAAACACATTTTGTTATTTAGCCGCTGCGATGAATTCGCGGCACGGCATACGCTGGAAACAGTTCTCGCAGCTACTTTCTTCCGTGCGATCCTGTGCCATAGGCGACATAATCGCAAACCAAGTCAGTAGAAGCTATTAGCCAGTTCTGTCGCATGTGTATAGTTCACCTGCGATGTCCGAGGAAATCTGACCGCGCACTGTACGACAAGGTCTCGATGGCCGGACCACCGATCACCCTTAAGCCCACGAAGCACCCTTAATAGCGTCTAATAGTTGCTAGACCCGGAAATCAGACGCGAACCACCTGCACGCAATGGGACCGTTAAGCTCGCTGCTTCGTCTTTTAGGTGTGTATACGTTGGCGTCCATACCGTCGATATATATACTGTACATCTATACTGTATGTACATCCATCTCTCTCGCTCTCCGTGCGCTATCGCTGTCTTTGCCGTTGCTCGCTCCTCCGCACGGTAATCCCTCCCTTTCCGACGGGCACGTATATGCACTACAGTATATATGAGCCATTCTATTTCAGTTCAGTCGCTTAAAATAATAATTGGAGAAAATTAAAAACTCTTCCGATGGAAAAACGCGTGTCGTTTATAAACCAATTGGGCAAATGACGAATTGCGAAATGATAAATACTCATTCGAATATTGTGGTCGGGAGATCTTCGCATGCTTGACATATATTTCTGATTATTTTGCCGTGAAATGTGATTTTCAATTTCTCAATGAAATGTTAGTGCATTTTTTCATTTTTGTTAAACATTAACTGTACGATGGTCCCGATATCTCACAGTTTGAGTGTACATCTAGAAAATTATAAAAAGTCACTAAAATAATTTTAAAAAAGTGTTATTTAGTGTGTGTGTTGGTGTCATATAATCCGATTTTTCGAGTTATTTGAGAAAAGTCTTGACTTTGTAGTGGCTGACTGACGTGGAATGCCTGATATTTATATACGTAGATATATATGTATATATAAATATATATATATATATAACATACTGCTGCCTGTGCGATCCCTGACTGCGTTACTATCTTCCTCGTCCTCGGTCTCACCCCATAGTACACTCGACTCCGCCAGGCGGCCGAAGAGAGTCCGCGTTTCATCCCCCGTTCCACTTCTCCCTCGCTCGCTCCCGGACTTTCCGAAGCTTTGCCGGGGGAGTTTTCCCGTAGCGAGCTTCTACTTCTCTCCCTCGCGTTATATTGCGCCCCTCTCGCTCGTTTCCCCCATCTCGTTGGGTTTGCGCTCTCTCGCATCGGCATTTTATATCCCTCGACGGAGCCTCCGGGCCCTCCGAACCCTCGCAGCAGCAGCAGCGGCGGCGGCGGCGGCGACGGCGGCGGCGTTGGCTACGAGGGCAAAGCCATGGCGGAAAAGGAATAAAAAAAAGGAAATAGAGAAGGACGGGGCGAACTGTGCGTTGAATTAATTCGCGCTTCGTCGAAGGCCTCTGCCTTTCGCGCTCTCGGCTCTCCACTCCATCTTCACGTTTCTCGTTTCTCTTCTCTCGCATATCGAGGCAACGTTGCGCCGAGTTTTCCCGCCTCCGCCTCCTGCTCGTTAAGTATTCGCCTCCGCGTTTCTCTCTTGCCTGCGAGCTTCTTTATTTCCTTTTTTCACTCTTTCGCAAGCCTTACTAGTCGCTATCATCTCCTCCCGTCTCGATTCCGGCGCGTATCGAACTTTCGTATACTTAACTTGGGAGGGGGGGGGGGGGGGGGCTTCTCTTATTTTTCTATTTGATAGCACTGCGCGACCCCGAGCGTGCTCAAATATAGCTTGTTTTAGAGAGAAGGACTTGTTCCCAGTTCGGGGGCAACGAAAAATCGCAGAATAGTGAATCCTTGGGTAGCGTTGCACTTATTCAGAGAGAAAAAACGTCGCTAACGATGATAGTAACACAAAATTAAGTAACGTAACTATAAAAAAATAGTTGCATGAACCATCAAATTATAATTTTCGCATTACAATTAGCAGGACGAGCAGGGGTTTTTCAAATTGTTCTTTGCAGATATTTATTTTTCATATTTTTGTGTTTATTTCGGACAACATTTTTCATGTGCCTCAAAACGACGCTGAAAGAGAACTCATCGAAGACAACAGTGACGAATCAATGGGGGAATAGCAACGAGAAAAACAGGAACTGGAACGGGGCCGAGAATTATCCGGTTAAGGGTGCCCGTAGGAGTCCATTCGAGAGTTGAAAGCAAACAGGACCATCCTCTATCATCGAGACTGCATTCTCGTGACGCATCGCGCACCGATGAGTGCATGGAGTCGGGCTAAGCCTCCTATTATTAGCAGACGGAGGATCATATCGATTTTTTCGTTTGCCACCGAAGCCTGACGTTTCGCATGTCCCAACCCCTCGTGCACGGAAACGTTATACCATTGCAACAGCAACAGCCGGAAAATCCCTTGTGTCTGTGCGTCAGCGATCCATCCGCAAACACCTACAGAGACTATGGGAAACGGCAACAGCCCCCGTTCCGCAGTTTATGCCCCGATAAACGCATTCCCGCGCCAATTACGCCGGACGCTGCGGGGGCGTTTTGGAATTAATTGATTTTTCGTCGTGACCCCCCGTCGAAGAAATCCCTGCTGGCTCCCTGAATGGAATAATTGCTCCACAGCGGGATTTTCGGTTTTGCACGTACCTATTTTCTGTAGCGCGTCTTAGTAGGAATTGTTTCTCTTCCCCGTTAAAAATATTCATTGTAGTCTTCCATTAGAGATAGAGGAAGCTCTTTTAAATCAACTGGTATATAAAATTCGCGTGTGTGTGCCAGCGTGCAGATTTCGGTGTTAAGTATTCAGCTCTCGAAATAAAAAAATAAAAAATACCTGGTTCCAATTTAGTTCACAAGTTGATTGGCATCTAATACGGTTTTTCGTACTAAATTTTAGACATCGGTTTGTACATTTTAGACATCGGTTGAGGATTTAACGTTTTATAACATTTTGAATTTTTTTAAGAATCATTGTTCGCCGTCCAGCTTTTCGACGTCGCGACATAATATAACCGTAAAAATGTCACACGACATTTTAAAAAATCACGGGCGCAAGATCATCTGACAAAACATCACGCCGACAAAACATCACACTGTGTTATTTTGGTGTGTGATATTTTATGATGTGTGGCATTTTGTTGTGCGATATTTTATGGTGTGTGGCATTTTGTTGTGTGATATTTTATGGTGTGTGGCATTTTTTGTGTGATATTTTGTCGCGTAACTTTTTTTTACCCGCACAGCCGCGTTCTGTAATTCCTTTTCAAACTGCGGTTCATCTATCGTCGTCTGATTAAATATATCGTTGGTATCGTATAGCCTCGAGTAACTTTCACTACGGCTTCGTTGCCGGCCCTGGCCTCGCAATTAGTTGAATAAATAATGCCCGGTGGGGTGAGTGAGACTTAAGCGGTGATGGTGGGGTAGGGTTTCCGCGCCGTAGCCGAGAGTGAATGGGGATGGAAGCTCCACGCTCTGGGGGAGAGAATAGAGTGGGAGGGAAAGAGTGAGAGAAATATAGTATATATATGTATATACATATTGTAGGCTCAGTGGGTGAGTTCACGAGCGGAGAAACGCTGAGCTTGAAATATGATAGAAAGGCGGGGGATGAGAAACGGGAGAGGAGATACGGCACAGCTCAGGAGTTTCTCGCGTCTGGGGGTGTTGCCGGTGAGAGAAATCGAAGGCGTGAGAATACCAATCGCCATATAGACGCATCGAGACCGCGGCGCGACAACGCTCGGAGGCTGGTGCGGCATATATAGCGCTCGGGGTCCCGGGGATCGACATTCAAAATTCAACAGGCTTTTCCTGTCGCGCACACATCGATATATCTCTCGCGAGCGACGACTCCGACGTTTTATTTTTATTTTATTATTTTTTGTTCTTTATTTCCGGGAACTTATACGATTTTCCTTTCTCTCTTCCGTCAGCATTGGATGAGATCACGGCACGGGAAAAAGCAGCTGATGCTCGTCGATGCCTCGGTCGCTTTTTCCTCGCTACGAATTTTTCGTTATTCTCGTCTCGGCCACGAATTTAGCCCGACTCTGTCGGTGTCAGTCGTGCTTATGCGGTTTTCATTGTAATCAGTGTATAATACCGAGAATAGCAATGGGGAAAATGCAAATTGAGACTTTTTCGTGGGCAACCGGGAGAATAAGTAGGATGGAGGAGATGAACGTGACCGAGGAGAGAGGACCGCACGGGAGACGCCCGATAACCGTCTCGAAAGGTCGTTGGTGACCTGGCTGGCCCCGGTCCCTGTCGAGATCAAGATTTCGTTGAATATCTTATAAAACGAAGCGCTACCGGCCACTGAGGCTGGACCACAGCATCCCTGAACTGGACAGGTTGGTTCGCCGCTTGGAGCCCGGCCATCCCGCGTGGACCCTACCATGAGACACGCACGCGTGAACAAACAGTGTAGCCGGTGGTGTGGCCGTCGCCCCTGGTCCAGAAATCACGACGTAAAGGGGCGAACTTCCGCGTCTATTGTGATGCGAATACGCGAAGAAAGAGGATAATAGATTCGACTTTTAAAATGCTTTTTTTTGTCTCGCACCGCGGGACTGCATGTGCCCCGGAAAATAACCTTTCTCCCGTGTACCGCCGATAGGAAAGTAGTTGAAATTCGTGTTTTTCGTCGACTTCACCGGGGGGGGGTCGTATCTTTGTTTCGAAAGTTCCTGCACGGTTGAAAATGCGGTGTTAGAGTCGACACTAAAACGGTGTCTATACATTTAAGTCCACGACAATGGTAGTGATAATAGTGTTAAATGATGATGACATTGATGAAACGCTTCTATCAACACCATATCGGTGTCAATTTTACAACACTAAATTTGGTGTTAATTTTTTTTATCTCTACCAGCGTTTAGAACCTGCACACATTGTTTCAAACCACATTTAAATGAATTCGACAGCGACAATTATGTTAGAATTGGTTTTTATTACAATTTTAGCATACTTCAGTACAATACACATCATGAGAGATCCATTGAGCGTTAACTTACATATTTAACTTTCTTCATAGTCACATCTAGAACGGTAACTCTTGATGTGACTTGATGCGTAATTGTACACCGATACGTTTAGGAACACTTAGGCAATCGCAATCAAATTTCGTTTTCAATATATTTATGAATAATCCACCGAGTACGCACACGAGTTATGCGAATCGGCAAACCTCCAGATTGATGGTCAACTGTTTTCCTACGACGGAAAAGTAATCGACACGAAGCAATGTTCGTTCGACCCGAGCGCATGTTGACAAGTGCAGTTGACACGACAATAAATTGAACGAATTGTTCGTGTCAATTTCGCATCGCGAAAAGTGTTAATATTAACACTTTGGTGGGTAACACCATCAAAAAGTCTACACCAGCGGAGTTTTACACTGTGCATTTTTAATAGCGTGTGACTTCTAAAACCTATCCAAAGGTATTTCGTTCGTACCCTTCTGCGCCCGAATTATTGGTCGTTATAGTGAGCTATCTGCCTGTCACGCCGACCGCACGTTTCACAACGACAAACGCTTCTACTCTGGAAAGAACGTCACGTTATTATTAACGTTGCGGATGAAACTATCGCGAGAAAGAAAGTGAGGAGGGTCTGCGGTACTTTGGTCTCTAGCACGACCAGCGTCTCCGAGGATCTAGGGAGGACACGAAGTCAAAAAGGAGAGGAAGAGGAGAGAGCGCTGTCGCTTTTATATAGTACTCCAGCTGCCGTTGCGGAGGGGAGCAATCTCGTAGTACTTTTCTCCAGCGCACAATAACGCAGCACGTTAAGAATGTCCTTCGGGCGATATCGACGGCGAGCGTCTCATCGGTTCTTGTCAGGAACATTCCATTTTTTCCTTTTTCTTGCTCTGATTATTAAAAATAAAAAATTCCTTAGCATACACTTTCGCTCAGTCGCCTCTATAGTTGTCTAAACGCTTACATCATTTTATAAGAGTCGAATGCGTAAGACTTTTTTGTACAATTTGATCACGATCTTATTTTCACGATGCCTCAGCTCGTCCGCCGTTCCCAGACCTTGAAATGTAATCTGGCGGATCTCTGAAAGGAGAGGAAACAGGCCGATAGTCAGACGCAGAGTAATCCACGATAGCAGTGACTGCCTTACTATATATACGCTACGGAAGCTCGAAGCGAAAAGCCAATCGCATGCGTTCGGCGCAAGAGTCGTGTCGTGTATCTAACGGGCGACCCACGCCAAACGCCCCCTCCCAGCGCCCCCGGTTTGGTGTGAGCTTGTGTGGAGCAGTGGGAGTTCGAAGCGGCGCACTGGCCTGGCTTATACATAATACATCCGCGTAATTGTGTACCTACGTATATCCGCGGGGTGAACCCGGTGGGATTGCATGGTAACGTCAAAACCTGGTGTGTTTCCCGGCCTCCAGCCACGGCATCGGCGGCGGTGGCGCCCGGGCGCAGCGATATAGCGCGCGCGGAGCGTTCGGCAGTATAATCCCGTTAGGGGCTTGAATCACCGAAAGCACGTTACAGCCAGTAGGCGCGCACGCGGACGTCCTGCCCGGCGGCGGGGGTAGTTGGCCTTAACTGTTCTAATTAATATAACGGTTTCTAGTCGGGCGGGGGTGTGTTGCCCGCGCCAGTGGCCGAAACCAAGTTTAGCTCTCGTGGCGCATGCCACATTGAACGTATAACCGGATATAGTCCTATCGCCATCGACGCTCTCCGCGCGCTCGTCGAATGATATATGTACATTTATGCGTCCACGGTTACGGAACACCCACGACCAGCTTTCGCGTATGCGCGCCCCGCGTTACAAATGTTCGTTCCGCTAATTGCGTTATACTCGTGAAATATTATCGTGATTCGGGATGATGTAAGGTCGCAAAGAAACTACGCCCCGACGCTGTTGGTCATTTTCATGGACAGCGACGAACGGCGATGTCACGCATTGAAAGGTATCAGTCGTGATGCTACGATGTAAAACCAACAAATGTCATGGTAAACGTCGCCAATTAGAGTGAGAGACATTTTCCTCATTGTGCGGCCTTTAATTGGGATCTTTATGTTATATTAGTGTCGTAGTTAGACTACGATGTATATTCAAAGCTTCTATAGGATGTTAACGTTAGATGTTGAACCTAGTTTTAAAAATGTACAAACCGAATTTCTTAACACTCGTATCGCATTCAACACTCATTGAGATAAGCGCTTACGTTGTTCACCGGAAAGAAAAAAAACCCTAATTTGGCATTAGCTCGGCAATATCCGAGCATCTCTCGCACCGAAACACACTTCCTGGACATCCCGTGCAGCTACCTCTCACTTAATAATGCAGCCAATAATGCATCGCGATGTGTCGGACGGGTACCGCGCGCGCATTGCTGATTCCAGCGTCGAAACGGCCGTAATTACATCTTCATTAAAATGATGGTTGGTGGTATGGCGGGCGGAGGAGGCGGGGGATCGCGGCGCGGAGGCTGAGCATGGTGTAGGTTGGGGGGGGGGGGGGGGCTATACGCGGCGGGTAATACATTCGCTGCTGCCGCTGGCGCGGCATGCAGAGGCGGGTATTTGCGGTAGCCTGGAACCGTCCGCCATCCGTATCTACCATCGCGTTGGTTCGCTGTCGCGCGATACCGAGGGGGTGCATAACTGCCTGGCGCGGCGAGCAGGACACGGCTTGGATAGCGGCGCCGCAGGACACCATAGGCAGCCTCGCCGGTGAGCGGCTGCGCTGTAGTATGTCGCGCGGAGCGGTAATTGTGCGAGATAGAACAAAATAGCTCTCCCTCTCCCCCTCTGTCTCCGGGAACACTCTCGTCGGGAACAATCCATTTCGCCAGCTTTTTCCTTGGTTTTGGCTTCTTCCCGGTGAAAATGAATTGCTTTTTCCTACCTGCAAATTGGAATTCATTCTTATCCTGCTTGTGGGGTCGACCTTGAAATCTTCTGCACTGCCTCGCTTACGTTGGCTGCGTTAATTAATATCGACCCTGGGATATACCGCGACTACGCTGTGTCAGGGTACGCACTGAGGGCTCGCAAAACCACTGCAAATGTTGTTGAGGGAACAGCGACACCCGGAATTGCCCCGTCAATGCGGTCGTCCGTCGTATTGTTAATGTGATGTGCTTCACGTTTCTGTCATTCTCTCTTGCGTCAAAGTGACAACTAATGGCACTATCTTTCTCACACTTACAGAAGCTCAAGTCGCGGCAAGTCCGCGACTTTATTATCAATAAAAAAACGCACCAAGCGTGACCTACCCGTTAAGGACGTCTTGCCTCGAATCACGCGGGAAACTTCTACCTCCCAACGAATTGATACCGGCGATCAAGTAAAATTAGATCAGATCCGCGAAAGAAAAACCCAAGGCTACAGGATATAGATGCTGACTAAGTATGCGGCGATACCGGATTTCGCGCAGCAGTGGTACAGAGGGAACAAGCTGATGAAACGTAAATCCGCCCGTCGAGTGTACGTGTACGGGCGTTTACCCTCCCAACTCGAGCTCCGCATAGATCCGCCAGAACCGCCAGTTTCTACCTATATACAGCGGACAGGAGGTCAAATTATATTCTGGTCCAGCCCGTTCGAATTTCCGCCGAGCGAGAAATTTCCTGAAATTTCCTGACGACCGAGCGTACACGAAGCGGAGAGGCATAGCTCAATCGTCTTGCACTGTGCATGCTACGTGTTGCATTAGATTATTGTGGGTGTATTAGGGACGTCAGTGATGTGCAGCAGAGTCAGAAACAGCTGTTGTTGAGGGGGTATGAAAGACACGCAAGGGTGGTGCAATCGCGTTACGGCGGCTACGTCTCTCAAAATCTATTTCAATATCTCCAGTCTGCTCGCTTCTTTCTATTCGGTTTCTATTCGTTTATCCATTATTTTTTACTCGCCTAGGTGTTCGCCGGAAACGAGAGCCTATACATACACAAAGAGAGTTCCGATACCATGAAGGTGCTGTTGTTATCCGGTGTTGCGTCTGGATGGGATGTTCAAAACCAGCGACTGATAACCCCTAGCAAAAGTAATTACGACGATTTACCATTCGGCGAAGGCAATTGCCGGCTATTATCGATGGCCGAGGGCGATTGTCAGACACTTGCGGTCAACTGTGACGGCCGGCACAGCCCCCGGGCATAATGCGAGGGGAGACGTCGGCGCTGTCGTCCCGTTCGAGGGTCCGGAGTCAATCACTGAAACACAGATTGGGGCGAGCGTTTCGATAAGGGTTGAGACCACCCCTGCTCGTATCGTCACATTGGCTTCTGGACAATCTTTTTACATCGACGACTGCGCCTTCGTTTCGGTAGTAAGTTGTAATGTTTCACGTTATGGAGTTCTCATGAATTCACGGGAACCAGGCGAGGTAACGATTTACACACGTATATAGCTGCCGCCATCACGACGGCAACTGACTTTCGAATTCGCCGTATCAATACTTGATTTTTCGTATTCCACGTCGTCAGTTCCCGTTAATTAATCTCACTCCACGGAAGCCTTTCAAGATCTGTGTCGAAACGTTTCGACTCCGTGCGTCCTCGAAGCGCGCAACGGTGCACAAAGTCACTCCCATCGACGCGAATTTAATTAATCATTACCGATAAACACACGCCAGAGCCCTCGCATCACGTGTCGTTGGTGTTACAATGTGTTTCCAATTATACGTAATACCTACGCGCTGCGTGCACTCTCGCTCTTCTTGATTTCCTCCCCGACTCGCGTTTTTCCTGCGCGATAAACTAAATAATATTTAAAAAATAAGAGACAATGTTAAAAAAAAAACAATCACGTCGGAAGCGTCGATGAAGTTGAAAAAAGTCTGGCTCGGTAACTCGCGTGTCGTTTCGAGTGTGCGAGCGCGAGTGGAAACGGGCCGTTAACGTTAGACTACAATTTTTCATCGCAGTCTCGCCCTCAGCGACCCGTACCGGGACTCACGCGTTCCGCCCCGCTCGGCTGTCTCTCAACGGGGCTCCACCAGCTCATTAGCGAGTGATTAATTAAAAACTCGTTTGTTTTTTTTTCTTTTTCTTTTTTTTTCAGGGCGAAAGGGAGAAACCGAGTTGTGCGCGCGAGCTCGCTGTAGTTCCGGACGCTGGCGTCGTCGGAAGCTTTTGACTTACAACGCAGTAATGCGCGCGAAGCTTTCTTGTTGTCGCAGCCACGAGGGGACGGAGGCGACTGCGGGGAAAGGTCCGGAAAGCTGCTCCCGCAAGCAAACGAGCGAGTGAGAGGGGGCGTGGCGTCGACGGGGGTGGGGGGAGGGGGAGAAAGAGCGGGCCAGGAATGCTCGGTGCCCCGTTGTGGGATGAGGCGAAAACCGGCTCCCGGGACACTCGCTATGTTGGATAATTAAATTGTGCATTTTTTCCTCCTCGCTTTGGTACCACAACAACGTAGCCTCTTTTTTTTTAGTTGCCCCGCGAACACCATCCAGCAAGTCGCGCGGCGACGAAAATGATGCGGGTAAAAAAAAATATTGGAAAATGTTTTATCGATTTTTATTCAGTTTTCGATAGACGATACTTGAGTGCGCCGTAAATAGTTATGTTGTTGAACGACGCACGCTGATCCGCAATTCATTGTCAACTACAAACAATACCTGAGAGCGAAACACCTAGACGACTACGTCTGTTCAATTTCAACTGCAAATTTGAATCCCCTGGCATTCCGAAGACGTTACTGCCTTTTATCTCGAGTCTCACAAACCTATGACTATGAAACGTGGATCAGCGCAGGTGCGTTTGGAAAATGTCTACAGCAATTATGTGACTTGTAATCAAGTCCCTCTTTTAAAAAGTTCATAAGTAACGGGAAGCATTGTTGTCATTTTATTCGAGCTGTGATTAGTTACCTGAAAGATCCGTGTTAAACAAAATCAGTTTGATGTCAAATTTGGCATATGACGATGAGCGCGGCAGCGCCCGTAACTTTTTATAAGGGCGCAGCAACGCAGAAGTTTTTCATGTTTTCTCACGTATTCAAAAATCTTTCAGGAACGCGCGCCAGCGCGTGTGATTAGCCTAGTCTGATTGTATAACGTTGATGAGTAACGCGACATTGTTGTCGAGTTATTCGGTCTCTGACTGGTCGTGGGTAACCAAGACAACCAGCTGTTCGTTGTTTAGTATCGCGAGATTTGACAGTTTGTCGCAATTTGCTATGAGCGCTGTAGTAACCTCTGTCCGCGTGTGTAAGCGTGCGTTATTCTTCCCCTAGTTTTATATATAACAACTCCGAATTCGCCATGTCAGACGTGGAACAGAACCGAGCCAGAGACGCTGAAGCATATTTTCACACATTGTCCTATATACGAGCCCTACAGGCGTTATTACATCGGAAGCCCTGTGGATATTTTAGATGTGCACAATCTATTCCTCGCCAAGGATGTCGACTCTATAACGAAAGTCTTTTTATTTATTGCAAGATTACTTATGCTGCGGGCATTCGTATTAAATGAGTAAATGCTCATGCCGACTTTGAACGTAGACAGTTTTTGTTTCCCATGTATTTACAACTTTTTTTAGTCCGATAGAAGCTAAATGAACCTCTTTCCATTGCAACAAGAATTTTATGTATTCTAAGAAGCAATACACATATTTATATTATTTACATAGTTATTGTTAAAAGCTTATTTGGCCTTTTAATCGTGATAGAACATACGATTAATAATTAGATCTGTGATTTACTCGTCATTTTCACTCTCTCGTTTCAACGGCGGCCGCTCTCGTCGACTTTCCACACTCGATCGCGCGTATAGAAGCTACACGAGCGAGGAAGCCCAGGATCATCGCTACACGTGGGTCCTCTCGTCGCCCGCAGAACTCGGCTGACTTCTCGTTCACCCGTTCTCACCTCAAGCGACTCTTTCCCCGTGCACCTTCTCGACTATAACCTCGTCCGCGTGTGCCTTAAATGTACATAGATCGTTCCTCTCCGGCGCCCTATCAACCGCGCAGCGAGTCAAGCTCGCCTATCCCCAGTTTTCTGAGCTCCACGCCGAGGTCTCTCGGTCTCCCTCTTTGGCCTCCAGCACCCGCCACGTCGTCGGTTCACGGCACTTCGGTCGCGAGAGCACGTTATGGTTATCGCCTCTTCACAAGCTCGTAAGCAGCCCGCAAGCTCCGTGGCTCCGCTCCGCTTCTCGCCCAACCACTTTGCGGGCTTCCCTACACGCGTTAGCAACACATTGATCGACTGCGCGCTCCGCGCCCCCCGCGACTCTTACCCTCTCGCCTCGTGTTACACACTCGAATCGTGCCTCTCGTCGACGTGCCGAAGACCCGGAGGAACTTTGCTTACTTTGATAAATCGCAGTCGTTGCCGTGAGTCATGGTTGTGTTATGGAAAAAAGGTATCTGCCACGCACGTTGCTGTTACTTTTGTCGATCCTCTTGTTAGACCCGGACGTGTAAGAATAAGAATTTACGGTTGTTGTTAAGTAAATATTTCAAATTAGAGGGCGTTAGAAATGGTAAAAACAACTACAAATAAAGTTGGATTTGTCAAGTTTTGTTTGTAGTAAAACGAAATTGGCATTGGTAAAAGGTTCTTATGCAAGTATTCAATAAATTGCAGAAACCAAACCGTATCGCATCGATACCAAATAAAAACACATCGCGCGCGTTGAGGGTTCTCCGAGCGTTTTTAAAATTCGCGTTGACAGCCCCGGGTTTGTGTGTCCCGCATCGCGTCCATCACGAAGCAAAGTGGAGGACCGCGCGCGCGGGGTGACCCGAATTAAATTTAATGGCTTGAGAATTAGCGTCGGTTAAGCGGCGCGGGTGACGACGGAAACATGCGGAACAATTGAATGTACGCGATATTCGACCGAGGGAACGCCCTCGTTCTCTCCCAGCAAAATCATAAAGAGAATATACCGTGTATACGTCGTCGCCCATAGCTACACATAATCCGTTGTCTGTATTCACAAAACGCACAGCGTAAGCGAGGACATCCATCGAAACCAATATGCGATAGAGCTCGCATACACATACGGATTATGAATGCTGCATTTGGGTCATTCCACCGAGTTTCGACCTGGGTCTGACCCTTGACTCTTCCGATTGGGACAGCAGTTTTTTTTTACATGATAGACAACTCTAAAAAGCATTAACTTTTATGTTTATTTTTTAACACATTTTTTATTATCTATGATTTTTTAAATCATATTTTCGGATGTCTTTTTAAAATCTGAAAAAATGCTGAAAAACCTTTTTCAGAAAATAATTTTTGATAACCAAGCCGAAATGAGCCGGCGATTCCTTCCATTTTGTTGGCTTTTTTCAAGAAAAATGGGAAAGATTCGAAAAAAGTAACTAAAATGAGCACCAGCTAGGAAAATCTGTAGATTATGGACCGGTCAATGTATGTATACATTGGCAAAAAACTGAACAAAAAAACTCAAATCATGTATTGCACACAACAATTTGCTAACTGGTGCCCATCCTAAAGTTATTATTTTTTCTAATCTTTTCCTTTTATTGTTGTTGAAAAAGGCCCGAAGTACAGACGGTATCGTCGGCCCATTTCGGTTCGGTTATCAAACATTTTTATTTTCCAAAAAAGGTTTTTCAGCATTTTTTTCAGATTTAAAAAATGTCGTTCGGGAATTTGTTTTAAAGAATCGTAGATAATTAAAACAGTGTACAAAAATTAGACCTTTTTAGAGTTATGTCAATCGTATAAAAATTGGTAGAACGCCCCGTATGCAGATCAGTTATCTGGGCTCGGACTCAAATCTATATTCTATGTAATCAAGAGTCATTCGCTATCGTCCACTCAGTGTAGATGTAAGTGTACGTATACCGACTGGAATGACGCCCCGTCATCGTCGACGTCATCATCTCCCTTTTCGCGATCGCAAACCCCAGCTCGATTTGCCATTGGGCCAGCAACAGCAGTAGCACTAGCAGTGAAATACTGAAGGGACGCAACGAAGATAGAGCACATTGATTGAAAAAAGTGTGACAGAGACAGAGACAGAGAGAGTTGAGTATGAAACACACACGCACACGTGTGTGCATATATGACATATGTATACCATACGCGAAAGAAACGCTCGGCGCGAGGGTAGGAGTCGAGGATCCGTATACCCCGGGGGCTTACAGCTGTCGCGAATCCGACATCATCTCTTTCAAAAAGCGAACGAAACGCAGGCACGCAAATATATAACGCGTATTTGCGATTGTGCAGTGGCAAAGGCGCTTCATTTAATGAATCGTCGCCTAACTGGGATCATTGAAATTATAGCGCGTGTGGTGTTTTGACTGTTGGCATATTGCGCGAAGAATTTTTGGAGCCCATAATCGGTAGACTAAACTCTGATGTTGGTGATAATAACTAACTGATTTAAAAAAAAACTAAGCAATATTCCCATGATTATCGTAATAAGGTGAGTTTCAAGACGCGTGCTTCGCAGCATCAAGCTCCTGAAGTTGTTGGTGAAAAAAATGTGGAGCAAGACCTAACGTCGCGAAGCCGCAGGGCCTAATTGCTCGTGCGAGAGGCGGGTCGGGGCCGTTGATTATTATTGTAAAGGTGCGCAGCGCTCGGTGCAGTGTGGTTCGGACGGAAGGCCGCAGTGTGCCCCAAAAGTCTCGAAAATTTCCGCGAGAACAAAACTCTCGGGGCACGAGCGCCGAGGAGATAAGAAAGTTTGGAGCAACGAAGCCCAGCAAAGGCCGAAACGACACGCCAAGTCGCGACTCCGGCCTCGTGGAATGAGAAAATTTTCGTTCTATCAACGCGCCCTAAGTGACTAATTGCCTTGCTCAGAGCTCGAACTCGCCTTGGTCGAAGCTCCAGCCTCGACTGTACACTCTGTATGAGTAAGTGTGAGCGACAGTTCAGAGTTCACAAACTCCGGATTAACTTGACTGCGATGCGCAAAAAAATGTCTCCGACCGACTTTAATTTTGATTCATTGTGAGAATTCACGAAACTTTTTGCATCACGAGGGAATACCATTCTTTTTCACGGTATGTTCGCAAATTCTATAACTATCATTGTTGCGAATTACGGTGTCTCGGGAGAGAAAAAAAATCTTAAGAGAGCATTTGTCCCGTGTCTATTGGATTCGTGTCCGAGTAGGCTCCATCATTATCGTGAGAAAAGTTTTGTTTAGCCAATGAACATTAACTCGACAGTTAACAAAAAAATCGCGTCTACCATTTACAGGATGATTTGTTAGACAGTTCTTGATCGCGGTTCACCTTCGTAATTTTTTTTACATCGCACGAGACTTTCTTTTATTTTCTGCACTCGTTGCTCGGTTTTTCATCTCTCTTTCTCCGTCTCGGGATCATAAACCTTGCGGTCGCGAACGGGTATAACGGTGGTGGAGCCGAGGTCTTGCACTCGGGACTTTTCAGCCTGTTCGTGAACCCTGGTTGCCTTCCTGCTGAGCTACGGCTGCTCTCCCACACTCAATAATCCCGTAGGACCTATAGCGCCGCACCCCTATTACAACCCCTCGTGGCTGCCTCTCGGGGTCTCGCTCTCTTATAGCCGTAGCCCAGCCCGTCGCCGGTTCGCGATGCTCCGCTCCCCCACCTCTATCGATATACATCGCCAGCGCCAGCCTCGGGCGTACCTGTACATCGTGCGTACATAAAGTACATATACGGTGCATACACACGGATCTGGCGTGAAGCCGCAACGGCGATAGGTACCATGAAACCGTCACTGTCTTCCCGTCGAGTGGATTGATGGAGATACCCGTCCGTCCCTAAACGATAAATAGATCTCGGCGAAGCAGCTTCCACCACACTGTATTTCGCGACGCCCGAGTCCGAGCGCGTTCGCCGCTGTTTCTCGAACGTGTCTTGCGACACCTGGAAAGCAATGACAGCGAAAAAAGGGACGAGGAAAAATGGGATTGATCACTGACAGATTCGCGTGATGCCCGCGAATATAGATCCAGAGACGACGTCATAGTCCTGGAAGATACTGAACAACGACTATCAGTTGGCAGGCAATGCGATTTCTTTTCCTAGCGGCGTTGACCGACTACAAATATTCCAAAACCACATTGAAGTAAGTTATGTCTTGCCAAAGGCCTACACACGGTATGCAATACGTATTCAGAGCGATCACTAGATACGGTTGTAGCTGATCGGTACGACGGGATAATGCGTCAGTTAAGTAATTATAATGACGATGGAGCTTCGGCGGCGGATGCCCTCGTCGAATTACAACTTCTGTTAACGTTTCACCCTTTGATCAGGGCTTCTTCAGAAAATGTTTACTATCGGAGATCCGTCTTCATTTTAACTTGTTTTCTCCTTGTGTTCGTTTCAATTCGTGGTCTATATGTTATGTTTGATGTTTATGTATTGTTTCAGGTATTCCAGGTGTCCGGTAATCGATGTTATGGGAGGTTATATTTCGGATCATGAAGCAGATATCCAGAGGTGAAGGTGGTTTTATTAATCAACAAAAGCATTAAAATGACCTGCTGACCGGAGAGTCTGTTGTAACATTTTGAACATGTGACTAACCACTGATATTCGGAGGAAATCGACATACGTGTTGTAATGATCGAAAATGTTTAAACTAAAAAATGTGGCGCGTTCACTACTAGAGAGCGCTAGATCTCCGGTAACTCGCCGAAATCTCGGGCGTAATTAGAGTAATTGTATAGTACCGAGATCTCAAGGCCATGGGCCAAGAGCTCGGTACAAGCGTTAGGCTCGAGGCTCTTCGCTCTCGACTCTCAGACCGAGCAGACGTGCTCGCATCTAGTCATCATCAATTAACTTTTAAAAAAAATTCTATAAGTGCGCGTGTCGGCCGACCTTTTCCATTTGACCAAAATTATTAAGTTAAGTATTATCGACAATCGACATATCCTATGGAGCAAGGACCGAAACTAAAATTTATTTGACGACGATAATTTTTTCGAATCATATTTGTGTTCGAACGATTTTATTTTTTTGGGTGAAAATTGAACGCAAAGCAACCGTGTAAATAATATATAGATATAAACTTTATTATTATTATTATTGAATGGAAGAGATAAAAATTGAATGAAAATAAATTGAAAATAAAAATATGTTGATAATTAAAGTACCTACATTCATCTGCACGATATTTGCGGTTTTATTTCTTGTATATTTCTTGTATATTTATATTTGTATATTTGGCGATTTTTATCTTTTAGTGGAATAATTTTTGTAGAATTTAAAGTTAAAGAAAAATAGAAAAATCGTATAGATATAGAAATTTTTTAATAATATTTTTAATAATCGAAAATCTTTGACATTACTACATGACGCATCGTATCAATATTTTCTCGTTCCAATTTCTAACAAAATACTGCCTAATAATAGAGTTCGCTTAGCGTCTTCTTACATTCTTCGAACTGCGTGTGGAGTGTTGGTGTGCTATCGCATTTACTTATAGTTACAGAACACAAAACCGCGAGATACACAATTGTTGGCTAGAAACACGGTTGAGAATAATTTGTCGTGGCACAAAGAATATCAATAAAGAGTAGTGGGCATAAAGAATATCGTTCGCCGAAACTCTAGCTCTCGCAGCATCGATAAGATTGGGCATGATGATGGTGGGGAGAGCATTAGGGACGGAAAAACAGCACGAACGGACACAAGCGCTTTAATTCCGGACCAGTAAAGACGTGCCAACGAACTTTGCGTGCATATAAAAAACTCAAAAGTGTAAAGAAAGCGTAAAGAGAACCCTCATTAAGACCGGCATAGTTCCGGTGAGGGCGAAAGCCTCAAAGTTTTGTGTAACCTGTGTTAACAAATTGTGTGGGGTTTTTAAGCCAATGACTTTTTCCCCACACTAAGAGCCAATAAACACCGTGATTGCAACCTTGTGGCATCCCTATCCATAAAAAAAGAAGAAAATTTCGGGACGATTTCGCGTTGAAGGAGTTTCGACGATACGTACAATCGTCGTACAATCGTCTCCAAAAGTCCGCGATACATAATTCGTTTATCTTGATTTCAAAGTTTCGACTTTTCCGAATGGACTACCTGCAGATGAAAAACCAAATATTGATGCCGCATCACCGAACCCCCGAAAACAAGGAAAACCTAATCAAGATTTTACAGCCCGCCACCAATCTATCGCTATCCCTAACAACTTCCCCCGAGATTCCCGCGTAAATAATCGATGCCCAAGACTCGGGGAAGGTCTGGGTGCGATTACGACGGAGTTTGGTAGGGGTTGAGACCGGCTATACCAGTCCTGTATAGTTAAATACTGCTGGCGGTCTCTGAGCCCGTAGTGCCGTTCCACTTTCCAGCGTCTCGCGACACTGCATACACAGAAAGCAAAGGGTGCGCTCCGCCAGTGGTGTTGGTGGTTACCTACGTCGTCGTCGTCGTCGACGTCGTCGTCGTCGCAGGGGGTGCGCTTTCTTTCTCTCTCTCTCGTTGCAGGATTTGCGAGACGTCACGGCGAAAATACGCGCAATTGAACTTTTCAACCCCTCTCGAAGCGGGCGAGCGTCGTCGGCTGTCTCCACCTCCGTGCGCATTCCATTTACTATGTTCGTCGTCGCCGCCGTCGTCGTCTGGCTCGGCCAAACTCCTAGCTGCCCCTCTGTGCGTTTTCTCTCTCATTCTCTCTCTCCCTCTCGTCGTCCCCCACTCCGCTGTCTCTCTCTCTCTCTCACCCTCTCTTTCTAGCGCGCCTCGAATCCCTCTTCCACCCCTGCTGCGCGGCCCGGTCCTTCGGTCTTTTGTCACGGCCACCCTTGTTCGCGCTGTCCCACTCTATTTGCCAGACGCCCGAGCGCCCTCATCCCCCGTTTTCCCTGAACCACCCCGCGATCCCGACCCGCCGAGCTGTACACCACCCTCGGGCGAACCTTCCCTCGCTTCTCGTTGCTCCGCCGCCGCCGCCGTCGCTGCTGCCCTGCCAACTTCTCCACCCCCGTCGCTCCATCATCCCCCGCGAAGCCGGGACCGAGGGCTTAGCCCGCCGAGCGGGAGCTGACGGAAGGAGGGTGAACGAGCGCGTCGCTTTTTCTCTCTCGCGCGAAAAGAGCGAGTCGCGCTCTCCCGGCTCGTACGACGGGCTGGCTCGAATCGCCTCAACGGGACACTGTCACCCCTCCTTATGGCAGACTCGTCGTTGGGGATTTTTAGAGGATCGGCCCCTGCGCGAGAGAACCCGATAAGAGGGTCCTGCTACGGAAGAGTCCCTAGGTTAATTGGCTGTACCGTATACGTCGTGGAATTGATGGGCCGCGACAGTTTTATGTCGTGTCGTGTGCTTTATACTATATATACATGTATATGTGTATCGTTCATTTTTTACTTCGTACGGAACATTGCGGAAGTTGAGGAAAAGGAAAGAAAGATGACGGTTAGCTGGGGTGAAAACGTGGGTTTCTGGGGAAAATAAATGTTTTTAATGAGGCGAGGTTGGCAAGGAAACTTTGATCTCCGCCTGAATGTCCCCAAAAATGAAGACGTTAATGATCAGTTCACCAGAATTGAAATCGCGTGCCCCTCCGTTTTTAAATGGACGGTGGTCGATCGTGTCTCGGCAAGACCTCGCGTCCTTTACAATATCGACTTATTCCATCGTGGTCTTTCCTTTTATTAGAGGTCGGCTGGTCCACAAGAATAAAACGACGTTTTTTGTATGTGCGAGCGCGGCAATGAAACGGGGAGAAAATAAAATAGAAAGCCACGAGTATATTCGGAGCAACACGTGTTAACCGGAGGCTCTTGACGAGCGAGTGAAACGCAATTACACTCGTTGATCCGCGTAAGAGAATTTAGTCGGTCGCGCTCGCGTCAAAGGCAAATACGATTTGAATTCGCCCATCGACCGAACGCGCGATATTCCCATGTTCGCACCCCTCGCCGCCGTTCACACATCCGCATATATTTGTACACACGTACCGGTATGCTGGACCGCATGAAATTCAGTTGCAGGCAGAATTCGCCGATGCCGCGTGATGAACGCTCGTGTGGCGTGTCTATATCCGTCGAAGACACTTTCCAGTCGCGCACGAGACTCCCGGTTGCAGCGGGAATTCCCTTTTGGCCGAGAGATATGTTCCGGAAGGATACAGCGGTTTCTCTCGCGGGAGAACGAGAGTCGAGCGCTCCTCACGCGCAGTGTAATACACTGGACGGCGCGGAGATAGTGTCGGAGGTCGAATCTGACAGCCCTTTCTCACGCGATGACCAACATCTCCCTTCTCCGTATATCAAACCAGAATTCAACGACGACGACCCCTTCCGATCTCCGCGGATTCAACCCCTACGATTCTTCTCGACGATCTCGCGGGACCAGCCTGTCGCGCGCTTGACCGTTGTCCAGTTCTAAGCGACAGCATCCCGGTCCCTCTCCCCCCTCCCCTCGTTTGTCCACCATGCGCGCCGTGTTTCTCTTCCTCGTCTCTTTCCTCCCCTTTTCCCGACGCATTCCACTCCGTGAGAATAAACGGGGAATCGCTAAACTGGTCCAGAGAGCGCGAATCTCACTCGGGCGGGAGGGGATAAAATTTCATCTCACGTGCACCGATCGGAGCCTCGAGACTGCGTAATTTTCAGTTTCGAGCGAGATTTTCGATGAGCCGGATGACGAGCTCGAACGCGAGATCCTGTTCCGAGACTACTTCCGCATTCTTGCGCTGCGATCGAAATTAGTGAACTTCATTCCTTTCGTTGTTTTTTGGAGAACTTTCTTAATGTGGCGAAGGTGCAATGAGGATGTGACGATAATCTACGCGGTTGGAAATTAATGGAAAATGGGTTTTTAAATGAGAAAGAAAAAACATGTAACGTGTACGTCATTGTAACAAACGAATATAGAGACTTCATTGATTTTAGTTAGTCATCTGTTTTACATGAGATCATTTAAAAAATTGTCGACATTTTTTTTTTTTGAAAACGCTATTGTTATGTAGTTGGTGAACTAAATTAAATACTGTTCAACCGTTATATTTCCAATCGTGTACGTCACATTATCAACAAAAAGAGAACTTGTTGCCAGAATTCGAAAATTAATTCAAACGATACTTTCGGTCAGTATCGTCAAATAAATATCGAATATTCGGTCAGTGACTGGTTTTTGTGTATATTTCTTCGCAGCTGCTTTGCGAGCCGAACATCTTACGCTGGGAAACAGTTTGTGACTGATCGAGCGCTCCCAGTAATTGGATATCGACCATGGGACACACACTCCAGAGTTTAATGTGACGTGTAAAGTGGTGCGCGCAGTGTGGGACGAAATAGCTTCTGGATCATTCGGTCTTCAACAACGACGTGCTCAACACGTCGCGGAAGTGTCTTTTAACTTTTTTAACCCTTGTCCCGTCGTCTGCATTGATTTTGATCGGTGCAGCCGCGAGGATAACCTCCACTTTTCCTTATTCCGAGATTTCGCTATCTTTCAACCGGCTCGCAAAAATCTATCCCCGAATTAGCAAAACTTTATCGCTACTTTTCGATTTTCCAATACAATACATTTTCATTCCGAATTACTTATTCGTCTATCGAAGAAGAATAAAGCCTCAACCCAAATCGATCAAAATGGTATAAAAATAATTTTGTGAAAAAACATCTTTTTTTCTATTAAAAAAATGGTTTCAGCAAACGTCAATTAAATCTGTGCTAAATTCTCCTCTCAAATTTGGCTTTTTTTTCTCTATTTCTCGAACATTTTATCTTACGACTAAACAAAATTTCGACAGCTCGTGCCCGAGATAGGCCGCATGTAAGAGCCGGTTGCGACATAGCGAGGTCGATTCGCGAAAAATCGCACGTCCCCGATCGACGCGATTGGGAAATAACGATTTCACCTAGCCAATCAAAACCACCCTTCTCAGCCCCTAACCGCACCGGGCGCCGTTTCATTCTCTCCGTCCTCCGGCACCTTTGTTTTCTCTCGCTCGCCCCACCCCGCCTGTCCCGTCCTCGCGGTCTCTCGTCGTTTTTCGCCCACCATTTTCATCCCACGTTCGCCTCCCGCTTTTTCCCCGAGAATCCCGGTAGCTCGGGTTCCTCCCCGACAATTTCCTGAGGGTCGCTCGCGGTGTGTGTCTGTGTGTGCAGAGCGCGGGAGGCACCGCAGCCTCTGGTGCTGGTACGTGACAACGGCACCGAGCGAGCAACCCGAGCTCACCTATATTATGTAGGTAACGTGTGGTGGCCTCTGAGCCATAAAGTGTCCGGGAAGCGTTCTCCAGTGTTTCAGCTTTTAGGCCAGCGAAGTGAGGTGGAAAGGACGAGAGAACGAGAGGACAAAGAGAGGGAGGGAGAGAGACGAAAAGAGGAAGCGAAGGCGCAAAAGGAAAGGGAGAAGAGAGCCCAGTGGGGTCTTTCGTGTCCGTGTGCGAGGCCACTTGTCAGTGAGGGTAATTCAACAAGCTTCAACCTCCAACCTCGTCTCGCGGAGCCTCGGCAACAGACATACCCACTTCGCTTGCGGGACACAACGACATCACCGTCAGGGAAGTGTCTCGCTCGTTCTGGAAAACGAAAAGCTGCGCGAGACTCTCGTTCGCGGAATATAAAAAATAAGAGGGCCAGAGGGGAGACAGGCGGGAGAAGAGAGAAAAGAAGCGTCGCGCATCTCGAACGACCCGAGCCATTCCTCGGCGTTGCGTGCCGGGATTGTTCCATCGGGCGCTGCGGGGTTGAGCTGCACATCCCCGGCCACTGACTCCGGGGCTCGCGCGGGCCCTCAGCGAAAAGCCAAGAAGCTTTTAATCCGCTGAGTGTTGGCGGTTCGCCAACGAGGAGAGCGCGGTAAAACGCGACTGAACGTTGCGGCCTGTGAGGATAATACGACGCTCTGCACCTCCTGGATTCGAGCTGGATGGGCCAACCGGTCATTGGTAAGGAGAATTAAATTGTTGTTGGGGCACAAGCCCCGCTCTCGCTTGGACATTTAGCTCAGCCTTTAGAAGTCCACTAACGTCTTTTCGTTGGTCGGCGATGCCAATGCGCGAAAGGCGTATTTTATTTGCCTATTTGTAGCGAATTAGCGAATAAGCTGGAAATATATTCACTATTTTTACAATGTTTGTTAGAGCACATCTCTGTATTATACAAACACTTTACCGCCACCGCCGCCGCCGCTGTGCAGGATATATAGGACATTCTATGTCAAACGGGCCGTCTTAGCCCGGATTTATAATATGAAGGGATATATATTTTATAAAAATCTTCTATACAAGACAGGACAAAAGAGCAGGGAGGGGAGGGGTGGGGGGGGGGGGGCGTGTAAAAATATTCACGAAAAGTGAATATTACTTTTCGCGAAATCGGACTGCTTGTATCCTCCCGCGAGATATTCTCGCAGCGTTACAGTCAAGAGAATCCGAGTTTTTTTAAACATCGTCGACACCTTCAGATGCCATAGGGCAACGTAGAAAGGGAAATTCGTACTTCGGCACACGGAATATACGGCGTACATTGTATACCGAAGAAACGGGAAAAAGGGAAAATCGCGATGTTTCTGAGTGCAGAGAACTAGCTCCAAAGCCCGTTTTTCCGGTGCAGCGAGCGTCTCTTTGTGTCGACGCGACCTCGTAACTTGACTTCTTCGAGGTCCTTTGCTCGGGGGCGCGCCAAGTCGCTATCAAAGACCGAGTGGGCGACAAGCGCGCGAGCACCAGAGAGGACTTATCCTCTTTTTTCTCCTTCTGTCTCTTTGTCTTTCTTTCTCCCGACTCATTCTTCTTTCTGTTCCTTCTATTTTTTGCCTCTCGTCGATCCCACCGTGTTACGCGCTCCACCCGCAAACTTCCCACAGCGAACGTGCGGCCGCGGTCTTTTTCTCTTCTCGCCACGGTTCTTTTCGACTTGTTTCTACTTGAACGTCCACCACCACCACCGCACGGCCACCGCCACTAGCACCACCTCCTCTTTTCTTTTCGTATGGCTCATAGCGACTGTCCATGTGCAGCTAAAAATTCAACTCGAGGTGTGAAAACAAAAAAAAAAACGGCTGGAACATATGAAACAAAAAGAGAAGTCCATCATTTTGATAATTATCGTGTTTAAAATGGCCTAGGTCTCTTTCTTCCAGTGTAAACGTTACGAAATTTCAAAGAGAAATTTTGCTAAACCACTTAAACGACAAAAATGTACACAGAACTTACAAAATTCAAGTGGAAAAGCAAAAATTCGATTACGATATTTGAGGCTTGGGCCTCTCGGGGACGAAGGGTCGTTTTTTTTGTGAGGTGACGTTGGGACGTAACGTATAGGTAGTAGATTCGTGCCGAGAAAATTGAATCGTGGCAACAGCCCAGGAATATGCGACGTTGCAGCGTGAAATTCCGAGGGCCCTGTATGCTCGTCAGTTTTCATCCGTCTGCGAGCGGTAGTGACGATATTGAGGCGTCCCTCGATCGCACGACAAACTCGGTATGTACATACAGCAACGGCGGCAACTTGGCGATGTGCGCGCATACGTTGACTTCGCGACGTTACATCGGTGTCCCGGTCTGTGTACCTGCGAGAGAAGTTGAAGCTCGCGAGTGAGCAGTAACGAGGAACTTTGGGAAGGAAGCAATAGCTCGGAGCAACGGTGTGTATAGGTGTGCTGGGACATGAGCCGAGCGCGCCTCGTTTAACAGTGAGTAGACACGGGCTGCACCTATAGATTGCAGGAGGAAAAGAGCAGCTAGCCCGAGACGTTCATAGGGTAGATATGTATGTACATAGAGGCGCCGTACCCGGTTAACGCCGACGACGGATTAAAGCCAGGGCAAGTTGGGCTTACTTGACGCACTTTAACTTTTCGTTTCTTGACGCTACATCGAATCAAAAGTTATTGATCGGATCGGAATTAATTCGTTTAAATTTGGCTTCCGCATAGAGGAAGTTTTGGGGGTTGATATAAAAAAAAACGTAAAATAATGAGGAAGCAATTTGAAAGGTTCTGTGGGTCTCATCTGTTGGGTTCTAGATGAGACTGCGATCTATCGACTGAAAATAACGTTTCCTTATGCATCCGGTTAGCTGAGTCATTTTTGCTCTAGAACAGTTGCAAATATTGACGGGACTCAATTTCAATCGACAATTGCATCTTAAGAATTCTCCACACCGAGAGTCGGAAATATAAATCGGTGTTGAGGAGTGTAAAGCACATTACAGCCAGAGTCGAAAAGTCTGCCGCGAGAATACCCGGACGTTTAGAAGAGTATGCGGGTGTGAACGAGGACGCCGTCGTCGTATAGTCGTCGCAGTCGTCGCGGTCCTGAACACGAAACTCGAGGGAAGTACGCGAAGCTCCGGTACACACAGTAAGTTGGAAGTCGCCGGTGGATTCCAAACTCCGCCGTCTCACTCGGTCACACATTTTGTCGCTTGCTCTTGCGCGCGCGGCTTTCACAATTCCTGCCTCCACCCTCGCGTCTCGAATTCTCTCGCCGTCGTCTTTCCGCTAAAGTTCCCGCGAAGCTGGGTAGCTCCAAGCGTGGGCTCCTCTCCTCCATCGCCCCTGGGATCTATATCGATCCCGCTCCCACTTGCTCCCGGCAAATTCGCGTACCGATGACTCTCCAGAGCCGCCGCTCGTCGCCCTCCCCCCCCCCCCCATCTTCGGCTAAGCCGGATGGCTCTGATATTTGGCACACATCCGTTTCGTATCTTCGCATCTTCGCATCTAAGACCTCTGTGTATGCTGACCGGTTGGTTTCTGGCCGCGCATACGAGAGATCGAGGCATCGTATTCGTTTAGCGTTAACTCTAAATTATGAAACCAAGCGATCTCAGAAGTTTTACATTGGTGGCAGTTGAACGCAGCGGCATCCTGACGCGACGTAAGGTGGACACGACGTTAGTTTAGAACGGAGGTTGAACATAACGCATGTTGAAATACCGGTATTTGTTACACGGAGAAAAGTGGTTAATTGGCAGAACAATCTTTTAAATTCTTGGTGCGGCTGTTAGTTGCAGAAACGATGAAATTGTTTGCAGCTATTATATCTCATTGCTTCATTTAAATACTTTAGATCAGTTGGGACAAATAGAACGGTTGGTTGGCACTACCAATCGATTGGTTCTGATGCAACGCGGATTCGCGCTCAAGTCACATTTGCGAATGTTTCTAAGTGAAGTGAATCTTTCTTACAGTATTCTGTGTCGAACATTATAAATGGCTATGACAATTAAGCCCGGCATTACGTACCAGAGCACTTGATTATATTAATCCAAACCTCCATTAACCCAAAATCAACTGAGCCTTTTTGTCACCGTATTTTGTGTATTGGCCACGTTTATGACGCATGTGTAACTTGATAGGTTATGCTGCCTATTCCATCACGCCACCCACCGTGATAAAACAAAGCAGTCGATTAGTTGCATACTAGATATGGCAACACTAATAAAATGGACGCAACATGCGATACAACGAATTCGACAATATAAACATTTAGTTGGTAAAAATACAGGACATCAATTGTCAGTACTAACCAACAAAGATGGTTGCGATTGGTTGGGTGTGACACAACTGCTATGAAACCAGCTAACCGCGATTGATTCTGATACACAATATCTTGCTGATGCCATATTCTACCATGCCGATTGGTTGGGACCTATCAATTTCGTGGTTCCTAGAGATCGCGGTTCCTTGAAATCGTGGAAGCACCGGAGATCGCGGTTCCCCGAGCCCCTTAAAATACGGGAGACGGCGTTCCCGTATCGTCAGTACCGAAGTCATTGCCGAAACGACCGGGGCAGGACAGAGATACGACCGCTCGGTAAACAAGGAAGGAAAGATCACGATAGGACGGCACAGAGAAAAAGAGAGGCGCAGCAGGAGAAAGAAAGAAAAAAAAACGACAAAATATAGGTATCACAACAAGACGACTGGCAAGAGTGAAGGCGGAAGGGAGAGGTCGACAAAAAGATCGAGAAGGAAGCTTAAACAGTGGAAGCGAGAAAAATGTACGCAGCCGCGCGCGGGCTGTGGGCTTGCGGAAGAGAGCATCGCACATCGGCGCGATAGCCCACGAGTCGGTGTGGAAGCTCGCTGTCCCTCTCGCACTCGCGCTGATAGGACGGCGAGCACGGACCGGGGTGAATGAGGGTGAAACCCGGGGTGGTAAAATATCCAGCGAGAGCGAGGGAGACTGCCTCTCCCGCGTGAAATTTTATGCCGCAAGAGCGAGACGGATGGGAGCTCGAGTCGGGCCGACGGAGCACACAAGAGCGCCGTATACACAGACTCACACAGACTCACACAGGCGGAAACCCACCGGCAATAGGGAAGAACCCCACTGGTGTGGTAACGTGGCTGGTGTGTTGCGCCGGTGCGGAGACCCTCCGCGAGCCTGCCCCCGTATTCGCTGTCTCCCCGTTCGACTCGTCCTTTCACCGTCGTCCCGTCCTTGTCGTTGCCTCGTCCGTAGCGCAGCGTCGCCATACTACTACGCCGCATGCATACCCAACGTGGGTGAGCGGGGTCGAAATTTGGAGCGATGAAAAATCAGAATATTCGCGGTGCCTTCGAAATCACCGACATCACAGTGACGGAATTGGATCCTCGAAATTTGTATCTTTGACGTAAATTCAACGGTTTATCGTCCGTGTCCCGGTCAGTGTCTAAAATTGCGGTATCTTCGCTATCACACGTTTCACAGATTACCCACGTTTCACTGGTTGAAGGTTCTTATCTTCATAATTCGTATGGATTTTTGACATTTAGATTGTCGAAAGGTTCGTAAGTTTCGTCAATAAATTAGCGGAGTTGTTCTTTCGAGGCGGCACTAATCGGACCTAACCCAATTCTCACATAACCAAACGCCATGAAACGGTTCCATGATATAATATAACACGACAAAATATCACACGACAAGTGTGTGCGATATCGCATGTCAGTCGTATGACATTCCTACGGTCACATCATGTCGCGTCACCCACGAAACGGATTGAGAAGTCGCCGTTTATGGCGTTAGTGTGCACAATTAACGTCGTAATCGGTGACTTCTGCGTCCGTTTCATGGCATCGGTTATCTTGGGGCTGTTGCTGACTGTTCCGTTCGCTTTATCATTACGTCGAAACGCTAAATTTTCGTCAACAGATTATTTGATGTCCTCACAATCATTTACTCGAAAATTCATTTTAGGCAGACCAAACTTTAAATGAGCAAAATATCTAATTCTAATGACAAAAGTTCATATTTCGGATATTCGTGGCGGCCCGAGTTGCGCCGCACAGTGCCAGAAAACCATACACACACACACACACACACACAAAGCTATTGGGATCCCCGCTGCTATAGCAAACGTGACTGGTGTGTGTTGCGCCTGTAGAGCCGCTCCGCGAGCCTGCTTAGCCCCCGTATTCGTTGTGTCCTCGTTCCCCTCGGTCTTTCACCATTTCCCCATCTCTCTCACCTTTTCTCTTTCCCTCGTCCACACCGCACACAACCCCATGGCATCGCACACCGTGCCGATCTTCCCCTCGAGCACAGTTCCCGCATAAAATGCGCGGTGTGCGTGCGTCCGCGACAGCAGCCGGCGTATATACGCGCTTCTATATACATATATACATACATACATATATGTATATATATACATTTATATACATATATACCCTCACCGGTGCGTCCGTGCGCGCGGGCTGCGAGGGCGAGTTATATAGACGTGGCCCGGCGCCGCCGTGGGTTCCCGGCCCGGCTTGGCCCGTCCCGTAGCACCGTCCCGCCGAGTATCGCACCGCTCGCCACCCGCTCTCTATCCACAGCAGTTTCCATCCAGCCAGCCAGTCAGCCCGCCCGCCCGCCGCCCGCCCGTCGTCCCGCCGCCGCTGCCTCGCTTGTGCCCGCAGCGTGCGCGCCTGTACTGTCCTGTGCGCGCCGCTGTGCGGCCCGGCTCTCTCTCGGTGTCTGCCAGTGTCCCACCGCACGCCGAACCGTTTGCACTCTGAAGCGATCACGGCTCCCGAGGCCCCTCGCGCCTCTCCTGCCCGCCGCCGTCCCTCGTCGCCGGTCGCCCCCACTGCGACTGGCCCGCGCTATTATATCGTGCGCGCTTCACGCTACCGCCGCGCTGCCTCGCGTAGCCTATACCGTGGCGGGATCGAATATACAGGGTACCTATATATCTTATCATTATCGCTATTTCATTCCTCTACCTAATTTCGCTCGCGTTTTTCGTACAGTCCGCGGGCGCGCTCTCTCTGGCGCCCGTAGCGGCTCTGTACAGTCTGCCCTCGTTGCCCCTCAGCGCTTGTACAGTTCCTGATGCTCGTGCGCTTCGAGCACGCGCCTAACCTTTGCCCGCTGCGCTGCTGCGGCCTGGCTCACTCGTTCTCTCTCTCTGTCTGCCAACATCCCGCGCCGCACGGCCAACCGTTTGCACTCTGGAGCGAGCACAGCATCAGGGAACCCCCCGCCCCTATTCTAAGCTCTACCCAATGTCTCCTATCGGCCCCCATATTATAACGCGAGCGGCAACATTACTGGTGATTCTTACGCCGTATCGAATCATCCGCCGATACCTTCACACTGGTGGCCAGTTCGTGTTTCCTTCTCATTAAGATCGACCGGCGAGTCTTAACGACCGAACACAGCGGCTCACCGTCTCTCATCATCGTCGCCGTTCCTGCATCCCGCTTTGCCAAATTCCTGTCTCCTTTCCGACTGCGGCCCGCGCCAGTTCGCGGAGACCTCCTGTTCGCGCTTCGGCCCGGCCTGCGAGCGTCCCGCGCCGCTTGAACCGTTTGCACTGCGAAACGATCGCGGCCTCAGGGTCTCCCTCTTTCGCCGGTGGCCCCTGTTGGGCCCCCCTACTGCGACTATCCTATCACAGATAGCGATAGCCAGAAGTCGAAGGAGGCAGAATAAGAAGCCTAGCCTATGGTGTATACTGTGCGCGCTCACGCCAACACCAGCTCCTCGTAACCTCTACGCGGTCGACCACAACGCTTTATTCCCGCGTCTCATCGGTGTCCCTGCGCTCCTCATTGTTTTCGTCTCTACGCGGTCCGGCCTATTGTGCGCGCGTATCGCGTAGCCCGAACCATGACCTTCTCGGCCTAAGCCATCTCCAGTATTTTTATTTTCCTTATTCTTCCCCTCTCTCCAGCCTACATCTCTTCCTGCCTATATCCTCCGCCTAATTCTCTCTCACTCCTCCCCCTCGTCGCGCTGTATATAGGCAGAGGCAGCGGTGGTATATACAGGCTATACCGCGCGTAACTCCTATACCACAGTCTCGCTCTCGGGCTCTGCCTGCTGCTCCCGACTCGTGGCGCGTCAGCTCGTCCCTCTCTCTCTCTCTCGCTCTCGCCCCGGAACCGCCGGGCGCTCCCCCTCTCGCTTCATCCAGCGCGTGCTCGCCTTCACCTCGCCCCCGCTCCCCACCCGGCCCGTCCTCTCCTTCTCTCCACCTTCGTTCCACGGCCGCCGCCGCCACCTCCACCCCGGCGACTGCTGCCGCGCTGCCGCTGATGCTGCCGCGCTGCCGCTGTCGCTGCTGCCGCCGGTGGTGGTGCTCGTCGCTTCTCATACTCCGCAGCCGCGACTACCGCCGCTGCCGTTGCCGCCAGCACTACCACACTCCACCACCACCTCGACGCGCGCTCCGTCACGATCCGTAAGTCCTCCTCTGCTCTCCACTCGTGTACTCGTGCTCCTCCTGCACTGCCGCCGCCGCCGCTGCTGCCGCCGCCGCCGACGCCGCCGAGCTCACCGCGTGTCTCACTCTCCTCCTGTGTGTGCGTCGAGTCGAACCGCTCTCCGGTCCCGGTGTGTGCGTGTCACCTGATCGCCGCGCACAGCGCGCGGGACGCTTTTCGCGGGTGAGATACCGCTCGGCCGCCGAGTCAACCGTGCGAGCTCTCCCGCCTCCGCTCTCACCTCTGGCCGCGCGCACTTCCACCGTAATCGCGCGCCGTGGTCTCCGTCTTCGCCGTCTCGTCTCTCCCCGCCGAATATCCTCGCTGGACAACCCGCAGGGACTACTGGCGAACTGAGATTCTTATTTTTCTTCGCCGTTTTTTTTTCTCTTTCTTCTTTCCTCTCGACGCGTTTTTCGAGAGACGTCAGCGAGAAAGATGTTTTGGTTGGAGTGATAAGTGAGTCCGACACAGTGAAAGTGAGTTTACGCACACTTATCAGTGTGACGCGGGTGACGGAAGGCAGCGCACTTGGATTAATCGCCCCCGTGATCGTTTCCCAACCGGTACGACGATACATATGTGTGTGCGTGCGCGCGAGTGTCTGTGTTTGTATATATTGAATATATATGTAAAAGTGACGAGAGCTCGAAGCTCTCACTCCGCGTGCACGCTACCGCGCTACTGTGCACTTTTTGCTCGATGCCAACGGCAGGTGCCGGGACGTCTGTGTACCTAAGCGTCTGACTAGCAGGTCTGTATCTAGCCTGTTTGTGTTTACACTCGGCGTTCGTAACTCACTCGCTCCGTTATCTCGCGTATTGCGACTGGGGCCCTTACGGTTTGCTGTGCGCTGGCTTTCTTGTAACTTGATGGAGGAAAACGAAAAAAAACTATAAAACATAACAGTGCGATAATGGCTGTTTATAGATACGTCTGGGTAGTTATATATATATATATAGGTAATCGGCGATATCCACTTGCGCCGTGACGGGGCGATTGATCACACGTATCGACATTTCTATCCTCGCTCGTCGTCAACGTCCGCCTCCCCGGTCCTTTTTACTGCCGGCTGTTACCGTTTTATGGATTCACCGCACCAGGCCGCAGGCTTTCGCAAATCTTGAGTATCCTCTTCCCGGCCTCTCACTCCCACTCTGTCTCTTTCTTTTTCTCTACTCTCTGGCTCTGTTCTGTCTGGCCACTCGATGCTATTCGCAGGCTCATTGACGGAGCGTTTGGACGTCCGGATCGATGTGAAAAATGTTGTTGACGAGAGTTTGAGGAAAAAAAATGAGAGAGGAGCGTCTAAATGGGAAATTGGCTGTGCGAGGGGCTTTCCGAGGAAAATTGCGTTGGACATGTGCAACGTGAGGCGAAACGGAAGGAGGGAGAGGGGGAAGGAGGAGGGAGAGCGAGAGAGAGAGAGAGAGAGAGAGAGAGAGAGAGAGAGAGAGAGAGAGAGAGAGAGAGAGAGAGAGAGAGAGAGAGAGAGAGAGAGAGAGAGAGAGAGAGAGAGAGAGAGAGGCGCGACCAGAACGCGCGATAGCGGCTCTCTCGACGGCATCAGACGTTCCGGTGGCCGGCACGGGCCGCTCGCCACACCCGCCCGTTTGGGAATTCAATTTACTACTGCCATAGGTCCAGGCGAGCGTGTACGACCTCGTCCTCGTCCTGTTCGGGCTTCCACTCACCCTTCTCGCGATACATGTAGCGTCAAAGAGGCCCGGATCCAATATATCGGGTCGTCCTTTGCGTAATGAACAGATTTTCGACCTAATTCGCCCAATTTTGGCGACACTTGAACTTCAATTATACTTCAATGGCAAAATGTGGCATTTGTATCAGTAAAGTGGCAACTATCGACTGACAAATATTTGTATACAGGCATCGATTCGGCTGAGACAAAAAATGTATAGTTGTCACTTTACAAAGCGGACTGAACCGGACTAAAACGAACTGTTCGACTATGCTCGATGCAGAGCGTTTGCAAAGAAGTATTGTGTCATTCGGTTTGTTAATTCTTCGACGATAATCAACGGGGTTACTGTTTAGAGCTCTCGATTACCTGCTTGGAAGTTAAATATATACGAAAATATATGACATAGAACTTTTGGGTCAACAATATAATAAAAAAAATAGATTATAAATATATTTCGTATGTATCTCAGATATATTTTTCGCTCGCATATATATTTCGTATATATCGCAAACTACGTCCGACACACAGCATTCTCGAGAAAGGCATATCTTACATATATCTAGGACACATCTTTTACATATCTCGCATATACTTTACTTCCATACGGGCCAATATACGGTAATAATTACCATACTCGTGCCGCGGCCGGTGCGCGTCTCAATATCCTCGAGCGGCGCGCGAGGCGGGTTTCACGGTTTCGCTGAATATAACACATCTGCAGTAGCGCGGAGGAGACGGGAGGGAGGCGAGCTCGGCAGGCGCGAGCTTGATTACATATTGCGATCACGAGTGTCCCACGAGCGGGCGCGCGGGCGGTCGGACATAGGGCCTTTTGTCGCTCGCGCGGCGAACCTTGCGGCAGGAAGCACGTAGCGTGACACCAAATCGGGGGGAGATGGGGCCGGGAGGGCGGAGGGGGGTTGGGGGCAGGGCGGCTGTGTGCTCTGTGTGTAGTGCGCTTGGCTGTTAGCTATAGCCGAGCTCCGGCGTTATATGCGCCACGCCAAGGGATAATATGTATATGGCATGAGCTAGGTGGGAGTGTGCGAGAAAGGGTGGAACAGGGACGAAACGAAGTATAGAGATGGGAGAATGGAAGGGAAGTCCCGCTCGCTTGCATAGCCGCGAGCAGGAGAGAGGCGGCATAATACGCGTCGCCGCCGCTGCTGCTGCTGCCGCCGCCGCCGCCGCCGCTCCTACGTGACTCGGTGAGGTCCGTGCTCGAGAGTCCCGGTCTGTTCCGGAGTCCCGAGAACCCCTCTGTCACGGCCCGCCGCCGCCTGAAGGAGCGCCCGCAAGCGCGATCGCGCGCGCGCGCGCGAGAGAACGTCGCGCGGAATTCATTATATACTCACACCGCTCGACTGGCCGGCCACGATTCGATCGGCCTTATTGAATTAGTCGCAGCCCCGCTATCTCTCTGTTCTTCGGGTGTATAGGTTGGCTTTCCTTAGCTCACCACACGCTTATCCGCGTCTTGCCGCTCTTGTTTCGCCGATGACGAGTCGCGATATGCAATGAGGGTGTATTGACTACATGGGATACTATGCAAAATTGGAGACGTATTTGTGAGTTTTCGCCGAATCGTCGATGAACGAGGAGCGACGTTCTTTTGCTTTTAGGACCTGTGTAATATTATCAAATTTCTTTTGCAAGTGTTAAAGGAAATTAATTCCGCCTTCTCACAAGAGTCGGCCTCGTCACGTCCCGACCGAGACGCTAGGGCTACTCTTACTTTACCCGACGTTGGCCTTTTTTTGTCTGCTGGGACATTGTAACTTGAATTATCTGAGGTAACACGTCGCGGACGCCAAATGTATCAGTCCCAGTATTTTTTACCCTCAAAAAAATTGTAATACGTGATGTAATTGCCACAAACTTTAATCCTCCGTATTTGTTGGTACCGACATGAAGGTTTTAGAAGGATCAACCAATCCAAGGATATCACCCAATCCGTGTTTTGATCCCATTCCGTCAATGATTCTCCCAACACGAGGGCATAAATGATTCACGATTATTGAAGTGGACGATTCGAAGCCCTCGGGTGTTTCTGACCAAAGTATGCGGGATTAGAGGGATAGGCGATATATATCCCCGGAGCGAAGGGTTGATGTCTCAAGTCGTTGGCTCGTTTGGAGGGATGGGACGGGCAAGGCCGGCTGTTCTATACGAGGGGGTCGAGAGCTGCAGGGCCCGACGTGTGCGGGAGCGGAGAAGCGAGAAGCTCTCGGCGAGTGTCGGCGATAGGAAGGAGGAAGCAGAGTGGATGGGGGTCACAAACGCGCGGGCACACCTATGTCATTAGGCCGATGACTCGAACGGGATAGCCGGGTCGAGAGAGCTACGCGAGGGGTCGGTTTACCCGAGCGTATATACGGCTCAGTCGATATGGTGTAGCGCTGATGCGAGCAGGGACGAAGGGCCCGAAGGAGGGGTGCGAGAGTAGAGCATAGCGGGGGGTAAAGCGAGTGCGAAGGGTGGAGGATCGTCCAGGCATATATATATGTATACATATGTGTGTATATATGTATATATATATATTTATATAAGTATATAGGGTGTGGACTATTTTTCTCTCTTTTACTCCCAGCGAGTTCCGAGACCCGCCACGAGGTAGAACGTCGAGCTTCATTTTTATGTCGTTATATTTCATTACTCCTTTTTCCATGGAACCCTCTCTGTCTTTTTTCTTCTTCATTCTTCTTTTTTCTTTTCTCTTGGCCTGACAAACCCGCGCGTCGTCTCGCTCTGTCTCTCACGGTTTTATATATTCCGGGCTCGGCGCCGCGCGCGCATCTCCCTACGGTTACCGCGTGGTGTGGGCGATTGAAGGGGGATGAAGAACGAGAGACGGCGCAGTGTCTCGCCCGTCCCACGGACGTGTTCCCAAGGGCTGCGGTACGGCAGGGCCACCGGGGGAGGCGCAAATGACACGCGCCCCGCCTGAATCTCACTTTATTACACCCCCGGCGAAATTGCACACCGAAATGAGAGACAATGAGCCGGAGCGAGAGCGAGAGAGCAGCCGGCCTCGAGTCTAGAGGCCCGAAGAGGGATGGAGAGGGAGTGTCGCTTTCGAAATGTCGACTCCGCTCCGGGTGTCTGAGTCCCGCGCCCGACGGGATGAGGAGAGAAAACGACACGACGCCTCTCGTCTCTCTCTTTCTCTCCTCGTCGCGCCGTGTTGGCCAACCGGTTTCCTAATTTGGCGAACCACCTGGGAATTGCCTACTGCGCGCCATGAGAAGTGCAGTTTCCAGCGCTTTGCGTGCACACCGGGTCCTCCGTCGCGCACCGAACGGCCCGCGTCACCTCGTACTCGTTTCTTTAACGAAGCCGCGAGCGACTTAAGCCGTACCTGACATGTATGCTTGCCTGTTATGTGCACTGCGCTTCCTTCTTGTGAAAAAGCGTCGCGTCTTCCGAGCCTCCGAAGTCGAAAATCCGCATTCTTTTAATATGCCACATCTCCCATGGAAATGAAGTAGAGTAGAACCTTGATTATCCGAACCAATTGGGACCGAGGCTAGTTCGGATAATCAATACTTTGGATAATCGAAACGTAGAGTTTTTAGGAGACGGGATCGTAAACAAAGCATTCTTACATAAAAACACTAGATATATATTACATTTCTACATTTATATTAACGTTCATCTAAACATCTGAAAATTAAATATTTGAAAAACTTTGAATGCTTTTTTGTGCATTCAAGCAACAATGTATCTTTCGCGCCATCGTTCGGAAAAACTAAGTCATCGATCGGGTCATCGAGGTTCGGATAATCAAGGTTCTACTGTATATACGAAAATATATCTGACAGCGTTTTTGGGAAAGATATATCTTATAGATCTAGAATACATCTTTTGTATATCTTGCGTTTACTTTAATTCCATACGGGTTAATAGTTACCTTAACCATAAAAATTAATCGCATGGACTAAAAATTTTAATCGCTACCACTTTTTACTGGGTCTAACACGATTTCTTTGAGCGCGAAAACAAGGTATAAAGCGATTGAAGATCCCATTTGAAATAACCGAAAGCTAATTGGATTTCGGGTATTGTGTTTAATTGCACTAGCCACACGTATTATATCCAAAAGCGTTTATAATCCCGTGGGTGGAGTTCTTCTCTCTCTCTCTCGCACTCCCTGAACGTCAGCGTGGAATCGCTGCCGCTGGAGCTCTCCCCTTTGCTTTCCGCGCATCGAGCTCGAGCGACCCCGCGCGCTCAGAATCCCCGTCGGCGGGTTCCCGCTGCAGGAGAAAGCAGAGCGAGTACATTAGCGAGAAGCCCGGGGTCGCCGCGTCGCTTGGCAGCGCCTCCCGCGCGCGCCCCTTAAACGTTTCCGGCGCGTAATCGCGATTAGTTAATTTCCCTTGTCACCTCTCGGCTTCTTTTGTTTCAGCGAGAACGAGATTGCGACCGAGTGGTGCCCCCCGCTGGGTCGAGGCTGCCACCAGCACAGCCGCCGCTGCTGCTGCGCCTTCCACAGTGTCGGAGAGGATAAAAGAGCGGAGAGACAAAAACGAGACTGCGGTAGCGTAACGCGCGCGCCTGGCAGCGGCGCTGATTACCGAGGAAGAAGGCAGAGGGCAACCCGTTTGTGGCTCACCACTTGGAAATACCCGGTGCGCTCTTTAGCGACGTTGACGTCGATGAACTGAAAAAAGGACGGTGTTCCCGCGGAGCAAAGTGAACTTTCCAGCGTCTCTCCCAGCGCTCGTATTCCAGTGCGACATGAAAATAACAAAACAGCGACGTTGATTCGCCGCGTTGGGTGTCGTCACGGTGACGATTAATCGCGCCCGTGTCCATGTTGGCTAACGCGAAAGGTCGCGCGCGGCGAGGTCGTCGGTAGGCAAACTTACCGATGGCCACCGCGCTGTAACAGCCGCCGCAACAGCAGCAGCATCGTCGATACTCAGCGACACATCCGGTATCGCCCATTGAGGGTCCTCTCGCCGAGGCGTTAAAGAGAGGCGTCAATCGAGGAAGCCCCGAGCTTCGCACTCTACACTCACCCCCCGACGGCGGGAACAATGGCGACAGCGACTATGGGACTGCGGCGCCGAGTGACCGTGAACAACTCGCCGACGCCCGCGAGCCAGCAGAGCCCCGCGTCGGGCTCGGCGTCGACGTCCGCGAGCGCGACGTCGAACAAGCGCTCCAGAGCCGAGAACAACAACAGCCCGTCCCACGGGAATCTCAACTCGTTGAGCACCGGCGCCGCCGGCGGCCGGGACGAACCACCGAGCAAGAAGTCACGTGGCACCGGAAGCTCGGCGAAGGCCCGCGCGAACTCCCCGGCCGTGACGGACGGCGGCCCCGTCGAACGTGGCGGCGGCCACGGGCATCAGACACCGAAGGGCCGGAGTGGCTCCGGCGGGAAGTCGAGCAGGACGAGGAGCCCCTCGATATCGACAGTCACGACCACGAACGGCGGCAGTGCGTCTTCCACCGCGGCCTCCGCGACGTCCACGAACGTTTCCACCGGTCAGCAGCCGCAGTCCGATATGTCGTCGGGTTTCAACGTTCTCGCGTCCACCGGCTGGCCCGCTCCGGCCTCCAGCCATGCGGAAGCCGCGAGTTTTACCTCTATGACCGGGCTGAACATGTCCGGGCCGGTGCAGAGCGGTCTCTGCGCCGGTGGGAGCCTCGGTCTGCCACCGAGCATCCCCTACATGGCCACCTCCATGGCGACCTTCGTCGGCAACGCCACGAATCTTGGGAAAAATTCCTCGGTGTCCTATCTCGATATCTCGAACATGACGGGCGGATCGATGAACCCGAGCTCGTCGGGCGGCCTCGCCAAGGGTTACGCGTGCAAACCGGCCGCGGTTAATTCCGGCCAGGAAGCCAAGGGAAGTTCCGTGGCTCTGCCGTTTTCCGGCGTTGTTCCGGCGAACGGAGGCTCCACCGGGGGCGCTTACGGCGCCTCGAGATCCCTGCCGCAGACCCCGCAGCCGAGTCAGGCCGACGCCCCGCCGGTGTTGAGCGCCGCCAAGACCTTCCAGAACGACTCCATGTTCAACGCCTATCAGCCCTGGGTCATCAAGACCTACGGGGATCTCGCGAAGACGAAGACCATCACCATCAAGAAGTACGCGAGAATATTGAGAACACTGAAGGGTGAGGAAGTGAATAGTGCGGAGAACAGCAAGTTTCGCTTCTGGGTTAAGAGCAAGGGATTTCATATTGGTCAACCGGTCGGCTATGACGCCAAACCGGCGGACAGGATCGTCGGGCGTCATGCTGTCACCAGTCCTGGTTTGGACCCGCCGCTCTATGTGCCAACGCAACTGCCGCACAATAAGGTAAGACTCCAGACTTGTTTAATTTGTTGGTTTTTTTTGTCGCTTCATATAAATGAAAGTAAAAATGCTACATTGCCAGAATTAGTGTGTAAACGTATTATTATACAAAAGCCAAAACAATTTAACATCAATGAACGACCTGGTAAGTAATGTAGCTTATTATATGAAAAAACTGCCATTAATTAATAGATCAGAGCCGAAACGTAAAACTGGGATTTTCATTTTATCAACCGTTCCTTTGCCGAAACTCTTCACCACCAATAAACGCAGCGGTCAAAACCAGATTTCAACAAGTTAATGAATAGAACCATTAATAGCACCGATGAAACTTTAACCAACAAAGACCTATGTCGTTAATCTTATATATTTTGGAAAGTTTGTCTGTTTGTCTGTGACAAACCCCTTGATTAAAGTCTGCCCTAAACAATCAAATATTGCCCCTCCCCTTAATTCAAATCTGCCTCAAAATTTGAAATTGTTGTTTATTAGGTTTGCAGAATATATTTAATTAATTATAAATATCGTCCGACACGTATGACTGATGACAAACATCGTCAACTGCGATTGTGATCGCTACTTAATTGCAATTCCAACAGAAATGTATCTATTTTTAATCCGCGTTAATTTCATTAATAATCTAATTTTTATTCGAGCATTTTGCGAGCGCGCGAAGCGTGCGAGCTGCTACAACCTGCTAGTTACATCATAAATAAAAGATTGAAATGTTGGATGGGGCAACTAACCTGTGCTTAACCTATAAGATGAACATCAGCAATTTTAGAGCTCAATAGCCCTCGAAGAAATCACATATTATCAAGACATGGACAAACGCAACTGAGAACTATCAATTACATACACCCACACTTAACCCAATGTGAGTGTTAAAATTGTGAGCAACGGCAAATGTTGACAAGCACAGAGTGTGCCCTATATATTGAATTAAAATACCAAGTGCTGAAAGAAATTAATACGGCCTCCTCACGAGAAAGAGTTGCAAAGAGTTGCATGTTGCGCCTCCTTTAGGCAGCGTAACGCATTCGTGGATAACTTGGGCATGTACACATACGTTCCTCAATTCACACACCACAGTAGTGCTGTAGTCGGATAATCACTGAATCACTGTCGAGTCCTTAGAGCAAGCGATTACCGAAGTATGTAATTATGCATATTAAAAAATCTATCTCGTGTTCGGAAAGTCCGGATATCATGTCCTAAGTCTCAAAGTGTCTGTAATAAATACTCCTTTTATTACAAAATTGAGAGCCAAACAATTATAAGACATCCGACGAAAAAAACATTTTTTACTTGAAAAACCGCAAGCCGCATCGCACATAACTACGAATGCCATCATCTCGCATCAACTCTTCGTACACTTCTGATAAAATCTCGCGCGTTATGGCTGGTATTTGTGGGTGTAACGAAGCAACAAATGGAATATGGCACGTATATAAGGAACAAAATAAAACAAAACAAAAATGGAAAAACGCGACTATGCATACTGACAAAAAAACCATACCTCGTAATAGAAAATTCCGGTCATCATGTCCTGCGTCTCAAAATGTCCGTAACGGATGTTCTTTTTAAAAAATTGAGAACGAAAAAAATTATGACGCACAAAAATCGATTTTTTCAGTTACAGTTATTCCTGAAACTTCGATTCAATACGAATATGACATTTTCAATCATTTTTTTATTGAGTAGACAAAATTTGCCGTACGGCTCCTCGAAAAACCGTAACTTGCAATAAATCGTTGTAAAGAAAAATTATAACTCTGAAAGATTCCATTGAAAAAATCTGAAAAAATTTGGAAGTGTTCTTATGATCTGATAGAATCTTAAAAAAAATTGAGTACGAAATCCGGAGGGATAAGGTCGAAGAACCTCGGTCGAGTTCAGCTGGAATCCACAATATATTGTAACGGCCGTGGGTCAATGAAAACACCTTTGATTATAAAAGGCACGAACGTTTATTCAATAACTCGTGGTTCGTCAGATCATTCGCACGTCAGTCGATGTCGCTGTGTCAACCGAGACTGTTTTGTTGATTATGTTCTCGTTGTCAAGTTGGTCCGTTGTCAGGTGCGTTGTCAAGTGTGTCCCGTTCGGTCTAAAACCCAACACAAGAACACAGCAACGACTAACTACACGTACCATTCGTTACAATATATATTTTTTTTTCAAATAAGACCTGTCGCAATAAAATCGGTTCCCGCAATGAGTAGCTACATCTGGAAAACCGTTATTTTGGTGGAGTTTGGGTAAAAATATTATGTTGCACATGCGACGCGACAGCCTATTGAGACAATAAAATACTTAGATTCAACGTCAATTTAACGTAAAAATTCGAATAGCAATGCGAGAGGAAGTGAGAGCTCGGTTTTGCCGTTGTCACAGTGGACGTACCCAGTAGCGTCGAAGAGAAACGAGAAAGTAGAAAAGAACCTCAGAAAAGCGTGCCCGGAGAGCGTCAAAAAGCTAGCGACTCGAGCACTGAGGGAAAAAAGTTAAAAGTCTTGGTCGCTGCGGACGCGTTTGTTCGGCGGGGACTTTCGCGCGAGTTTTGTGCGCTAACGCCCATTGCCTCCTGGGTGACGGTCTCTCGCGCGCGGACCGTTAGTAAAAAGAATCGGGGTGAGAGAAAGAGCGAAAAGTAGCGAGAAAAAAAGGAAAGAAAGAAAGAACGGGCAGGGAGATATTGCACGGAACGGCGAGACCCGTTGCGAGAAAACTCGTTGCTCGCCGAATGAGGTGGCTGCCGCTGCTGCTGCTGCTGCTGCTGTTGCTGCTTAATTACGTCTAATTATACTCGTAGTCGTGGTGCTGCGCCGTGGCGCGAGAAAAGAGAAATAAAAATGCGGCGAGGTGCGTGAGGTCGTTTCGAGGTGGCTAGCGCGGGCTGCCGCGAATCTCAAACTCTCAATCCGGTTGACCCGTTCCAGTCTCTTTTTCGCCCAGTTTGATGTTTCTCTCGTGTTTCGTATATTTAAATGTCAACAGACGCGTAAAAGGCATTCCGGTTGTAAATATTTCTCTGAAATGTGACAAATTTGATAATTAAAAAAATAAATTTGTGAACGACAAATGTATTTTTTATTTTTCGTAACCTTTATTTACGCTCATTATGGAACGATAGGCGCGATTTAGGAACAATAGAATTAGTTTTGGAATTGGAAAAAAGTGCTCGGACACCCGGAAAAAAAATGTTCCGTACTGGGGCACGATTGTAACCTTATTTTCAAGTTTCTCTGAAATATGACAAATTTTATCATTTAAAAGATATATATGTGAACGACAAATTTATTTTTTATTTTAAATAACCTTGATTTACGATCATTATGGAACGATAGGCGCGGTTTAGGAACAATAGAATTAGTTTTGGAATTGGAAAAAAGTAAAAAAAAACAACAAGAAATCTGCGCTATCGTCGCCTTCGTAGGGCCGTCTTTTCTTTATGCGTCCCGTACTGGGCACCCTTCCCCCACCTGCACATCCAGCCCATTATCGCTCCTTAAACAAAATTTCGTTTTTCCCGCGTCACGCATCGGTGTAGTTATTTTTCGCGGTTGGAGATCTGCCTCGCTCGTCGAAGGTCCCGCGCGCCGCGTCCGTAGATAACGACTCGTAAAATTCAGAGGTTCGTTCCACTTGGTGCGCGGGATATCTCCGATATCTCGGTGTCGGGATACCTCTCCGGGCCGGCTGCGGCGCGAGAGGAAGGAGGAGAGACCGGTGGCGGCTGCTGCTGCTCCGCTCGGCCGCCGGGGCATCTCCCTGCTCGTGCACTCTGCTCGTCGCTCGCTCGCTCGCTCGCTCGATCGCTCGTTCGTTCCCTCGTCGCGCGTTCTCTCTCCTGCTCGCTGGGTGGCAAAGAGAGAGGAGTGGGCCCGGCCAGCTAGTCATTAGTCACTTTCCGAAGCAGAGGCACGGACAGCCTGTGCCGGTATTCTCGTCTCGCTCTCCGTGCCCCGTTCTTCTCTCTCTCTCTTTCTCCCTCCTCGCTCTCGTTCTCCTCGTCCATCCTCCTCGCTCTTGGCTTTGCCGTACGACGTCGGACCAGAAGCTCGCGCAGAGACCAGAGCACACCATCCGTCTCTACCGCTGAGCTCTCCTCTCCCTTTCCCTCGACGCGGCAGTCGCGTCGAGTCGAGCAGGCGGCGCTCGTGCTCCGTCGCTCCCTCGCCCGGCGGCCATGCGAGGCTCCTCGTCACTCTCCCCCCCTCCCCCTCCCTCTCTCTCACTCTCTCTCCCTCGCGCGCGTTGGACGGAAATTCTCAGTGGCTCGTGTTCGCCTCACGGTGCTAAGCCTCGCTCGCTCGGCCGCGCGCGCGAGCTCGCGTCTATCTTGATTGAGAGGGAACGCTCTCGTGTGCTGTTTTGCGAGCTGTGCAGGCTGGATAGGATGGCTGGTTGGCTGGCTGGCTGGCTGGCTGGCTGGCTGGCTTGCCGCTGGTGAGGCGGGCCCCCCCATAGGCGCGCGAGAGAGAGTGGCGGCTGTATAGGGCTCTGTGTTCCACCGACGGAGAACCAACGAGCTTGTCATTGATCGTCCCGACTGCGACTCACGAGCCGCTAAAGGTCCCGTACAAGTACACGCCGCTGTTGCTGCCGCTGCCGCGCTGGCCCGCCGCGATGTTCGCGCTACTACTATACCCGTATATAGCTCTATAGATGTATGCACGCTATCCGTATACCTTATGGTAACTCCACCTATCACTCGCGCGCATGTATCGCGCACATTGGTGCGCCAGGCTTACGTACACGTGCCAAGCCGGGGCAGCGGGCAGGCACCACCGGTGCTATATAGGCCTCTGGGATATATAGGATATGGTGCATTATGCACCTATGTACGGAACGCAAGAGCTTCGTGCGAGCTCCGTCGCTCTCCTAGCTTAGATGCGTGACCCAAAGCACGTTTTTTTCTACCGGTGGATGCGGCTGCATTGATTCCGGCTCGACGGGGTGAAGCTGAAGACACACTGAAAAAAATTAACAGCTCCAGCAATAAAACAAAGTATCGCTACATCGTATTTCTTATTATAGCCATGAATATAGTTGCATGAGAAATTTCGGTAGTTGGGTGCAGAAAGAATCCCAGTATAGCTGTGGGAGGTATACATGACACGACATCGCAGCATTGTTTTCGGAAGTGACATCCTACGATTAATAAGCGAATTTTCCGTTAATGGATTAGTGGGTGAAGCGTAAACTGCAGGCATGGGGTTTGCAGTACTGGCAAAGCATTTTTATAAGTCATCAATTAATTAGAAATTAATCATCTGTGATTGACACTAGTTATCTTTCTTAACCTTAGATTTTCTCTATCGCAAAACCGCTCTTCTACCGTTCGCTGTTATAGCCATCGTTCAGTTTCCATAGCTATACCGATTCGCTCCTCCAAGCGGACGATGTAAAGCGGAAGGATTCAGCTGTTGGAACTAGAAAGTAACACTGTTGTGCTTGCAGACTCCAACATAGTTCTAGCAGTCAGATATTTGGTTGGCATAGCCGCTCCTTTTTCTCAGTGCAGCTTTTTTTTAAACCGGCGACTTTCAACAGTCATGACTCCAGACTGCGCGATTTTTAGACGGATTTTTAGAATTGTTTCCTATTTTAGGTTGGGGTTTGCATATGTCTGTAATGCTCAGGTGAATTTGGTGCAGTTTTTGTAATCTTAATATAGTGAACAGTGCGAGTTGAATATTTGACACTGTTGTCTGTGGAGAGTTGTACTTTTCTTTTCTTGGAATTCTCGTAGACGTGATTATGCCTCGCAGTACTGCGAGGTACGAATTAAGTTTCTATATACGGTCACGTGAGGCGAGTGTGTCGCGTGGTATTCGCGGGGAAGCTCGCTACGCCGGGCACAGGGAACGTTCCGGTCGCCGGGTTTGCTTGTTTTTCTTTCCGTCCAATCGGCTAATCGGCGGGGGCTTGCGCGAGCGAGAGCGGCTTCCTTTGCTCTTCTTTCTCCGGATCGCACGACGCCGAGGTGGGTCGCCGACCCAACTCCGCATCCAACTGCGCTCGCTCAGGTATACCACCACCACCGCCACCACCACCATCGTCATCGTAGCCTCGGAGCGTGTATACCTACACTGCTCTGTATACCTAACACTCACCCATCCCCTAAGCGGCGGACCACCACCGTTGGAGGCACTTCCGCGTAACAGGAAGAAAAGGTAGCGTTCCAGCCGCACCGAAGACTCCGGGACTCGGGTTTCGTTGGCGACAACTTTGCGGTCACACACGCGGACCACGTGAAAAGCAACGCAAAAAAGTTTTTTTAAGCCCGTGACCTCAGTACAAAATCACTTTTTATAATCTCACGATTACAGTTTTAAGTAAGATGTAATATCGATTACAGTTTTAAGTCAGATGTAATCTTCATTACAGTTTTAAGTAAGATGTAATATCGATTACAGTTTTAAGTAAGATGTAATATCGATTACAGTTTTAACTAAAATGTAACATCGATTACAGTTGTAATAGTAAGATGTTTGAAGTAAGCGGAATATCTCAACCGTTACTCGGGCGCGATATTCAGCCATTTTTTGGGTGCGATTTCTCAGGGGCGATAGGCGGCCGATACTCGGCAGTTTCTCGGGCGGGATACTTGGCCGATACTCCGCCGATACCCGGTCGTTTCTCATGCGCAATACTCGGCCGATACTCGGCCGTATATCTTACGCGATACTCGGCCGTTTATCATACTCGATACTCGGCCGATTCTTAGCCGTTTCTCGTACGCGATACTCGGCTGATACTCCGCCGTTTCTCGTAGGCGATACTCGGCCCCGATACTCGACCGATACTGAGCCGTTTCTCGTACGCGATATACAGTATAGGGCAACTGTTGGCTGCCAACATCGAGCCACACTGATACCATCCAACGCTCGGCCCGAAGATCGGCCAATCATATATGCCAATGCCGGCAACCTCGGCGTCGAGCTTGGACCGATCATCGGCCATGTCCGATCATCACCCTTCATGGGTACATAGACTTGAACAGGTCGAGTAGATTTCCGTCGGAGGTCGGGCGGTTGAGCGGCACGTTCCGGACACGATCGGGCGAGAACGGGCCAGCAACGACGAGGGTGGCAGTTCGTGCGGGTGGTTCTAGCTATCCTTCTCCACCTCCATATCTTTTTTATATAGCTACACACACTCTCACACACACACACATATATATATTGTATACATAGATTCATGTATACTTGAGTCGTGGTAGACCGTGTGCGCTTTCGGTCTCGCTGAGTCACGCACTAAAGAGAAGCACAGCCCGCAGCGAACGGGGGAGAAGTGCCGGGTGGCGGCGGTGCGACGAGCGGAGCGGAGAACGTGGCGAAGGAGAACTGGAACAAGAGCGACGAGGCAAAAGTGTGCGCGCGGGACGGATGAAAGAGGGAGAGACGAGAAGCCGTGAGGAGGCGACAGAGAGAGAGGCAAAGGGCAACGCCGGCGGGGAGGAGAAAGAGCCATAGGGGAAACGAGAAGCGAGGAAACGAGCGAGGAGAGCAGGACGGGAGGAAACGAGTGAGGCGGTGAGCGTGAGAGGAAGGAGAGAGGGGTCGACGTGGGTCGAACCCTCGGCACATATTTCTTCCACGAACGGGAGAGAGAGAGAGCGAGAGAGAGAGAGAGAGGGAGAGGAAAGGAGGAAAGGAGAAAAAAAGAGAAGAAGAGAGGCTGCGGGACCGGGCGGAGGTCTCGTATCCCGATCTGCCTCGGGATAACTCTCTCGTTGCTTGTGGTAGCGCGCGGCTTGGAGCGCCGAGCAAAAACGAGCCGCCGCCGCCGCTGCTGCTGCTGCTGCTGCTGGCTGCTGCTGCTGGCTGCGAAACCCGCCGCCGCCGCTGCTGCTGCCTCCGCTACCGAGCGAACTCTCTAACGAGGTCCCATCGATTTTCGCGCCTCCGGAAAGTCCAACGGGGCGGGTAAATTCGCGCGGCAAATCCGCGGGCGAACCGTCGCTATACCCGGCGCGCTATATATCGCGCCCCGACGCCTGTATTTTCCCTATAGCTCTGTGTAATCTACGGGATAGTTCGGGCATATAGCTATTCCGGCCGGGGTCCCCGCCGCCGCCGCCGCCGCTGCCGCCAGCCCCGACTGTTGCTGCTTCAGAAATTAATACACTTTATATCTCGCGCCAGCAGAGAGCAACACCCCGGGACGGGAGACCCGGGAAAAAGGAGAAACTTTTCCCTCGCTCTCGCTCATTTCTTCGCCGTGGGATCTGCGAATTTGCGAATTGGTCGCGACGATGTTCTCACGCGCGCAATTGACGATGTGGAATTAGCGGAAGGTCGATGATCTCTGCGGTTCAGCAGTGAAAATGCCGATCCGCGATATCTCGATGTTCGTGAAATGTGACGCAGAAAATATGTACAATACGTGACGTGGTATTGAACCGTGCCCCAGTACGGAACACCCGAATATTACGATCTTTCTTTAAGCTTTTGATAAATGGAAAATAGTATAATTAATGAAGTGTAGCACGCACGGTGAAAAGTTGACAAAACACAATTATTATTAAATAATTGTATCTACCTATGTAAAATTAATTGCATTCATTTTTGTCAAAAAATTGTCAACATTTTTGTTTTATCGTTTATGACCTTTATTTTAAGTCATTTTGGAACGACAGGCGCGATTTAGTAGCAATGAAACTGGTCTTAGAATTGGGGAAAAAAATGTGTTCCGTATTGAGGCACCAACTTTTTTGCCGCCGCGTCGCAAAACCGTCTGGAACCTCATTTTCAAGTAAAAAACGAGAAGTCTGCACTATTAGCACCTTCGGAGGACCATTTTTCCTCAAGCGTTTCGTATTGGGCACTCTTCCCCTTCGCCATGGAAAAGAAATATGTTTATAATACCAATACATCTTGCATACATTTTGGATATACCTCAGATATCATTTTCACTCGCGTATATTTCGTATACATATATCCGAAAATATATTCGACATTGATTTTTTCGGAAAATATATATCTTATGTATATAGAATACATATATTTTACTTTCATATGCTTTACATTGTTGCATATACTTTATTTCCATATGGGCTACACGCCGTGACCGCGAGTACTAAAATGTATGCTCGTGTTTTGTCAGAGTGTTCTCAATGCCCCTGCACAGCGAGTGGCAGTGCGCGGTATATCTCCAGACGCGGCGGGTGTCGCTCAGCGTTTACATAGCGACGGGCGCGCACTTATCGTTCCAAGGATTGGCGTGTGCGCGCACCGCGAGAGGTGCCGCGATCCCGGCGGCCAAAGAGCTGCAGTCCAAAGCGTCGCCAATTAGCGAGCCGCGTGTTCCACCTCTCGTCATATCGAGTCGGAGCTTCGCTACTAGAAACTATATAGCGCCGACGTTGCAGCGAGTTCCACACACCTCTCTCCTCCTACTCTTCCTCCTCCAGCCATCCATTCACGGTAACTCGATAAGCATCGATACGCGAGTTACCAGTTGCGAGTTGCAATGCCGCGTGCACCTCTCACGACAACGAATCCCGCAGGATATATGCAACTTGCTAATAAGTACCTGGCACACGTATTATATCTATACACGTGTAATGCTATCCGATGTACTTTGCTCGTGCCGTTTTCGCGTCTGGCCTTCGTTCGCAAATTGCAGAAACTTTTTCAATTCAACGCGCGCAGCTATTAAGACTCGCACGAGCCGATAAATTAAACTTCGTTATCAAGTTCTTATCAACGACTTATAGGTGCTTCCTTGGGGTCTTGCACTAATTTGATTGTCAATTTGATGCTGGCAAAAAAAAAAAAAAAATCTTTTGTATGATCATTCGCAGAAGAAAGGTTACGTTTTTGAAATTATTTTCATGCAATCTGAATTCGGTAACTCTGTTGAACTCGGCCGCTTCGTGACACTGGAATCGAATTAATACATCAAACCTGACATTTGGCTGTCCGTCGGCCGTCGCGAAAATCCTATTACGCGCGATTATCCTCGTAAAATCGATTAAAGAGGATATTCTTCAATCCTCGGGATTATATCGTTATATCTCGTACGCTCATAATCGATCCGCGTGTCGTCTCGCTCGGCAACGATTGCACACACACACACACACACGTTAACCACACGTATTGCCTTGATATATACGTCGTCGACTTCCTGGTATAGGTACAGCGAGCTGCGCATAGTGTCTCGAGGCCGCCGCGCCGGGAGTATTACCTGCGCGCTATGTACACATCACCGCGCGGCCACCTATGTGCTCGAGTCTCGTTGAAAAATATTCCTGCTTTGGACATGCCTATCCGCCGGTTCGATTGTCGAGCCGTCACCTTTGTCGCGTGAAGCGCGACCCGAGGCGAACCCCGCCAACTCCCATCAATATACGCCATTCCTATATCTACATACTGCACGCCTATGTACGTAACAAGGATCGGGGCTTATTGGGTCAGGCCAACCCGAAACGAAATATCTGTGCGCATCTGCGCCAACGATCAACGATTCTTATCAACGATTTCGTTGGGGCTGAAATCAGCCATTCTTAAATTGCCCCCAGTATTCGTTTTAGAAGATAATACTGGAACGGCTTTCTCGGTTTGGATTTTATTCTCTCTTGAATTTGTCGCTGTTGACGGAGCGACGGACAGACGGACAGATGGACGGACGGATAGACGAACTGACGGACAGACGGACAGAGAGGCAGAGAGACAGACAGACACAAACAAAATGCAGTTCGAACCTAAAAATTAAGGATCAATCGGAATTGGTTCACAGAGGAAAATATCAACGAAGTGATAACAACATTTTTGCTGTGGTATCTGCAAATTTGCCGTGGTAGCTGAACATTTTTCTGTGACAAAAAAAAATTCGTCAATACAACAATCGATTTGTCATCACTTATTTTTGTCTCTCCTAACGCAATCCAAGTCCTAAGAACCCTAAATAATGAAACACCGACCGCGAGTGCCTGCCAACGAAAAAAAAAAACGTATCCGTAAAATTGCCAAAAATCGCAAAATTGATTTCCTTTTTCTCCATGCCACGTTGACGCGTGTCTGTTCGCACGCACACAGCCGCTCGTACACACGACCCAACTTTCAGTATCCTCGCGCGGTACGTGCATAACGCCTATATATCTCGCTGCCGCGGACGTGGACATAGCGCACATAACGTGCAGCGCACATAGTGCGCGGCGAACGGGCCGGGTTGCCCCGGCTCTCGGCTTTAGCTCTGCAGCGCGCTCGCGCGCACACACACAGCGTAAATACGCGCGCGCGCGCGCGCGCACGCGCACGCACGGACGGACGGACGGACAGACACGTAGCTATATAGAAGCGGAGTCACAGAGCCACAACCCGTGGAACATAACCGTGGCGGCTCTTGTGCGTGGCGCGATGCTCAGCGGCCCGTAGCCAGGAGCGGCCGGCGGCAATTAGTAGCGGGCCGCCAAGGGAGCCACGGTCTCAGCCTCGTGCCGTGCGCTCTGCGCGCAGCCTCGCTCTCTGCCCACTATCTACACGCTCTGCCCGCACCATTCGCCGCGCCGCCTGTCCGCTAACTCCTTCTCAACCTCCTCCGCTTCTCTCATCCTCATCCTCTAACCCCCCCCTCCCCCCTCCTCCCCCCGCCCCTTCCCGCACTTCCTTCTGCCCCCCTTTTGCGCTTTCATCTCGCAACACCCTCGCCGCGCATCTCCCTCTCTCGCTTCCTCCGCCGCGTGCGCATCGCCGCTGAATGGATCCGGGGGACGCGAGAAGGACGGGGGGGCGCGTTGCCTTCTCCCTCGTTGCATATACCGCAAAGTCGACTCGTTTTATTTTTCCGTTTCTCGCTCGCTCGGTCTTCCGTTCCGTCGCACGGTCCTTCCCTCCTCCCCCCCCCCCCCGGGGGTCCTCTCCCTCCCTTCGCCGCCGTCGAGCGGAAAAGATTCACGGGGGGAAAAAAGTGTTGCGGCGATTCCCAGACGCGCGTGACGAGCGAGGGACGAGCCGCGCGTCTGGGGTCCCTTCCGATACTTCGGCGTTGGCGCGTTTTACGTGAGAACATCGGCGAAAAATCGCTCGGAAAAATTGATTCTTGAAACGCGGTGGGAAATGAATGGCGGACCCCGGCACGCGAATCAATGCGAGTGCGGAGTGAAATTAGAAACCAATTTTCCGTGATTAAAGACTCCAAACACGCATTGAACATCGACAATTTTTTTACTGCAATTTATTTTTTTAACGCAACCATTCCACAAATGTATCTCGAAAAAATTGCCGGCGCCAGATTTTTCACTTATTACGGGAACGGTTGCCATACCGCGGCGTTCGTCCCGCGAGCGCCGCGCGCGGTCTGGGAATGCTCGCTATACGTGTTTTCTCTCAGTGTGTATGGAAGCTGCCGAGGGAGCGAGAGCGAGACGCGGATGACGCGGGTAGAGATTGAGAAACGGGACAGTCGACCCGCGGCGGCGTAAGAAGAGATGCACGGAGTTAAAAAGAGAGCAAAACGTGACGAGCGAGAGAGAGATCTCTCGAGTCTTTCGGCTCTTTCGCTCCTTTGGTTTTGTTCGACGTACGCGCTGCGCCTGGCTCGCGCGCTCGCGCGCGCCGCCGGAGCGCGGCAGTGATGAGAGAGGACCGGAGGAGAGAAGCCGCAAGGCTTTTTGTTCCGCCACCGCAGCAGCCGCGACTGCCACCCGACAAAAATAGAGCTCGCTCTCGGGTTCGCTCCTCCTGCTTCTGTTGCTTCTCCCGCCCGTATATATAGTATATACATATACATATATATATACATATATACTCTCTCACAGCTTTCTCTGTGTATATATCTCTCGCCGGGATTCTCCCCTTTCCTCTCGGGTGTACACGACTCTTAACTGCATGCTCGCGGTTTACGGGACGCCCGGTACCGGCCGCGGCGGCGGCGGCGACGGCGGCGCGCACCACATCTCGCCTTATTTCTTCGTCCTCGTTTTCCGTCCTTTCTCGCCGCGCGGGACTATATACCACGCGAGGGACGCGCGGCCGTGTGGCGTATATCGCGTCGCGTCTCTCTCGCCGAATCGATGTACATGCGGCAACGGGCAGCGCGCAACCAGCGGCGGCCAATTGGTCGATCTTCGCTCCGGAGCGCGGCGCCCAAGGCTCGCGCTCTTTTATTTCCTCGCCTTTTATTTCTCGCACGCTCCGCTCCTACATCCGTTTTTACGTACGGTTTAATTTTGGGAAAAAAAAAATCGTTTTTTTTCGCCTCGCTGAGAAAAATTGTTGAACGCTCGTGGCGCGACTCGTCGGAAAAGTTACAGTCGCGGGCGAACTTGTTTCTCGGAGCTGCCAACTTGTTCGCGCTCGTCCGAACGACGCTGTCAGCTTGCCTAACTGCGTATTAGTTTTCCCGGTATACCCGAGTTAGTTCTGGCGACTCAGGGCTTTTTCGGTGCCCGCGAGAGTGCTGATTTTTGTCAGAGTTGACGCGCGGCACGAAGAGTCGGAGGATGTTGTGAGACCGAAATAACCGTGATTTAGAAGGTGACAAACGTAATTTGGTAATCGTGGTGTGTTTTTTTATTAGACTTTCGTTCAAAATTGAAGACTGAGCCATTCAAAAAACTGTCTCTGCCCGCTGATTTTTGACAAACCCTAATAGAAAATCCGTAGCGTTAAGGAAGTCCTCCCACGAGGGATGTTATTATAGAAGAGTATCCAAATTTAATATATTGTTACGGATTTGCAGATAACTATTCATCGGGTCAGACGATATTAGAAAGGTTTGACAGTAGACAGATGAGTCTTTACGGGACATTCAGAGAGAACAGACGTGTGACATTGTGCTCGAGATATTTCGCCGCTATTGTAATTAATAATATCTGTCCCAAAACCAAACACGTGTTATTCATTTACACAATCGTTACAATATGTTGAATATATGGTAATAAGGGACATGTGTACGGAGAAACAGGTGTCGGTACCAACACTTTTAACAAATGCTCTTACGGAAAAATTACCGCGGCTGTGCTTTTAAATAATAATAATTGTACTTATCGATTAGATGCGTGCCTAATCAATATCCTGAAAAACTGCCTTAAGGGGGGAAACCGGTTTAGGAGGCCGAAATTTTGGTGTTTTTCGTGAATTTTTTAAATAGGGAAGGAATAATCTGAAATTGTTTAAACTTGGAGGGTATTTTATTTATGGTTTGAAGTACATTTTAGAATTTTTTCAAGTAATTTCCCCCGGAAATAGTGGCGTTAGAACGTGCTGTCCATGGACGATTGCCACCCAAGTATTTTGCTGGCGGGAACTCCTGAAATCGCAATTTTTATCTGTAATCATCCAAATTTTTTTTTCTCGTTAACAACATATTTTCTAAGAATATGAACCAAAATCTGGTAAAAAAAAAAAATTTCATGTTTTTGAAGAGTCTGAACACGATATCATTGTTTTACACCATATTTTTTCACCTTTTTTGCATAAAAAAAAATAATTTTAATAACAATATAATCTCAGATTTAGGTTCATATAGATTGGAATCGAATAAAGAATATTCACAAAAAATTTCAGAACGATTGGTCAATAACTTTTTTAGCTAGAACGCCCGCCAGTTGAAAAAAAGTCGTTTCGAGAAAAACGCGTTTGAAATAAAATGAAGCGAAAACAAGACATTCGTGGCAGTAATTAATTATATAAAATGATCAGCGGTTAATCGGCTATGCCAGCACCATATAGCAGTCCCTCTTCTTGTTCGTACGCGTCATTTCGGGCTTGCATCTCCTCTTATTTGAATTTCAAAGACATGATCTCCTTGATTTAAAGAAACGATATGCCTGACGACACCCGGTCTGTCAACGTTTGGCTCATTCGCGATAAGTCGTATTGGTGTTTCTCGCGCAAGCTGATCTGTTATGTTATAGTTAAGTCAAGTCAAATCAAGAAGATAATCATTGGTTAAACCATCGAAGTTATTGGTGAACATATCTAAGTACTATGGTACGTAACCAAAAACTTGGTGAACATAACCTATAATTTGGTTGATGACATCATTCAAAGAAAATATAATATTAACTTAAGGATATTATTTCATTGACCTCAAAGAAATGTTTCATAGGTTAAGATTTCAAGGAAATTTTATTGAATCAAGGAAACTTTTTCTCTCGGTGTACCGCGCGCTTCGGCGCCGAACCGACGGGCGGTCACTCAAGTGCTCATAACATCGGAAATAATGCGAATTTTGGTTTCAAATTTTTACCACATATTCTTGAGGAGTTATACTAACAATTTCTGCAATAAAAAAAGTCGATTTTTTTATCGGTCTAAACTGGTTTCCCCCCTTAAGTTTTTGGATTCGATGAATTCCTTGAGAATTGCCATGAACCGAATATCTTTGTCTTATACCTAAACTTGAATTAGCTAAATGGCATTAGTACGTGGTTAAAATTGTGGTTGGAACGAAAAAATCGTGTCTATAAATGTTACAGTAGCGGCCATAAAAGTCATTATTTTCGAAAATAAAAATATTACAACAAAGTTGAAAGGTATTTCTATATGCATACCAATTTTCAAGTTGATGAATTAAAATGGCTTTCTAGAAATTCGTGAATAATCTTTCTTTTCAGCCTCCTAACTGCGTATAACCCCTTAAGTTAACGACTAAGTTATGCGCGTAAATAATTGTTTACCTTGTTATTATTGGGTGTTTGCGATCTCATTATTTTCAATAATCTCATGATGGAATATCATTTGATTAGTAAAAGCGAAAGGACTACCTTAAATCCGGCCCAAGTTAGGCCAAGCTCGGGCCCTCGAAGGACCAACGGTGACCCTGAGCAGGTCCTGACCAGGGCCGCATGTAATGCCACTGACTTTCTACCAGGGAAGTTACCGTGCTGTATGCGAAGACTTGTACAAAATATTGGTGAGCGCGAGAAATGTGTTAAAAAATACAATATCTTTATTCACAATTGAATCTTTCAAACAAGCCAAAACTGTTTAATGCACTTCCATCTGATATCTATAGAAAAAATGGAGGAAATTTTATCCCGGGCGTGTCTTTTAATTTTTCGTTAGAATTCGCTGCCCGCTCGTCGTATATTCATCGACCGCGTTTCGTCTCCCGCGTCGCCGGGATAAATCGTAGCCGTGTCTTTCACCCTCGCCCTTTCAGACTTCCACCAGCCTCGATGATCGGGGGCAAAGCTTTGCGGAATACGACTATTTTGCCGCGCTCGCCGTGGGACGACGTCTCGCGCTCTCGCTGCTGTACACCACGTACCGCACGTTGAATGCCGCGCAGCCGCCGCCGTCGCCGCCGCCGCCGCCGCACCCCGTGTACCCGTTGACGTCTCGCGCGCGAGTGCGAGGTTGTTATATAGAGGGCGGCCCGCGCGGGGGCTCGTCGAGATGAGACCGATAAAGCACGCCTCGACGATTCGTATCTGCCAGCACGTCGAGAGACTGACGTTCTTACTGCCTTCCAGAAGTATATGCTATATGTCGCCCGCCACCTCGCGCTCGAGTCTGCTGTGACTCCGCAATATATATTGCTCGTTTCGAGCTGTATATCTATATAGTGCGCGGAGTATGGTATATATCTATATATTGAAGCCCTGCGGCCCTTCGCGCTTACACCACACACCTTCCCAATCTCTCTGACCGAGAGAACGGGAAGCTGTATCTAGAGCTGATTCGAAGAATGCAGATTTATGCGAGACGTCAACGCGGCTGGACTTTTCGATCGTGACACAGGGGCTGTTTGATGCATTTGTATTTGTGTTACATGGAGAGAAGTGATTGGGTGTCAAGACAACCGAAGACAGAGTTGTGAGTCCTCATTAGTTTAAGAAACTGGATAATCCGGGCGCGTCGCTGTTTGACAACAGGCTCTGCAGCGCCGGCAAGTTTGTTTTGAATTGTTTATTTAAGATAAACGTTCACTTCAGGATTTAGAAAAAACGATATTTGATTAAGCTGTCAAAGTTGTTGAGGACAAACGAACAGCTTGGTCTCGGTATGAGCCTTGGCCAATCACAGTTCGAATAGAGCGTCTTTTCTTTATAGCGTCTTTAAAATTTGTCTTTTCTTGTGTCTAAGTAAGATATTTGCATGTCTATGCAGTTCCAAATGACTTCCCGTTCTTTTAGGTTAGGTGTGTTCATGTGCTCTATTTCTGCTTCAGTGTTCCGATATAATCGACTTTCGATGTGCCATGTCATTATAGTATTCTATTCCACAACTGTGAAAAATACAGTTATTTAAAACGCGCGCCATATGTGACTGCGCAGTGGTCACAACAGTCTGAAGTTGGCTCTGCGACATAGCCATCGCCGACCAATCACGACACGTTATACTGGCTTCAGTATTTCGATATATTCGACTTTCGATGTGCCATGTCCTTTCTAAGAGAGGATAAATGTTACAGTACAGTTTGTTCTGTAGGTGTGATTTACTAACAATAACCTGTGGTGATTATAAAATTATCTGTGAACTTTTGAACAGCTGCATCACTTTCAATAAAAACGTTAAGAGCAATTGCGAAAAAATAAAAGACCAAACGGTCCTCCATTACTTTCGTAATGCATTAACCGCATTTCTCCATTTTTCCAGGAAAATTAGCATGAAATTGTATTGAGTATAAATATTCTTCGTAGCCATTAAAAAATGTACACATTATATTATTATTACTCCATGTTACTATTATTGATTAATAATTGCAAGACCAATTGCACCATCTACTTTACTTCTAAAACATTTTGGAATTTACAACTCTGACCGAAGCTATCGTCGCTTCATTTGTCATATTATTACAACTTCCAATAATATCACAAGTTTCAAAACGATCCACGAAAAACGTGCCAAGTCACCTCTATTTTCATAAAGCGCAAACATTTTTTAAGCAACTCAATCGTGTCCTTCCAGCAATGTTCAATCAATATATCCACGATTCCGCTATCTTTCATCCACTGTCATTGAAAATTCGACGCGCCCACAATCTGTTTACTTCACAGTAAAAAAAAAAAAAATGCTCAGAAATGGAAAAATCTTCGTAACCCATACTTTGCGTTGTGCATATACCATGTATCGCGTACACGTATCACGGAATTTCATAGAGTTCGTAGGCTCACTCAATCTCGACTTTCGGGCTCGCGTTTGTATACATATATATATATATATATATATCCACGTGGATATATATGTATATATATATCCACGAGGCACCGACGTGCGCGATTTGTGTGTGAGTCCCGGCGCAAGCCCAGCTGCCATATACTTACACCTACCAGCACCGAAATGCTTGGGCCTCGGAGAGGGGGTCACGTACGTGCGCGCTTCCCGGCGAGGACGCGACGGGAACACGCGCGGGGTCTCCGTTCCGCCCCTCTCGCACGATCCTTCGCGATAGCCAAGCCGCGTGGCAAATCGAGATACGTATCGACCCCCTTCGCTCTCGCGCACACAAACCCACCCCTGCGCTCCTATCTACCATACTACCGATAAGTTTTCAAACGCTCGCTCTATCCCCCCACCCGTCCGCTTCCCCCCTCATCCCTCCCGGCTGCTGCCGCTTCTCCACCCACCACCACCACCACCACCACCGCCGTCCAATTATCTCGTCTCGGTAACCCGGCCGGCCCGTAGCGGAGGTCCCGGGCCGAGGCCCATGAGACTCCCGCCACCGAGTTTCTATCAAGCTCGACGTTCGTCGAACTCTCGTCCCTTATTTCTCGCCGTAACGGAGATCAAGCCCCCTCCCTCCCCCCTCCGTTACCCCTCGTCCCGATAACTTCTCAACGTGGGGTTGTTTGGAAAAATGACTTAATGCCCGAGATGTCGGGATTCACCGGTTTCACAGCTTTTTAATATACGCGTCGGAGCGTTACGTTCAGGACTGTAAATCCTCATTAGTTTAAGAAATAAATGATACAGTACGGTTTGTTTCGTAGGTGTGATTTGATAATACTAACCTGCAGTGATTGTGAAACGATGTGTAATAGCCGCATGGATAGCTCATTTTCAATAAACAATTGTGAGCGATCGCGAAAAAAATAGAAGAGGTCGGCCCTCCATTAGCTTCGTAATATATTAACCGCGTTCCTCCGTATTTCCCGAAAAACAACCGCGAAATTCTATTGGGAAGGAATATTCTTTCCAACCATTAAAATGTACACATTATTTTATCGATCCTTTCTTAAAAAAGACATGGACAATCGAAGTTGAAGTTCGAGATAATCGTGAAGCCATTCGTCTCTGATCGGTTGTGGTTATGGCCACCTAAGTCCACGCAAGTCCCAAGCGCGCGCGTTCAAATACGTGACATGCGATTCGATGCGCTCAGAAATTGAGTTATCACGTCTCCAAGAAAACCCCAAATGATCCCGAAAAACGAACCATTATTTATGTCGACCAAAATAGTTTCGTCACTCGCATTAAATTATTTGATCTTCTATTAAAAAAGACACGGCACTTCGAAAGTGGATTATATCGAAATACTGAAACATAAATACTGTCACGTAGCGCGCGCGCATCTCCTGTGTTCATTAGGTAGATGAACACACCTAACCTAAAAAAGCGCGGTGTTATATGGTATCGTACAAACTTGCAAATATCTTACTTAGCCACAAGAAGCCAGCATGTTGCTGCTACTTATCATTGATTACTAATTACAAAACCAATTGTACTATTAACTTTGTTTCTAAAAGATGTAGGTATTTACAACTTTGGTTTCTTCCGACGCTAATCAAGCCCTGATCAGGGCTACGTTGGTCCTGCCAGGATCCGAACTGAGCCTGACTTGGGTTGGTTTTTCTAGTGAGGTTCCTGGTTCTACTTCATGTTTCGTGTGGAAATCGTCAATGCGTTTATACGTCGAAATCCACAAATATACCGTAGGGCCGAAGATATACATAATTTCTCCACCTCGGATGTGGAACTCGCACGTGACTGCCCCGAATTAGGGGCTCACCGCGCGGCTGTTGATATCGATCGCTGTGGTCGGGACGGCCCTGCGGCTCTTTTGTGTGGAGGCAAGTGCGGAGTCATCGCACGGTAGATGCTGTGTATCGCGCGAGCGCCTCGCATAGGGCAACAAAAAAAGTCATTTCTTCCACCCTTTGTTTTGTCTCGGCGGTCGCGCCGGAGATCGAGACCTCTTTGCACCTGTTTAGCCGCTCACTTACACGCAAGCTGCGGGTCTGTTTGTCTTTTTCGCACGTCCTTCGGCAGCCGGTTTTTCAGTCGTCCGGTTCACTTTACTGCAGACCGCTGTTTTGATTTTGGTAATTTGTCGTCAAATCACCCACAATTATGTGGATATGGTCGTTTCAATGGTGAAAAAAATGCTGAAGGTGAATACAAAAATGTTGTCATTTTTTGTAGTCGTAAATTTCTAAACTTATTTTTTGTACACAAATAATGTAGAAAGCTTTGAAAATGCAACGGATTAGTGAGTGATGCGATGCCACAAGACGAGACTTTAGTTTCGCCTCGCAAAAAAAACGAGACCAAAACCGTAACCTCGGTCTCATCCCATCTCGATATTAAATCGCAAGACGAGATTTTTTCTGGTGACTCTCTCGTCTTGTTTCGCCTAATCAGTCTCGCCTAATGTCGAGACTGGTCTTGTCTTTCCTACTTTTCAAGACTCGTCTTGTCTCGTCTTGCCTGGGCTGATCGAGAACGACTGAGAGCAATTTTTCAAATAAACATTCTCGATATATTTTTGAAATCCCGTATATCAATTTGGGATATAAATAAATATTGTTTTTGCATATTTATGGAAAATACATAAGAACTACATTTATATACTACGGACCAATTTGACAACGAGGACAGAATCAACAAGACAATATCGGTTAACACTGCGACATCAACTGACGTGCGAAGGATCTGATGAACCGCGAGTTACTGAATAACGTTCGTGCCTTTTATAATCAAAGGTGTTTGCATTGATCCTCGGCCGTGACAATATATTATGCTCAGAATATATAATTGTAACTATATATTTGCGGAAAATATACAATAACTATATATTTATTCGGATGCCAAATTTATGAAAAGAGATTTCAGAATATTCATTCTTGATGCACCAAGAATGAATATTCTTGATTCTGTTGTCCGCCAGTGCTCAAATATTGCCATCAACTGGCATTCTTTTCTGTTTAATCAAGCCCATGTCGCTTGCTCGTTTCATTTGCATTCTAAATTTGATATTCTCGTGCATAAGTTGCTGCTCATCATTGTATTTTTTTTTTTTTTTTCATCATTGTACGCTTTGTACTATTCCAGGCTTCTCGGAGATTTCGTGATTCGAGACTCCGGGTCTCGAGTGTGTCAAGACGTGGTCTCGTATGAAACATGCCACTCAAGACCGAGCAAAAGTCTTGTCTTGTCTCGAAAAGTCTTGAGTCTCGATGTCTCCACAGCATCACTACTAGCGAGTCAGATGTGTCACATCACACGTTGCCAAAGCGCGCAGCACCCGGACTAAAGTCCCGCAATCGTTCGATTCGTCGAGCCATTCTCGACTCCCCTTAAAAGTAATTGCGCAATATAATAACTAAATGTCTTCGTAAAAGCGCAATTAATGAAAGATTCATATCTCGAGTCTCCGCGATATCTCGAAGGTCTCCTGGTCCCTGCCTCCCGGCTTATCCTCCGAACCCGCAGGGCCGGTCTCCTCTCTCTCGATTAAGAAGAACCCGCAGCGAGCGGGCGTCACCGGTGAGTTGTTTCTCTATCTGGCCGGGGATTTTTATAAATACCCAACGAGAGAGAGGGAGACGCGGAATGTGCCGCGCCGGCTACGCCGTGAGAGCGGAGAGGACGGATTCGGAGGAAGGTGAGAGAAGCGAGAATATATGAGCTACAGTTATACCGTCCCATGCGCGCCGTATTGAATTGGTCGCGCGGCGAGCGGCGAGCCGGGATATGGCATTTCCAAAACGAAAATCTGCAAAACAAAGCTGAACGCAACAAAACGTCGTACCTAAAATATTCCACTGAATTTACTTCGAGCCAGAAACTCCGCGTATGACAACCGCATTTACCACTCATTTTACACCGCATCATTTTCCGAATCAATCAATCAATACAACAATTAGTAGTATCCGTTGAAGGGTCTCGAAATATATTTAATGAGTACATTCCGTGCAGCATAATCGAAAATGCGAGAAAAAAAAGAAAACGCGGTGAGAGGAAGCGCGAGGAACACCAGGAGCGGGAAACTTGGTACCCGCGGGTAATTGGAGGGTCGGCGAATTTGCCGCGCGGTATGAGCGGGACGAGGAGGGAGATTCGGAGGAAGAGGCGGGAGCGACTAAAATACGAGGTACGGTTATACCGCGCGGGCTGCGCGCTGGATGGAGTGGGACGGGGAGGCGCTGGAATATGGCGAGGCGGCGGCGCGGTGGCGCTGGCATTGGCGTACCGGTGGGTGCGCGGGAAAGGAGAGCGAGCGGGATCCTCGGGTGAAATAAAGAGGAAAAGAGGGAGCGGAAGAGAGCCGAGCGGGACGCACACGGCGAGATAGCGACCCAGGGGGATATATACCCGGGTGGACAGCGAAGGGGAGAAAGGAAGAGAGTCGAATAATCGTGTACACCGCAAATCCACAAGCACCCGAGGGAGACGGAGTTATCAGCGAGGGTAGCGAGAACCTCGGCCGCTCTGTGCGCAACGCACACACCGAACGCCGGCCAATAGCAAACGGGTTTCCAGATATGCTCCAGAGAGGTCGGGGGCAACGAGACAGCAACAACTAACGAATTTACGGGAGAGAGTGCGAGGGGACTATATATATTGTATCAGAAGTATATATATGTATGTATATATGTTTAAATATATATATATATTTGGAGCCGTGGAACTTGCTGAGGAGCGGTGAGATGTAATGGGCCATAGGTGCGAGGTTTGTGTGTAATTGGATTCATCCCCTTGCGGGCTCGCGACTCAGCCACTTCTCGTCTCTTTCACTAGCTCGTCCGCCTCCACCTCCTCCTACTCCTCCTCCTTCCTTCTACTTTCTCTGGCGCCGACCGGATTAAGCTACAGATCCTGTTAGCCAAAGGATTTCGGATCGTCGGACCAAACTCGCGAAAACGTTCTGGCCGTTAATCCGCATTTTTTCGTTGTTGTTGTTGGTAAATACGAACGTTGTGTACAAAACTGCGGCGAGGCGAGATTCCTTTTGGCAAAAAGTGTCGAAAGACATTTTTTTCTAACCCGCGAACTGAATTAACCCTGTAGAATTGTGAGACAGAACGACGAGAACGACGAAGACGCGAAGCGAGAGCTGATATGGCACAGGGCGCGTTCTCGGGTAGAGAGCATCAACGTCCTCGACGTCGCCTCACCGTCGCCCGCCTCTTATCTCCCTAACTTTTTCGAGTGACGAGAGCTCCCTCTCCTCACCGCTGACGTCAGTATCGCGCCACCCCCGATGTGTATACACGCACACTCCGCCGCGTAGACTTCTCGGCCCGAGCGCCCTCTGCTCTTTCATCCTCGCTTTGCGTCGGGTACCTTATTCCTGTCTTCTTACCCAGTGCCAGGCGAAGTTTCAACTTCGTGAGGCCTCCTCGTCCAGATTCGTCAGACGTTATATCGAAGCACAAAGGCACAATGTATATACTCACTTCAGGCGAGAGAGAACAGAGTCGACCACCAATCCTCCAACGGGCACAGACTCCGCGACCTTTTGCAACCCTTTGCATAATTTACAGGAGTATCGCCCCGATAGCTCCTCCTCGGCAAGGTCGCCAAGGTCAATATGACACGCTCTTAATCGATGCTCTCTATCTCTCGACTCATCAGACTTGTATCGCATGAATTATTCATTTTTTTTCTTCTTTTCCACGAGTACACCAAGTTTTCATGGCAAATGTATACGAGGTTTCGCGGCAGCCTCGCGCACTCGGCGCTACAGTACTTTGAATATAAATCGAAATTAGGAAAAAGTCTTGTGAATAAGAATATTTTTGTGAATATTACCGACGAAGCTAGTGACGGCAAAGTAATGCACCGCGCGCATGCGATGAAGGAAGGATACCATGGGAAGAAGATTCATATATCGGCTTTACAAAAAAAATGGTAAAAAAAACGTGGGGAAGTCAGTTTTGGTTCCGTTGAATAATCTTCTAGGAACGCAGTTTTCCAAAAAATGCCGCAGTGTTTTGTTATGCACCTAAAATTCATCGCAAATGTCTGTTTTCCCCCGCCGTTCCATTTTGCCCCGACCTCGCCTATACACGCTCGTTGCCGGTGATGGCAGGGGCCATGGGGTCACCCGGTATAAACGTCGCCGCCGCTTGCGGGATCGTGGCTTCGGGCGTTTAGCGGGCCGCAATCACCCGACGTGTGGACTCCCCGCGCGCGTTCGCCGCCGGGCCGAGCAATACAGTCAACGGAACACAGCGATCCACGGCAGCGCGGGCACGCGTGAGCACCGTCCAGCCATGGCAGCGGTATATATACATACAGCCCGAGTCGCTTCGTCTCTTTCCTCGTTATCATATTGGCTCAACCATAAGGAAAAAGAAAGGATGTTGGTGTCCGGTAGTGCTGCAATAAAGCAGTGGGACAGAGACGAGAAACGGCGAGACATACACAGTATACGAAATTCGCTCTCAGCCCCGCCGTCATCGCGCTCCTCCTTCGCCACCTCTGCCAATCGTCCTCGTTCATTCGCTCTCTTTTCCTCGCGCGCAGCGTTAATGAGGCACCCGCGCGCGCGTGCGCACGCGCGATTGCTGCCCCCTCCGCGCAACCACCCGATGTAGTAAAACTGCCCGCTCGCTCATCTACGCACCGGTGGGGGTGGTCGACGACGCTTCATCGGCTCGGGATTGATAATAAAAATCAAGGTTATTCTGACTTCGTCTTCGAACGACACGATTGTGGAGGGAAGTTTGGTGATTAACGTTGACTGGGTTCGTCAAAGGGAGTTTTATTTCCTGAGTTGTTGTTTAGTCAGAGGTTGAGCCAGAACTGTCTTAAGAGCCCGTAGCACCATTCCTTTATAGAAGTCGCTGTGATTGGTGTATCGGTGGGACCTCTCTCATTGGCTCGCAGGTGAGACTTCAGCGACTGTATAAAGGAAGAGGAACTGAGCGCCTCAGGAAATACAACTCTGGTGGACGAAGGGGTTCTGAAAAGAATATTTGCGAAAGGTGATCGAATATGATCTTGAAACCCTTAGTGTGTCGAAAAAACGGTGAAGTTGGATCCCGTCGAACCGCAACTACCAGTAGTTCCCTACACAGCTTCTACACCAATTTCTTCGTCAAGAACAAATCTCTCCAAATACCTCAACACTCCATATCCTCAGGACCCTTAAAAAGGGCACCCAAACTGTAACTCCTTTTCAAACCTCTCACTAAACCTGAAAGCGCCGACATCTTAGAAATCCAATTACTCTTTCTTAATCCGGTCTTTTTCAGGACCATCAATATTTTCATACTGAATATGGAATACCTTATCAATGGTTGCCTTACGTTCACCCGATCTGGCCCTGAATATGGTAAACCTTATTAGCTTTCCCTTACGTTTACCTGATCTGGCCCTGAATATGGAATACCTTATTAGGTTTACCCTACGTTTACCTAATCTGGCCCAGAATAAGGGATAACTTATCAGTTCCACCTTAGATTCACCAAGATCTGTCCCTCAATAAGGAATACCTTAACAGGTCTACCATACATGAGATAGATCTGAATCTGAAAAGGTTCATCTCATCAAGTCAACCTTATCTATGCCAGATCAGCCCATATGTGACGACCCCCTCTGGCTACCCCGTCAGATTTCCAGTCGGGTAGTAATGATAATTGTTCTCCTAGGCTTAGGAGTGAGAAGCCTGCGACGTGCATCGTTGGTTTTTTTGGTTGACTTGATCGGACCTGCTCTGGTTCTCCCCTATATTGTTGGAATAACGTGGAAGGAAGAGGCCCCAGACCTTTGTGTTTTCTTCGTCGCTCGCGCTACCGGGCACGTACCCGCCACACCGAGCTAACCGCATATCGCTCCATCTTCCTCTCGCTCCCCACATTTATCGCCACGTCCTCCTGTCCCCCGGGGTTCGTGAGTATTGTGTTGGTATAATAGATTTGTATATACGCGCTATACATAGCGCCGCGACTCTACTCGTGTGCGCATCGACACCGCTGACGTCCTTCTCGTCGCTCTATACCCGCATCGCAATTCCATACCAGGTCTAGTCACACTGCACCACGCGCCGCCTCGCCGAATACAATGCACCGCACGTACCGCGCTCGCGCACGGGTTCCTGCCTGCCTAGCTGCCTGCCTGCCTGCCTGCCTGCCCGCCTCGGAGTCACGGTAATGACATACTCCCACGTGAAACGCGGCGCTGGAGCCGCTAACGATATATAGTATGTGCTATATACACATGCAGGACGGGAGGTAGACGGGCTATATCGGACGAGCTATGAGTAGCAGCTGGTCCGTTGTGCGAACTTGAGGATGACTATATGGCGCTAAGTAGGACGGGTATAGATAGAAGGAATTGATGCTTTCGAAATATTTACCCTCCCGCAGTGTGTATCGGTATAACCGATGCGGTATGAGGGAGCTCCGTAACGCAGACGGTGATATCGCGGGCGGCAAGGTGGGGCGAAATGGCGTGACGAGGAAGGCACTAATGAAAAATTGCATGGTTCGGGAGGAAATAGGATGATTGACGCGCTGTGCGAGCGATAGAGTGCCTCGGAACCGGAGAGAATGCAAAAATGTGAATTATACATTAGCGTACATCAACGGATGGGTGATGTTCGAACATTCAAGAATTTGGCAGGACCATTATTAACGATAATCACGAGATTTCGGTGAAATTTCTCCTCGAGATATTTGGAGAACCACAGTAGATATATATCACACCAGACCAAAGATACGAACTATCGGGGCGCCCAACTCGATCTGACAAATGGAATCGTTGAACTGTGCAGGCTGTTCTACGAATATTTTGAATTCCAAGACACTGAGGATCGTAGATAGCGGCTGCTCGGTTATATCTACGGCCCGGTAGCTTCTCGTCTCTCGACACGGATATTTAATGCCTCGGGAAATCCATCGGTGTTATTACTCCTGTCGGGGGTGGTTGACGGGGTCGGAAACCCGACGGTGGCATCGCGGCTGCCTCGCTCTTCCCTCCAGACAATGATTCGAATTCTCGCCGCATGAAATCCGATATCTCAAGTAGTCGCCGGGCGGCTTAAGACGTACGACGTACGCGATGCACCCTCCCCGCGATGCCCAACGGCGCGAAGCAAGAACGCTTTGGAGTATATAGCAAGCGCCGAATGAGGGAGGAGAGAGAAAGAGAGAGAGAGAGAAACGTGCCTGAGATGTCTCGGTACGTCTCTCTATTGGTAAACGCTATCCTGAGCCGTCGCTACTGGAGCTTCTGGATCCAAGAAATCCAAGGAAAATAATAAATCGCAGCACCTCATCACTTGTGTTCAAGAAAATCAATGTGATCTCCCTTCAATATCACTTCGTTCTTGATCCGTAAATTCACGGAACCACCAGATTCGATCTCGTGTTCGCAAAATGCGGTACACGTTTAACAAAAGTGAATAAAATCAATTATGTCGGGCGTTGATGGAATCAAGATTCAAGTGTGTTTACGGTGAAATCATGAAACCTCAACGACGACGCTTTCGTTCGTTTGTAGAGCACGTGTTCGAGTTAGGACGGTACATCGAAAAAAAGGGTCCCCAACATCCTCTATTTTGGGAGGGTAAAAGTCGTGACCCGACTGGGGCAGTTCCTATTTCTCCCTGTGCTCAATTCCACCCGCTTATCCCCCCGGTTTCTCTCGTGTACGGGACGTCCCGACAACTCGGCGGCGCGGCGGCTCGGTCGTTCGTTTGGCGACCCATCTCTGTCACGGCGAGCGGCGCAGGGCACAACGGCGCGGGAGAGAGCAGCAGGGTACGACCGGGTGTACCGTAGAACGAGAGGGTATAACAGGCAACAGAGCGCGCGATCCCCGCGCGAAATCCAAATGGGCGCGGCTCGATGCGTGACGCGGCAAAGCAAACAGAAATCCGACACGGCGAGCGCGCTCACGGGAGCTACTAGCGCATGGGCGGCCAGGCAGGCGGTAGACAGAGAGACTCAGGGACGGGCGGCAGGCGGCAGGCGCCCATATTCGCCTTCTCTGTCCCCGCATTTTCCGTCTCCCTCGCTCCCATCGCGCGCGAATCGCTTCGTGAATCCGGGCCGGTGGGGGCGCGCGCGCGCGCGTGTTCGGGTTGACTGCGGATCACTGACTCGTTTCTTCTCTTTCTCTCTCTCCCTCGTCGCTAGACGGAAAGCGCGAATTCGTGCGCTCTTTGTCGCTCGCGCGCCTCCTGCTTTTGCTTCGTTCCAATGGCATCAGAGTCAGCAAAGCTCCCTCAACCCCGCCGAGCTAGTGTGGGCGAATTGGCGAACGAACGAACGAGCGCCCGCTGGAAACGAGAGCCGCTCGCCCTTTCACAATGGAAGCCTTTTTCCGCGCTCCATACACCACGCGTACCGATCGCAAAGCGAGCAGAGAGCGAAAATAAACGCGGCTAGGAGTGAGAGAGAGAGAGAGAGAAAGACGGAGAAAGAGAGAAATATATAGGCGAACGCGATCCTCAGGGAACGTTCGTCGCTTTAGCGCGTTAAAGGCTTCGACGAACGGACGAGCGGGCTTTTGGTTTTGTACTGATTTGACTCCCGGACCCGCCGTGCCTTCCAATGGCTCTATTTCAATGGCTGCGTCGTCGTACCCTCACGGGTTATCCCCGCCTGGACACCGTTATCCTGTTATCACAAGAGCCGGCTTTCCCGCTTTTCGACTTGAACGTACCATTTTTTTTAGTCATCTTACGGCCGGTTCAGGAAAACCCTGGAACCCTGGAAGGTTTGTTGTACTCTTCTTCTGTATCCCATTTGTGTATCGGGATTAGTCACTTGGTTTTAAATTCAGGATATGAATATCTCGCTGATGGACGATAAGAAGTAACAGTAATCATGAGAGTTTTCGGTTTAAGCGTTGAATCATTGGGGATTTTACTTTCTTGCGAAATTTAAGCTACAGGCAACCGTCAGGTTTGTTCCGTTATTCGTCCTTTGTCCATGTTATTTTGCACTTAACCCGACGTATTCCCCGGTAATACGTTGAGCGGCGAACCTCGGTCAGGCGTTCCTCCGAGTTTCGCATTTTCGAGATTCCTTTGGCGAAGGCCAATGGACATCACGGGACAGTTGGAAGGGCCACAACACAGTATATGGTCATTACCACAGCGCATGTTTGGATTTCGGAGGGTCGCAGCAGGAGCAGCTTGTCACTATAGGACACCGGAGCTTCGAAGCATTCGCATTCGACGTCATCCCTTGCCAGTAACGCGGATATTGGTCACGTTCTGAGATTCCACGAAAGCCCTGAATCCGCCAGACTTTGGTGCCGACAGCACTCGAATGATATCCGCGTGACTGAGTCCTCTCCAAGCGCTCGAAGGCTCCCGACGATTCCGGGATGGTCGTGCATTCCGAGCCAATTGGGACAATGTGGCGACCCGCGCAAACTGTGTTAACCCTTCAGGATATCCCACATTGATCCTTCTGATCCTGAATTTCCCCCTTCTCATATTAGCCCAGACGCATGATTCATCGAGTCTCGGTGAACCGTCGCAATATTCCGTACATGCAATACGCAAGCTCAGCTCCCAACCTGCCTTTTCCGTGCACTCGCTTTGCCTCCGAAAGAGTTCAGGACCCGGCTCATAAATCCCTCTCAATCGTTGTCAATTCTCAGTAGGTGCCAATCCTCGGTCGGCCATGATCGCGTCTCGCATTGGGTGCCGTGAGAACAAGTAGACATTTGCTTTTTTCGTGCATCCAAGCGGCTCTCCTTTTTGCCCGGATCTTCACAGACTTTTCAGCGCTCCTCGGATCTTTACGGGACACGCTCCCCCATCTCTTTTCCTCTCTTCATCCTTTCGCCCGACCCTCTTCTCTCTTGCTCCCTGCTTCTCAATTCCGCTGGGCTTCTTCAGCAGCTTCGAGATCTCGCTTTCTCCCTCTCAGCGTCTTTCCTCCTCGCTCCTTCGCCCGCTATATAATACCGTGACTCGGAGGAACGACGGAGAGCGAGGCATCGGGCGTCGTGGCGTACGCGGCGCGGTGGATGCTGGTGGCGGCGGTAAGCCGGCTGGCAGCTGCCTTCCGTGCAACCAACAAGCCTGGCGGTCTCGTCTGGCCCGTTCCACGGCTCTCCATGCGTGGAATCTCCGGAGATTCCCTCCTCCTCGCCCCCGCGGCCCCCGTGTATCACCCTGCTCCTGGGAACCGCCGTCACCACCGCACACGGGACCCGCTCCTAACTCCTCGTATCCCACCTCCGCACTCCACACTCCGCCACGTTATGACCTCCCTCTTCCCTCTTTCCTCCTTCTCCTCCCTCTTCACCCCGCCTATCCGCTACCGCTAGAAGCGGAACCTACACTATTACACGTTCTGGTCGTCTGGTCCTCCACCCTCCGGTCTCGCGGTGTCCTCCTTCCTCTTCCGTCGCTCTCACTCTCGGTTTCACGACCCCGCGAACGCCTCGGATAGCTATCTGTGTGAGTGTGTGTGTCCGTGTGTGTGTGTGTGTGTGCCTGCGCGCCCTCCCTCGCATCCCCCCATCGCGCTTTCGTTCTTCCTCATTCGTTCGCCGCCTCTCGCGAAGCAGGACGGAAAGTGTACAGCCCGGGCCGAGACCCCTCGTGGCCCCTCTGAAGCCCACTCCGCCCATCGCTTTTTCCATCCTCCCCACCCCTCTTCCCTCTGCCCCCTCGTGCTAACCCCCCCCCCCCCCCCCCCCGCTTCCTTCTTCTTCTTTCTCCGGATCCCTCTTCTCTCGGCGACTTTCTCGCTCCTGCTCACTTTTCCCGACACTCAAGTTCGGTCGTTCTCCTCATCCCGCTCCCTCCTCGTTGCCTACCAATTCCCGTAGGCGGCGGCGAATACCCGCAGCCCGAGGACTCAGCGCGGCGACCGCCTATACCAGCGGCGTGTGCGCTAAGCATCTCGCGCTGCCGAAGTTTTGTCGAGTCCCGGCGTTTCAACCGGGGTATATCGAGCCTCGCGAGGCGAGAATCCCGCTCGGGCCGCCCGAGGAAGCGGCTCGTCGCGATCCGACGTCAGACAAGTATTGTCCCGGTGGATATCCCGTCCCGCTTCGGGCTTAGGGGTCCCGTTCGAAGCTCGGCTCTCAGCTCTCGTGGCCCGCGCTGAGCCGTATCCACTGTGCAACTGTGCTTCGAGGCTTTGACTCAGATATGAATCTTTACACCGTCGAGCGCGGCGCGCGGGATACACACGGACGTCGGGAGTTCGTGGTTGCGTGCACACCTACTCGTGCCTCTTTTTCTCTCGTCGCGTCCCGCGACGCGCATTCGGGGACGCGCGGTGCACGAAGGTCCAGAAGGACGCGGGGTTTCTCATCTACTTTAACCGCGACGAGCAGCTCTCGGCGTCACTGCCCGAAACGAGCTTGTAATAATTTATTCAGCTTAGTCGCGCTGTCGTGAACCCTTCAGTGGGCTTAACGCCGGGTCCGGTATCTCGATCCCGGTCAGCTCCCACTTTGGCCGAGTGGCTCGTCGCACACGGGACTCCCATGTCGGTTCGACCACCAGAAAAGTGACGACTTTTTTGCTTGACGTGAAATCCGTCGACGCGAGAGAGAGAGAGGAGTTTTTTTTCATCGAAATTAATTTTTCGCGTTTTTTCGTTCGCTGAGATAAAACAATTTGAATGGCGCGACTTATGGACGTATTCCGTACGCGAGAAGAAAGTAATGGATATCAATTTCTCACCGATTTCGAGTAATTACGATTCAACGTTGAAACGAACGCAGCGAAAAACATTTTGCTTTAACGATCTGGAAGGTACGTTTTTGTGTATGACTAATTTGGCTCGGAATATCGGACGTCGTGCGGAGGGACCGAGACGGGAATGACTCGGGATTGAGGATACAAGTGTACGTTCTGCTTTTCCGGGATATCGCTGAAACCAGCCCGTTCGACCGGACGTGGCTTTTGGTACGATTGGCTTTTCCTCGGTCCTCTGGCTCGCCACGAGAACGATCAGCTTCCGGTCACAGGCTTCGCTTCGCGCGCCTACCATATAGTTGACTATGTGCTCCGACGTACATATGTACCGGTATATACGTATATAACGCGGTGTACAGGGTTTCCAGCCGTGTGCGCGCCACTCGACTCGATTCGCTCTCGCGTATCGATTCGAGCGCGACCTCGAAGCGCCGCGCGCGGTGCGAGAGCTCCCTGAGCCCGCGTGAAGAAGGGAGTCGGCCGAGAGCCACTTTGCCGCCAGGCGACGCGGAGGAGGGTGAGAGTTGGATCCCGAGTTGGAGTGAACCCTCTTGAGAGCAGTTCCACCAGTTTTAGTTTCCTTAATCGAACGGGGATCGACGCGATTTCGAGAAAGGACTCATCCGCCACGGATACTGCAGTTGCAGAGGAGACGGAGATAATGAAGAGGGAGCTGGAGAACATATATTATATACATATACATATATATATATTTATGCAGTTGGATAGTAGCAACGATTGAAGGACGTTTCTCTGAGATACCGTTCTCGTTTTTGGAATCAGTGAAGATATCTCACGATATTTTTGTATCTCCGTTGAGGTCATTTTTAACCCTTCAATGAAGGCGCTGTGTATATATTTTACGGTCTTATTTACTGAATTTGTAGTTAATTTCGATATTGATTACACTGAAATATAATAAAAGTGGTCAGGCATTCGCGGTGCAGCCCCAAAACAGCTTTGATCATGCTGCCTGATCAGATACACCCTCGGTATGGGCCATATTCGTTGGTCTGATGTGGGCGTCATACCAGTCATACGAAATTTTCGCCAGAGTAAACAGGAGAACTTACCTTTGAGAGTGAAAGACATGCCGCAACTTTTTGGTGGTCTATAACTTCCCACATTTACACCATCACTTCTGCTATTTCACTCGACCATATTTTTTTCTTTTCAAGCTCTTTCTTTAAACGCCGTTCGAGATGCTAAGCAGGCAAAACCCCGTGCAGAAATTAGTCGGATGGTCGTGAAACGGTATAGGACCTTGTTAGGTTTTGCCAGGGCTTCCAAATCGGGTCATCCATACCAGGCCCCAGTAAGGAAGCCTCAGTGGGCCCGGTTTACATTTTGTCAGGGCATCCACAATAGGGATTCCATACTCACGAAATCGATATTTCACATTAGTCATTCAAACAGACAAAAAATTGTATAATCATATGATCGGAATGGCTGAGCGTGCTAAGGTGGAGCGCAACAAACACCATAAGCTGAGGGTCCTCCAGGTACGATTCCCGCCAATGTAACAAATAACAAAGTATTTTCAGCGACGAATATGCGTCATCTTGTATCAGAATATGTAATTAGAAGTGCAGGAATACACTACTAAATAAGTACAAATGACTATTTTTTAAATTAAATTTCTACAGAATAGCCTTGCATAGATCCATAAAGGAAAAAGGAAAATAAAGATCCATAAGGGAAAATCCATAAAGGCATTAAAGCCTTTCAAGCGTGATCAACCTAGTTGGGCTGTAATTAGTTTTCCGTACTGGTCCCCTAGTAGAATTGGCGTAAACTAGAAATGGCCAAGTAGGAGTTCCAACTAATGTTCTTCAAGATAAATGTCCCAATCGCGGGAAACTTAAGAGTGACGTCCTGGTCCGTGGACATACATTGAAAATCGAAGCTACGTCTCTCTTTCACTCATGGTGTGACCCGACACTGCAATACGCCCCGCGATTGGTACGTTTACCTTACGGGACACGGATGATCAGGGCTGTGCCTTGCGACTTAGAACATGAAGCGTTTGATATGCATTTCAGTTCGCCCCGCGTTTGCGAGACATGTTGAATCACGGGATCATCTATGAATTGCCAATGCTTTGCCAGAGCTCCCGATATGCCTGTAATATGGCCCAGAAGTCTTGCCAGTACTTCGCACAGCACCAACGTATCTGTACGGTGCCAGTGCTCGCCTCAATCAAAATCATTGCCGAAAGAATATTCGGATGTTCACACGGGTCTGGGTCTTGGCGTCAAGATTGGCCCGATATTGAACCGTATATACGACCAATGTCGACAAATAATTTAGTTTTGGTACTGGCAAACAGTGTTGGGCCTGTTTCTGGAAAATATATTGGGTCCAACGACATTTTTACCGATTGCCGATAGTCGTGGCGTTAGTTAATGTGTACTGGGGCGACACATGACAAGTTATTGGGGATCGACGTTGGCTCAAGTGCAGAGCCAATCTTCACAGACACATCGGGCCAATCTTCACAGTTCGTACTGGCGGCAAACTGCTTTCAATTCACGGCCGAGAAACTTCTCAGTACTGGGCATGCTCTGAGGAGACACTTGTACCAGTATTATCATTCGGACCGATAGTTGTTACAGTGCTGAGCGTAGATCAGACCGATGCTTGTTTTCTTGTTAGTAAGCCTTACTTCTGGCTGAGTATTTGTTGCCCCAATCATTTATTTTCACAAAAAAGTTTGCTCGCCATTCTCAGCAAGCAAATATATCCCCTATGAATAAATTCCCTAAGGATTGAACATAAATCATTAACCATACATCTTCGATGTAGCTTATGTAGAATTAAAACGTTCGAAATTCATATAGCCAGTTTGGCACAGTGGTTAGGGTGCTCGGTTAGAAAGTTAGGGAAATAGGTAGTTCGTGTAGGTCATCAGTTGAAACCCCGCAAACGTCACATCAGGGAGAACCTTACGAAAAACTCGTATTTGTGGGCGAAATTCTTTTTTTCTTTTTTGGAAAATCATAATATAATTCTAGTAAGATTTCTAATATACTACGACATTTTTATTATGTATTTTATTTAAATAATTTTGTCAATTAATAATAGCATATTAGGCCAGTGCCATCCTGACACCCTGGTTCCAAGTTGGTACCAAGACTCGGTCAGGTGTGAACAAACCATTAATGGCTCGGTACACATTTAGATTTGTCCGCGTACTGGTCTTTAATATTCCCCAATATTGGCAATTCTGGCGACGGTACAAAGCCAGTAATGCGCCAAGAGGCATTTCCCACTAGGTTACAGGCTACGTAAGAGTGCTGAAGTGGCTCCCAAAACGCGTACTTCTTCCTCTCATATTCCGCTTTACATTATATCCTCGAGGAATCGGGTTTGCAGGGCTCTTAAAAAAACAAGAACATCTATCCGCACGGATGATCGATGACTGCGCTCCGGGGTGTGGGTATAAATGGCTTCTCCAAATAAGCCCATCGTAGGTGCCACGGCCGCGGTCCTTGATACCTGCGGAGTGCCTCTTTGTTCTGTCACCAGAGACCAAATACTTTTTATCTCCGCTCCGGCGCAGCACGTCACTTACTTCTCTTCCTCTTCTCTTCCTCCTCGTGTCCTTTGCTCTCTCTCTCACTCTCTCTTCGTTCCTCCGCAGTCCTTTTCCACTGAAACTCGACTGTACACACCCACACCTGTCTCAAACACATCGGTATCCCAGGGCCTGTCTCCCCTGCTGGTCTGTATACGTACACGTCTATTTCTCCGCTGCTGGCAACCCGCGCGCGGCACTCAACAGGGGCCGGTCGTTTATCTAAATGGCTACTGGGTGGCCGGACTCCGCGCTCGCTTCACTTTCCAACGTCGATTCTCGTCCCAGCAAACCAAAACTAACGCAATCGCGCACGCATCCGACTCCGCCTCGCTCGTCCGGTCTCTCTTTTTCTCTCTCTCTCCAGAGAGTTTATCACCAATGTTTCAATCACGGTCAATCTGACTGTCGTGTCAGCCAAAATTGCGAGACGTATCACGAATTAATTTATTCCAAAGTAGATGTGGGATGACGACATATATATGATGCAAAAAGACGACAATGTGACTTATAATTGTGAGCCTTATTGTGCTTGGTCAATTCAGGGGACATTCCGGCTGAATCTGATTTACTCCTGAAATGATAACCAATTGATTCGCAATTGGACTTTCTATTTTTGTATAACGTTCTTGACTCATATTTTTGCAAATCGTTTTTATCAAACCGTAACCTTTGCATTACCAGCCAAAGTTATGAATGAAAACCAAATTTACGAAAATGGTTAAACTGACACAAGTGCACAATAGCAGCGCGTTAATATTTGGTCCTGAAATATCGCAACGTTATTATTGGTATTATTGGATATTAATTGCATGTATTGCCGAACTTCCCTCCGCGGTGAACCTATTGACAATAGTTAAAAATGATTATCAAATGAACTAATTATTATTAACATCATTATCCAGCACGGGCCAACAGCGCTTCGTGCACGGAACGAAATGTTCGGTCCCCAAAATATTCATTCGCAGCGCTAATCTCCGTTACACATGCCGGTGGCAAAGCGCAAACGAGAGTTGCGCGAGCCCGCACGGTTAAAGCGAGCAACGATCGAAATTCGTTACGATTAACTTAGGTCTTGCGGTGCCATGCGGGAGGGGGGCAGCCGGGCGGGCAGGCAGGCAGGCAGGGAGCGGCAGACTCGAGCGTCGAGCTCGGTATAAACGGCCCCGGGGCCGCTTTGTGAACGCGAAATGAATTTATATCGCCGACGGGACAAACCCCGTTCCGCCGTCGCGACGCGACTCGGCGATATGCGCGACGGTTGCGTCTGCAACGGGCACACGGCAAACACACATCTCGCGTCCGAACGCCCGCGCCACTATTACCACCGTACATGTACGCGAATTCCCTAACCCCTGCTCCGCGCTTGTGTGCCCGCGGAGCCTCCGCGTGTGGGTGCGCGCGCTCTGTATATGCCCACCCGGACTACCCTCGGGTAGAGGTACCGCAGCTCACCGCGCCGCAGCTCTCGCGTCCCGTCACGAACCAAGCGAGTGAACGAAACACCGGCGCCAGGGAACGTGCAATGGTAACGGCGCAGCGCCAGGCGAGAGAACCCTCTTCACTTCTCGTCCGCCCTCGAGTCCCGCTCCCCCGTCGTCACCCTCCCCCCCCCCCCGGCGCCCGGGCACGTGGAATTTTTTAAATCCGATTCTGTCGCGCGCGCGCGCGCGCGACTAAATGTGTTTGGTGGCGCCATTGTATGCTCTTTCGTAGCCGCGAATAGCGATTCGCCCGTTTTAAATGCAAACGCCGAGTGACACACGCCACGTTCTGGTGTTCGCGGTGTTGACATTGATGACATTTTTTTTAACACTTGGCAAAGGGCGCTTCGTGTATGTATGCACGCGGAAAAAAGATCGAGGTGAACGAAATAAATTCTTTTATTCCATTTCTTTCTTTCAATTTAACAAAAATTTGCTTTTCATGAAATATATATGTGCTTCCTTCCATTGCACAATTTGTTCGTTCCAAGTACATTTATTTTTTAATCAACCTTAGTGGAATAGTGTTTAATGAAAAAATAACTTATTTGTTGGTACTACATTTTTGTTCTCCCGAAAGAAAGATGAACTTGAATTGACAGAATTGAAGTAATTCATGTATTGGAACCAACTAAAATTGTCGTTCATTTGAATGTATATTTACTTGATTTAATTGCGTTGGGACATATGTCTCAAATAGTCTCGATTATGATCACTTCTCACAAGCGAGTTGACGCGCTGCCTTTATATAAATAGCAAAGAACGAACGATTTTTGTTGCCCGTCGCGTTCACGGCGTCTCTGATACCCACCGTGCTTTAGGACACGACGTTGCTTAATGCACGGATTCATCCCAAATATCATCCGTTCCTAAATAAATCAAATTTCTATTTCGTTGAAAATAAGAGAGTTTCAGAATAAAAATTTGGGTCAGCTAAACTGTGTTTTTGCCAAAAATGAAGAATAAAATGAAGGATCTGTATTTCCTAAGGACGAAGGAAAATCTATTCGATACAAACATACATTTTTTAATGCCGAAGAAAAGTTCACAACGACACATATTTTCTACATTTAAACGAAACACGTATTTCATTGAAACATATATTCATTGGGTTTCAATAAATGTATCGATTGTATTTATTCATTAGTTTATTTAATGGGAATATATTTAAATCTAAGAAGAAAAATTGAAATCAATACAAGTGTACTTGTCCGGCCATCAAGCAAATAAGTTTATTTAAGATAAGTTGGATCTAGTTTTGTCAACTAGATTTTTGTTTTGGGCTTGATTTGGGCCGAATTTAATGCTACAGATTTTCGACCAGGATCGCCACGAACATGACATTTTGTCTACCAAAATTGAGTTTCCGCAGGCTCGAATCAGAAAGTTCACGACAAAGAAAAAAGTTGCGCTATTATTCCTTGAGAATCGCACTTTTTCACTAAATATTGCTAAAAGCAATGCAATTTTTTGTTGGAAACAGAAAATGTCTTTTTCTGCGACCGTAACGCGTGCCAAACGGATGAAAAATCTTTTGTATTATCGCTCTGCGCCAAAGTGAATTAAAAAAAGGCTAGAGAAATCCCTAGAATATCAGATCACGCAAACTCACCGTAAGATGACGCTAGAGCCGCGCGCAACGTTCGCACTCGTCGTCCCATTAAATTCACAAACTTCCCGCTCTATTAGTTGCCCTGTAACAGCGAACGGGCGAGGACAATATGAAGATTTGTGTGGCTTTTCAATGAATTAAAAAACGAGAATTCCACCCGGTCGTTGTTGCGCGGATTGCCGCCTCGATGAATCGATACGCGCTTTGATTGCGATCTACTCGTACACGTACAAACGACGGAACATGTTTATATATACGCGTGCGCACACTCACACATACCCATATATATTGGCACAGGGAGTGAGAGTGAGGTGGAGGGACTAACCGAGCGAAGGGTCGGTTTCACATTATCGGTCGTGGCGAGCTCGACCTTCGCCGCGATAACTCGGTCGATCCTCGCTCTGTCCTTTGCCCTCCGCGTCCCAGCGACCGCTGCGTTTGTGTGTGCCATGTAGTCGCGGCGCATGCACACGTTCGAGCTTTCGAGACAGAAAGACAGAGCGGTGCGCGAAAGGGAGAGAGAGAGAGAGGGAGGGAGAGCAGAGAACTCGTGCAACGTCGAACACACAGGCCGTCGGGGCATTCATCAATACGTATCGAATTCCGGGAACGCGCTTCGATCACAATCGGTGCAGCCCGGTGTACGTGGTCGATTCGGTGTACGCGCGGACTGCAGCCACAGCGGCGGCTTCCCAGCGCGCCGGGGATCTCTCGTTACCATCCCTCGACATTTTGACCGACCTCTCTCTCTCTCTCTCTCGCGCGCGCACGAGGCCAACCCCCTCGTAACCGCGCGCTATCGAGAAAGCGACATTTTGTCACGAACCCTCCGCTATGGAACGGTTTGCTTTGAGCATATGGTGCAGGAGCGTAAACAGAACGGAACTATGCTCGCCGGGAGAAACAGGAAACTGAGGGTTCGAGAGTGAATATATATATATATAGTATAGTATTCATGGAAGGAAAATATTGTTACTCCCTTAACCCTTTTTGCTGTATAATAACTGGGAGTTTATGTCGGGCCGTTTGCGTAAATCCCAGTTGAAACTCTACAGCGTCACATCAGCCAAAGTCAGGCCCAGCTCAGGCCCTACAAGGTCCGATATGGCTCTGATAAGGGCCTGATCTGGGCCTAACTTTGGCTGATGTGACGCTATAGATTTTTAACTGGGATTTACGCAAACGGCCCGACATAGCGTCCTAGACAGGCCCTAGAAGGGCCAATATGGCCCTGACTAGGGCCCGACCAAGAATAATTAAAAAACTGAAGTCTTGACCCGGCGCGAGTTCGGGCCGGAATGGCCCGTATCGATGTTCCGGGTTCGTTGGGCGCCGATTAACCCGGGACACCCTGTCGATATATAGGCAGGCTACGGGCTGGTTACGCACGCTGGGTTTGGTTGGAGCAGCCGACCTCGCACATCCACCACACGCTCGTTATAGTCCGATACGCATTGCGTGACGCAGGCGGCCGGCAGGCGACAGGATGCCGAACACACGCCTCGTGCGTTCAGCTGTGAAACTCACCCCTGCCCCGTCCAGCGCACGATCCTCTAATGCTACACGCTTGTGTGTATGCGTGCGAGCGGGTGAGAAGGGGGAGCGACGAGAGGGAGAGACCGTTTTCTTTCTCACTCCAAATTGTTCTCGATTTATCCGCCACTCTGTATACGCGTACCCAAGCATCCAATAGAGCTTTAATTCGTACACGTGCGCGATGCGCCCATCCATACGTTATCGTTTTTATATACCCGCGCTCAAAACGCCGAAGGCTATTGTCACCCGATGCCGCGCGGAGAAAAGCCGCTTCGAGCGTACACCCCCTTCCCTTTGCAAAAATTACACTCCCACCAAGTAAATCATTGCCTTCGAGCGTGACACCGTAAACAATGTTGTTGGCGTTGAGTTTTCCCTTTTTTTTTTTTCAAATGGATTTACGCATGAAACCGATGTTTTACTCGTTTGCGCGGCAATTTTTCCCGCGCTGATCACCATGAGAAACGGTCGCTCTGTCATGTATTTGTTGTCCTTTTTTTCTACTAACAATGTTCCGTGTACAATCGATGGGAAAAAATTAAATAGTAATTATAGTATGAGCTCGACTACGGTGAATATTTATCGCTCGGAACGTTTATGTTTTATTGCCCTCATGAATATATGAATAAAATTGTTGCAAGTATAGTTTATGGGGACTATGGAATGTCGAGGTTTCTTCGGGAACATGTATATCGTTTGGTGTATTATATACGCGTTCTTAGACGGCAATACCCTGGTAGAAAACCTGGAATGTTACAGCCAGCCCAAGTTAGGGATTGGTAAGGCCCGGGCTGGGCCATTGTGGTCCTGATCATGACCTGACCAGGGACTGATTCACGCCGAATTTAACGTCACAGATTTTCTATCGGGGTAACAAGACAGGAAGGCAGTGAAAAAAGTGAAAAAATGGTGTTCCACATGAAAAAAAAAATGTTGTGTCATCAAGTCGCTTGCTGCCGTAGAAAAAGCGATTAGCAAATATATCGATACCTAATTTTCTTGCTTCAACAGCAATTTTCATTTGCTGTGTTAGATTTGCTGACAGAGAAAATGGAATTTTTTTCAGCAAAAATTCAATTGCTGACCGCTGATCGTTTGCTGCAGCAGCAAGGTGAATTTGTCCTAGCAGCGAATAATTTGTTAGATTAGGAAATCAATTGAGCTCTGCATTGTTTGCTGTTAAAAGCAAACGAGCAAAATAAATTATCGGTACAACAAAAAATGGCCTAACAAATAAACTTTTGCTGTCTCACCAATATTCTCCTTGCACTGCTTTGTAATACGTGTATTACAAAGCAGTATTATTTATATTTTGCGTATAACATGCCTCGAAATATGGGATTTTTCATAACTTTATGTAGAGAAAAAGAGGCGCCTTCTCGGGAAGCCCGCGTCGCAACGGCGACGTAGTCTCTCACCGGGCAACTCGGGTGGCGGGATTGCTGCACACTTTGACCGCAACCCCTTTAACCGAGCCGGCGCTTCTGTAAGCTCCCACGAGTTCAACTTCACCTTAAACACCTTCAACAGGTGTTTAAGGAAATACAATAATGTCGCGCACGCGCGTCAAAGTTCTTGAATCATGTGCTTGGGAGGAGGGATCGAAGGGGATGATAGAGCGGCCCGTCCAGGGTCCGGTGCGTCCCGCGGACGTTACGGTAACGCCTTCCGTCCGCCCAATTAATATTCGCACCGTCATTTACCCTCGGAAATTCAATCCCACGGACGTACAGAATTGCGCCAATGGCGCAGTCTTACACCGAGGTTGTATTTTCACGCCATTAGAGAAAAAATATGTTTCGTGAATTAACAGTTGCGCGTATATATTGTCCGATACAAATTAAATTTATTTATTTAAAGCTGATGTGAAAACTGTTCGGCCTTCGTTGTGGGCAATGAGAATTTAACCATCGCGCCCTCTAGCGCCGTTTGCACCCTCGAGAATGCTAGATCTCTGCTGTGCCGACGTTACCGACGGCCGTTTTAGTCGCGTTGTGCGGATAACAAGAGTCCGATGAACGGGCGTCGATAAAACAGAACTCGGTACCTAGCGTCGGTAATATTTCGACGTCAGGGTGGCGCACTCAGCCGAGTTGCTGCAATCTCGTTCGTAGATTGCACCACCCCTCGCGAGATGGCGCTGGACTGTGAAACGCGTTAGGGTCGACTGTTTGATCCGATTAGTCTGATTGTCAGCTTAATTTTTAGATTCATAATTATATCGCGAGCCTAATTAATTATCAATAGACTTTTTTATATCGAAAGAATTAACTTTCCTTAATAAATAGAGCCCTGCAAAAAGTGATTGAACGTCCCGTTTTCTAGATATTTAATTTCAAACGTAGGTGGTTTTAATATTGGTCTTATAAGAAAAACGGGACTGTCGTATGAATATCCCGAGTTTTCTCAAAGCGTGTTACAAAGTATGAATGTAACAAATGAACCAATGGAATGAGGACAGTTTGGCGAAGTATACAGTTAAAGATGAACCCGATTTACCGCATAGTTCTTCTGAAATTAATACTCAAGGACCAGCTTTCGGTGCTAAATCGCTTATTTTCGCGAATCGACAGTAGCGACGTAGCAACACCACCGCACGTCAAGCACGTGATGAGCGATCACAGCGAGTGCGCAAATGCCAAATATGTAGACATGTGAAGACCGCGACAACCTATAAAGAGTGGCTATTTCAATTCAGTGATAAATAAACTGATAGGCAGTAAAAGCCTAAATAGTTTATCTATTTAGCTAAAGATTGGTTCATCTTGCAATTTGAACTGTACGCGTCCACTGTCAGGTGGTGCCAACAGTATCAGCCGTGCGGCGTTGCCAAGTCGCTGCCGTGATTTCGTGTATCCGGAAAACGGTTGTTTAAAAAAAATGGCTTGCATATTGCAACGCAATTTCGACTTTTTCCATCGAAAACATGAATACCAAGTTGCTGTATTACAGTATATTGTCATAATAACGCAATAGTTAAATGTAAATAATTTTATAAATCCAACATTCAGGAGTTGGCACAATCTGAAAAACTGGTCAAACGACGCACTTTATCATAGTCTCTTGTGATGTATTTCACATGAAATTTTATTATTCAACATAAAAATCCACTCGTAACGGTTTTTTGATGCCACAAAGCTTCTCGATGGGATGTATTATTTTATCTAGACATAAATGGTTTCATATCAAAATAATAGTCATTGTTTTAACCTCGGCCCTTCACCACTGAACTACCTTAATGATTTCGTTTGTTGTCTGCTTTCAGGCGTTAAATGGTGCAGAAGGAACCGTGCCCCCGGGCAGGGTCTACAAGAAGGTGGCAATTGTCGAGAATTTCTTCGACATCATTCACGCCGTCCACGTGGACCTCGAAGGTCGACCGGGGAAGCATGCTGGACAGAAAAGGACCTACAGAACGGTAAGTTGACGTTAACGCTTGTCATTGGTGATCACCCGTTGAGATCATTTTAACCTTCGTTCGTTTCGAAGATTTTCCTCCAAGGGGCGAAAGTGAGACAATTGTCAACTGCGCACGAACGAACTTTTCGTTACAATCACGAAATCGGCCAATTACGTCCCTCAAAACTTTCATGTAAAACACGGCACGAGTCGAAAAAAAAAAAACACCGTACTCGTAAAACTACCGCAGGTGTCGAACCCAAGAGCTATAAGCGAAATCAAATAAAAAACGAAACACTGGAGCCACAGCAAAATGACAAAGCCAACAGAAAATCCTCGCGAAACGAGAGTAGATGTTGACGAAGGGGAAGAGTTAATCACGAGAGCACCATCGAAACAGGAAGTGTACCACTGGTCGCCCGAGCACATTGGGCGAGAATGGCAGTTGCCTAAATTCTAGAACGCCAGCGAGGGCTGACAGGCGATATTTACTGATTTTCCAATGGGATGTATTCCCGCCGGGGGAAAGAGCGAGGCGGTATATGCGTCGAGGCATTCAAGCGTCGAACACTGGATACTATACGTCATCTCACGTGTTCCGGCGTGGCGGCATTCGCGTAAACCGCTCTCCGGGGTGCGGTATCGCGCATTCTATTTCGCTCTCTCTTTTCCACGTATTCCACTCTCGCCCTCTCTCCTGCCCGTACGTTTCATCCTTTCTTCTCTATTGCACTATCGATGCGCAATATATTCCTCCCTCTCTCTCTCTCTCTCGCTTTCTCCCGTTGACTACTCCTCCGTCTCTCCTGTATTCTACATGCGCTCTTTCTCCGTCTCGTCCTGTCTCTGTTATTCATCCTCCTCCTCCCATTCCTTCTCCTCTTTCTCCGCCACCTCCGCTTCTCCTCCTCCTCCTCCTCTTCTTCTGCCGCCGCGCTTCCCTTTCTCTCGCTCCGTCTATTTATCTCTTTCCTTCTCTCTTTCGCGCGTGCCCGCGCTCTCCAGCGTGCCGCGATCTGCTTGTGATTCAAAACCTCAGGACACTTGTTGCATTGCCTGCTTATACACGCGGGCCACACACGTCCGCCTTGTCTATATATAATTATATATATATATATATGTACCATGAGGACTTTAACACAACGCCAGCGCGAAGCAGACGTACATAACACAGGTCCGAATGCCCGCGATGCTCTCTGAAATTGTTTTGCGTCGAGCAGTAGACGTTACACGCCACGATTCATCGAACACAACGGAAATCCCGTCGGCGTTTATATAGCCCCGAGCGATAGCAGGGTGGCTGCTCCAAGCCTGTCGATCTACGCGGATTCCGCGCCCGGGAGATGATTGATTTATCGGTACACCAGATGTCTTTACGATTATGACTTTTATCACGGGTGGATTATTGCTTCAAATATTTTTCACTTGATTTTTTCTTTAAATACGTAGCTGGGTGGAAAGGGCACGAAGCTAATAGTGTATATTTGCCATCCGTCCGTCGTCTACGCTTTAGCTTTTCTTTGCATAGCAACAAATTTACGATGGGGATCCAGACGAGAAATTCATTTAAGGGGAATATCAGGCCGTGAAAGACGGATTCTAAATCTATGGCCTCTGTCTGGCAACCCTGATCAGATCTACCTTATGTATCCCATATGGAAATGAAGTGCATGCAATATATATAACAGACGTATTCTTGATATACAAGATATATTTTGTCCGAAAACTTCTATATGTCGGATATATTTTAGGATATATACGAAATATACACGAGCGAAAAATATATCCAAGATATATCCAAAATATATTGAAAATGTATTTTTATTGTATTACCGTCCGAAAAGTTCTATATGTTAGATACATTTTCGTGTATATTTCTTTTCCGTGGGGAATCCCAGATCTGGACCTGAATATGGAATATCTTATCAGGTTTGCCTTATGTTCACCTGATCTGGATCTGAATATGGTATACTTTATGAAGTTTGCCTTTCATTTACCCGATTTGGCCCTGTATTTGGTATACCTTGTCAGGTATCTAACGTTTACCCGGTCTGGTCCCGAACATCGTATACCATCTCAGGTTTGCATTACGTTTACCCGATCTGGTCCAGAATAAGGGATAACTTATCTGGTCCACCTTAGATTCGCCAGGTCAGTAATGTACCTTCGAAGTGAACCCGGTAAATTCCTATGGGGTGACAAACTGACATTAGAAAAAAAAATTATTTTCAGTTCAATATTATCGTCGTCGCGTATCATAGAATCGAAAACAATGCGGAAGATGCACTCACGCGATTACCCGGGTTTTTCCGATTGAAAGATTTGATAAATATAGGCGCGCGGGGCAGTGATAGATGGCCAGGACAAATGGAAGCGCAGTTGCAGGGCTAACGCGGTGAGAAACAGCGTTTGAAGGTGAAAAAGCTAGCTACCGGGGCGAATTCGATTGGGAAAAGGATGGATCGTGCGCGGCTCCGAGGGTCTGCGCGCTTCGTGGCAGTTGCGGCGTGACTTTGAGGCTCTGTCTCGTGTCGAATCGAGTGACGTCTTCCTTCGGGGAGTCAGCGCCAAGGAGTGTATCCCACGCAGCGGCGTGTACAATGCTGCCGCTGCTGCTCTTCGTTTCTCGTTCGCAGCCCAAGCCTCAAGTAAATCTTATCGAATTACCTTGGCGCGCGGCAGCGAAAGCGTTCTATACAGTTATATACAGTAACCTTTGCCTTTCTCGGATCCCGGGCTCTCATCCTTGATTGAGTTACGCCACCCCACCCTCCGCCTCGAGACTCCTTAGAGGGAAACGTTTCCTATTAAGAACCGGGAGGGGGGGGGGGGGGGGGGGCGAGAGCATGCCTCCGGCAGCATACCTCCTCCTCGAATAGGAGACATCAAAGTTTCGTTCCCGCACTCGAGAATTTCTGCCTTCTCTCCACCGTCTCTCTTATTCTCCTTCTCCTATCCGCCTATCCGCTCGGTAGGCGTTATCGTCTCTCGTAAAACATTTCGATGACAATAATGTGACTGCAAAGAGAAACAAAAGTGCTGTGCTTATACTCGCTTGTTTCCTGAGGCAACGCGAATTATTGTCGGGTTCATGGTTCGAGGTACCTTGGGAGAAAGTCAGGTTCGGCTCGGGCCCTGCTAAGGCGAACGTGATGCTGATGAGGGCCTGACCAGTGTCAAATATAACGCTTCAGATTTTCCGGCGCACGTTAATTGGTCTCGCGCAAGAATATCCTGGGAAAAATCACATTAAAATATATCCCACGTCGTAACAATTCTATCTTAAAAATATGCCACGTAAAAAATAAGAACAGTGGCCGCATTTAATTTATATAGACTTCAGAGATTATTTTGTTTATACATTTTCTATGAGATATTTTTGTGTATGGTATACTTTGTAATTTTAGAATTGTGTTCCGTTATCTGCAAACGGAAATATTTGTGCGGGTTTTTTTTAAATATATTTATGCGGGTTTAAGATATTTATGTATAGGATATTTTTGGAGGATTTTTCGGTTTGGGATCAAATGACGTAGACCCCAATTTCCTACCGGGATTAGGTATAGAGCCGCAATTGACATCTAGACGCCTAGTACGAATAAGTCAAACAACGGAATTACGTGCGAAAAAATACGCCAATAATTGACCACATTTGTCGTCTTTATGTTCCAGATCACGGAGACCTACGCGTTTCTACCGCGAGAGGCGGTAACGCGATTCCTGCTCGGCTGCACGGAGTGTCAGCGCCGTCCGCGAACGCCGAGCCCGAGCAATCTCTCGAATCAATCGACGCAAGCGGCGTCGTCGGTGTCGTCGGTTCCGCTAGGAGTAGCGGTAACAGGTAGCGCGACGAGCCCGACGACGACGACGACGACGACGGCGCCACCGCCGCCGCCACCGCCGCCGCCGCCTCCGCCGACGACCCCTTTGAGCCCGACTCCCGCGGCGACAGCACTCTCGGCGCCGCAGGCGCTGCAGAGTAGCCCGAAGCCGCGCGAGGCGAGCCATCCGCCCGAGAGCAAAAGTTTATTCAGCTACAGACACCCGAAGCACCAGCAGAGGAGCAACGGCCTCACGGCCGGTGCGCCGAAGCCCGACAAGGACCACCACGACAAGGACAAAGAGCCGGCCGACCGGGAACGGGAGAGAGCCGAGCGGGACAAGGAGCGAGAGGTGAAGTACAATCCGTTGAGCATTACGAATTTACTGAAGAAAGAGCCGACGAGCGGATTCACGAGCGGGACCAGCAGCAGCAGCGCCACCAGCGCCGCGATAATCAACGACAGCCTCGCCGAATTCCGGAGAACCCCGGAGTCCGACCGAGCGAGCTCGCGAAGTTCGGCGTCGTCGAAGAGAAAGAGGATGCTTCCCGAGGGTCGGACGCCCTCGCCACCGCCCACCCTACCGCTGCCCACGCCGTGGAGCCCCGGTCTCGATACCACCAACACCCCGATAGACTACAGTCTTCCCATCACTACGACGTACCTGAAGCATCAGCAGCGAGTTCAAGCCGAGCAGAGCAAGGCTGCCGCCGCCGCCGCCGCCGCCGCGGCGCTGCAGGAGGAACGGGAACGGGAGGCGCGGGAACAACGAGCCTCGCCGATCATCGTCACGATGGACGCGGAGATCGAGAGAGATCGTTTCTCGCCGGCGGCCGGTCTGATCGACACCAACCTCAATCTACTCGCGACCATTCAGCACCTCCACTGCCAGGTCATGCTGGCCCTCACCGAGAGGCTCAGGCCCTCCGTGCTTCCCGCGAGTCTCATGCTGCCCCCGGCCACCGGTGTCCTGCCGAATATTCTCATGGGCGCCGAGTTCTCCATGCCCATGGCCCACCATCACTCCTGAGTCTGAGCTGGTAGCGAATTCGGCCTGAGTCGGGCACCGCTGATGAGACCCTGGCGGGGTTTAATCTGCTCCGCCAGGGCCTGAGCGTCGGCTGACTCGCGCCGCATGCAGCGCCACAGGTTTTTTTCGCCGGGACGTTTGTGGGACCCTCGGACGCCGAAGTCGGTTTTGTTACACGGGCGATATGTATCACGCGAATTGTGAATTTTCTTTTGCACAACGTTTATTTTTTCGTAACCTGAAATGGAATTTTAACGCGATCAATAGCCATTTAAGGTAGTCCTTGCGACCAATATTCATTTGGCATAAATTCGGGGGATATGGGAGAGAATTGCAAACACTTCTCGATGGTATACAAATCTCAAAAAATGCATGCACAGTAAAAGTACGGAAAAGATTAATTTTGCATAACAATAATTCGAAAATGTTATTAACAAATTCATGAAAAAAAATTGTTTAACATGTTTTCCCCATAAAAAACGCACGAAATTCAAAGTGAACTCTAAAATCTGAAAAAAAACTCATACGCATTTAGAAAATCGAAGGAATCATTTTCATGAAAAGAAAACTTGGGTTATCGAAACATTTGTTAAACAATGATTTTTTTCATGAATTTGTTAATAACATTTTCGAATTATTATTATGCTAAATTAATCTTTTCAATATCTTTAATATGCATAAATTTGTTCAGATATTTATACCATCGAGAAGTGTTTGCAATTCTCTCTCATATTCCTCGAATTTATGCGAAATGAATGTTGGTCGCAAGGACTACTTTAATCGTTGCTAACCGCGAGCAAGAATCACGGTTGTAATTCACGTTCACAACCCGTCGAGAGTTTTCGACAATTTGCCAAATTTCCAAACATGCCAGAAGATTTTCGTAAAATCGTCGCAGAATGACCTTTCACTGTGATTACGAGAGAAGGAGTCGATCACGCCTGGCCGTGTCGTTGCTACGGCGAAACAGAGTCGAAGGGAGGTTCGAACGGATATCTTTCGGGCCAGCTCCGAAACTTCGCGGTACTTCGAGGTTTTGAATTGTATAAAATTGGCGGAAGGACGCCGGACGTCTGCGGGTGTTCGAGGGGCCCAACGAGGGCAGTTGAAACGGCACTTGGCTCTTTAGCAGCGCGACCAAAGGCGCGCGCGAGGCTCGGATCGGACCGGACGTCGAGCTGTCGATAAGCTGCCACGCCAGGGTGAGCGGGATATATTCGCCATCAGCGAGGTCAAAACGCGGGGCTCTCGTGATCTCAGGACTAATTGAACGGTCTCGAGTGCTCGATACGCCGGAGCACGAGGAGCATCGTGCAAAGCCCACGAGGTCAAACACATTCGCGCGGTCGCGCGCCTGTGTGTTCCAAATTGGGTCCCGATGTGCTCTATCCCTGGTAGAACATCGGTGGCGTTAAAATTTGTGGCCGGATTTAACGGCACGGATTTTCCGCTAGGATCGCGACGTGCTGGAGCGAAGGATACACATACCCATATATTTCGTCTCGATTCTACCGGGACGTACGTTCTAATAATGAAAAAAAAAAAAAAAAATTATATCCTAATGTGTCGTGTGTTTATCGCATCGTGTGACGATTCTCTGTGTAACACACTCTCGAATAATCGTCCTTGACAGAGATTAAAATAATATAACAAAGGATAAAGATAAAAATAAAGAAATTCGCTTCTATCTAGCCATCGTGAAACGTGGTGGGGTTGGCCGATACGTAAACAATAGAGAGTGGACAATATATTTTAAGCTTCTTGTGCCGTGTGTGACACGGCGTGTGATTGTACATTAGAGAAAATTAAATAAAACACCGGAGAAACGGAGGTTGATTATTTTTGTATAGAGATTTCACGGGACTACGTACTATCATTCGCCAATGAAATAGATTTTATTTCGAGGGGCCCCGCCCCCCTCGGGCTACGTCTCTCGAGCGCAGCTACGAGAAACTGTACGAACGGGCTTGTCGTCGCCTCGCGACTCGAATAGACGACACATAAAAATTACGGGTATAACTTTGATAGCTTTGTAGAACAAAGTTTCAAGCTCTTTTTTTCTTCTCTTACTTTCCTTCTTGTTTTTATCACGAGGGCCTCCGAACGCATTACTCTCTGAGGAAGATGTCGACGGGGACAATGACGGCAAGGACGAAGGACGTTAGAATGTAACGCGCAGGGCGCTCGCTTGCAGAAGGCCAACTTCACTTAGATCGACGTTTTTTCTTTAAGTGTCTGATCGTGTAGACTAGCTTCGTGTGTAATTACATCTTAAGATAGCAGCTTCCCGTATGTACGTACGATAAATGTGAGTAGCCGCTGAGAGTGACGTCTGAAAACATTCGGTAGTACGGTTGGGAACACGAATTGTCGCACTGGTGATCAGCGGTGATAGTAACAATTGTTTCCGTCGGATGAAATAAAAAAAATGCGAACCAAATATTCGAATCGACAGTTTTAATAGTCAGTATAAATGAATTTTAGAATAACTCGTGCGTCTCTTCTTGGTAAAATCAATTAAAAGACACTTTTGGTTGACGACATCCTGGACATTCAAGTTTTTACATTGAGTGGGGGCATTGAAAGATTTCTCAACGTTCCCCCGGGAACTTGGTAATTATTTTCGAGATTTGCCGTGCCGGGACTTTGTACTTGCGATTATTTCGCAGCGATCACCATCGATGATCCGTATTGTCAACAGCGAATAGGCCTTAAAGTGTGCCGCATGCACGAAGGTATTTACTAGAAGTTCGATAACTGTCGTGAAAGTAGACAAACTGTTCTCGAGATAATAGTACTCTATTTCATTCGGTGCGCGAAACGCGGTTTTACGCACGCTTTGCTCGCATAAAGCCCGATTTTCACACCTTGTGAAATAGCATTTCGTACAATACTAGTGCGGTAAACATTTTGTGATTGCAATACTCGCCTTCGGAGAATGCTGCGAACTCACACTCGTCAGAAAAAGTTTTATCGCACTAGTATCGTAAAGTACTATTGTGATACTCGTGCGAAAAAGTGGACTTTTCTACGAAGGTCGAAAAGTCGGTTTTGTGCAAGTATCATATCCTACTTTTTGAAACAAGGGCAGATAAAGTGCCCTCTTTTATGCCTGTAGCGTGGCGAAAGCGTGCGAAAAAAGTAGGTTTCGTACAGAAGTGCGCAAAGACCTACTTTCTCGAGTGCTCTGTCACACCCAACCAAAAAAGGCCACTTTCGGCACGTGCTATAGGCACGAAAAGGGGCTCTTTTCGTGCCTGTGTTACAAACATTTTCTTTCTGAGAGACGGATAACACCGAATTAATTTTGTACATAATCGTTGAGAGGAACAAAGTAAATAAGACTAAAATCAACGCCTATTTTCAAGATCCAGCGCGTGATCTTCGATAACTGTATCATTGACTTCGGAAGACAAAGTGGAGTATCGTATGTTTTATGAGACGCGCACATCCCGAAACTTTACCATTATCAATATTACATATATATCATGATTGTTATTATTATTATTATTATTATTATTATTATTATTATTCTCATCATCATCATCATTATTATTATTATTATATTTAAATTGCACACGGATGAGATTGAAAGAATACAGAAATTCTTATTGCCAGTACACGCCTTGTCTTATTTTTACACGAAAACCTCAAATGCCAAATCCCAACCAAAACAGTGATGAATTGCAAAATTCAGGTTCAATGATCGAGTGATCGTTACTATGCTTTGATTTTTTGGTTCACAAAAGAACAGAAAATCGCAACAGCAGAAGGGGTACGTATTACTTAAGGGGGGATTTTCTTTTTTTTCGCAAAAAAAATCAATTTTTCGGTAACCGCTGTTTCATATTCTTCAAAATGTTGAGAACATGTGTGCGAAATGTTTAATGAAAATTCTGAAAAATGACAAAGTTATAAGCGATAAGACAAAGTTATAAGTTATAAGCGATCGTCCGTATTCGCCGATGCGCGGGATCAGCAGCGGATACAGAGATCAACGAGACGCAGCCTCGACGCAACGAAAGAGGCTCGAACAAGGCGCAGAAGCGAAACTGCTTCACAAAACGAGTTTTTCGAAGCAGAGGAAGTCATCCTGTATGGCCCTGGCATAGCAGATTAGATTACAAATAGTGTAAGTACTCGATATACCCCATAAACCGTACACATATCTTTAAACGCGTTTTTCTCGAAACAGCTTTTTTACAACTTCTGTGCACGATTTCTGAAAAACTATTAAACCGATTGCCTCCAAATTTGGACAGAATGTTCAGCCGACATCCTTCTATGGTTTGGCGAAACAAAAAAGCTTTAATCCTTTTAAACTTTATTTATTTATAACAATCGTCAATTTTTAAAATTGTTGTCCCTTCGTCAAACGATAGCTACATGTGTCTAAAGTAAAATGCTTTTAGGGTTTTGTTGCAGGATGAATACGAAGGCTCCAATCATGCACAGCATCAACAAAGGACCATCGCACGTCGAGGGGGGTGGGAGGCGGATTTTTTAAAGAAATCGTTTACATTTTTTTTGTGAATAGTTAACTGACGAATAAAACTACATGCCAAGTTTCATATCAATCCGTTGTATAGTGTCTTCACACAAAAAATCCCAAAAAGCGGTAAATTTAACAAAAAAAAGACAATCCCCCCTTAATTGATTGAAAGTGTAGCCATTGATGCTGTGCGATAATATACGATTGATACTATGCGCGGTGAAGTAAATGCAAATCAGCCTGTTTCCGTAAACGTGGTCCTGTCGGTGCGGTTTGTGTGCGCGTCAAACGTCACACTTGTATGCGAGGGGACAAGTTCTAAAGCTGTGAAAGTTTGGACAATTTGCGAAAAATACTCTCGGCCAAAGTTACGATTTTCTAGATATCAGCATTGCAGGAACCGATCTCGTTGCAACGAGTCTCATTCGAAAGTGAAGAAAATAACAAATTATTGAAGCTAATACATTTGACATCCGCGACATGTTGCCTCGGATAATTAGTATTACAATTTCCTAACAAACGAAAATGGGCCAACGTCGGATAAACTAAGAGTAACGCTAGCGTCTCGGTCAGGACATGAGGAGGCCGAATACATTTTTTGTAATACTTGGCGTCGAAACGCGAACGCATCTCTTGATGGTTGAATCACTAACGGCGGAGATGCTAACAGGAATTTTCTTCGCAGGTACCATCACTGAATTCTCGTCCATCTAGCTGTTGACGAGGTTGTAGCCGGCCCCGGTTCCATCAACTACGACCCCCTGCGTGGCACTTCTTATTGTTCCTTTTACTCCCCCCCCCCCCTCTTCGCTTCTTCCCGCCCGCTGGTTTACCCTGCTTTAGCTGGGATCGACTGTTGTCTCCCTCCGTCGCCGTCTCAGCCCTTAGGAAAACTCGAGACCTCCATCCTCTCGATCCCCGTTCGGCTGCTCCATCCGCCTGACGACGTATCCATTCTCGGTTCATCCACGCAGCCTCTCGGCCCCTCTATTCGAGGCCTTACTTTTGCTACGCCACATTGTTGCTATCGATTCCGGCCAGGCGCCACGCTATTTTCACGCATATTTCGCGGGTTCTTCGAGTTGTATATACAATTGTCAGAGCCCGTTGGCCAACTACGAGAGATACCACAGCAGACCTGGTACACTTTACTTCACAAATAGGCTGAAAAAACTACAGCTCAACAAAAACAAATTATTTAAGATCTACAACTGTGTGGACGTCTTCTTATATGATACAAGGAAACGATATTCGTGACCAGCGAAAAAATTCGGGACCCTCGATCGAAATCTGTTCGGCTACCGGTAGACCAGCATTCGTTCAGTGCAGCAAGTCAAATGGCGCCACGCGTGACGAAATTTGGCGCTTTGGAACGGAGTATTGAGACTCAACTACATGGTGCAAGCTCCCAGATTTATTGTAATGAAAAGGTGAGATTTTCGATATTTAATTATTCTTTCTGAGATAAGTTCAACCATAACTATACTGATTTTTTTAACTGATTCTTCCTTTTACAGAACACGTCCAATGCAGTTTAATTCATTCTTTCATCTATTTTTAGGTTAACTAAATATAAACATTGATGGCATCATCATATGCCTAATAATAAAAACCAGGTTTGGGCCTGTAATTCAAGATGTTCCTTTTCGCTTTTTATCTATTTTATGAAGCAGCGTCCAAAAGCCAAGTAAAAAATGAGTGTTAAAAATTACCGTCCATCCGAAAATGCGACATTTTGTCGCCATGGGCGCTGCTGTTCCGACAGTCACGTTATAGCACACAGCCGCACGGAGCGAATGCTTCCTGCGGCTTCATCGATTGATAGAAAATAAAAGTCAATATAAATTGAGGTATATATTTTGTTCAGTGCTTTTTTATTAACTTATTATCTTGCTACTAACGTTTCTAATTAAATTCTGTGTTTTTCAGAACCCGGTATTTCGCAAAGTGCATAAAAAATTGAAGAACCATCATGTTCTAGAGCGCCTCAACCGCAGGATTAACACCACTTGTTGTGGATATTTAGAGAATCGTTTCCTCCTTCATTCTATCGCGCAGGGTTCGCGTTCTCTTTTTTTTCCTTTCAGTCTCGTTCGCGATTCATTGGACAATTAAGGCATCCCCTCTTTTGCCTGGCGCTCTTCTCTGCATACCCTCGTGACGCGCACACTGACCACGTTGTTGGGGCTTAAGTGACGTAACTCCATTGAATCGTGATTCCGTCGCATTTTCCCCACTGGCTCCGTTCCACTCAGCCTGAAATCCATTGTTCTTGGGGGAATACCCCATGAAATCTGTCACGCTTCTGCCTCGCACTTCTCCTCTCACCCTGGGCCTTATTGTACTCTGAAAGACTGCGTACAGGAGGCATCGCGAGTACCATAATCTATACGATATGCATACAAACCAATGTAGAGCCGGTGCGTCAATAATAGGTGCTTCATCAAATACCGAATCACGTTCGAATTTCTCGAATTTACCATAATTTCCAAAGTGAGTATCGAACCGAGTGTCGAATCTCTTGCCACAGCTGTGAAACGAGTGTTTCAGACTTTTTCGAAGATATCACTTGGGTGAAATTTTGCCTCCAATACATTTTAATCAAGAATATTTTATCGATAAAAACTTTCTTCAACTCATCCTTGCAATTCGTACTTTTCAAGCCAATCTCGAGTAATGATTACACTGTTAAAGATATTTAGCATTAGCTTCCATTACTGGTAAAGGAAACTCTTTTATATAAAATCAATCTTAATACATTTACAAGATGTAAAATTCAAGTAATTTTCTCCATATACCGGGGAAATGAGGAATCAAAATAAAAATTTATAATTTGACTACATCCGTGTATTAAATTTAATTCAAGTAGTCGATGGATAAATTGCCCTTTCATGTAACTTCGCAAACGTTTTAAAAATTCCAGATACGTCTGATTTTTGGTAAGTAAGAATCGATATATTTTTTAAATAAAAAGCGTCGAAGAAGATACATCAGCCCTTCTAAAAAATGTCGATTGTTTCAAGTCAATTCCTTGATAATCGATCCCCCCCTCCCCAATCACCTGCCAAACACTCAATGCTCAAACCGCGCAATCGTATATCCAGTCACCGGAGTTGCACAATGGACAAGTAGCTGTATAACGGTGCCATCAAACTACCAACAATCGTGCCTTTTACCCTCCGCGAGACCATTTCAGAAGAAACCTCCACGAAATAGTGAATAAATGTGCGAGTCGTATCCAACGCGAGTCATTCGGCGGAACGAGTCCTAGAGAGCTGGCGGATCTCTTACTTCCTCGTTGCTGTACAGAGCACGAAACGAGAGAGGATAGAGCTGGCCAGTCTCCTCGGTCGCGGGGGGAAGGGGGAGGCGGGGTAAGAGAACGAGGGAGTACAACAACCGGACGCGTCCAAGCCCGAGGGTGGTTGGGTATGGCTCTAGAATGTGAGGGATGATTTTGGAGATAGCTCGTAGGGTCGCTGCAACCGTCTCCCTCCCTCTCGCTGGGCTTTATCCCCTTTGCCACGTAGGAGTAGTCGAGGGTTATAGAGAGAGGGAGGGAGAGGATGAGAGGGAGAGCAAAAGGAGAGACAAAGACGGACAAAGGGAGAGGGAGAGAGAGACAGCTCGGCTAGGGTTGTGGGTGCAAGAGGCGGAGTTGAGGGTGGAGAAGGCGGTATAGCGCTTTTGGTACTGCTACCGCTCTCCGGAGGGTGGCACAGGGTTGCTAGATGGGTGGGTGGCTGGGTTTGCGAAATGGGAGCTCCGGAGTCGGGGGGGCGGCGTGGGAGGAGGGAAACGTGGGGAGGTTGGGGGGGAGGGTGGTTTACGGGAGGGAGCGAGAGGATTGGGGTTGCCGGGAAGCGGGAGAGGAGGAGGTGAGTCTGCGGAGTCTCAGGAGGGTGAGTTTGGCGCCGAGGTGTCGGTCTTTCTCTCCATAGCGTGGGTACAACTCCATTCCGTGCGTTTCCTACCCTCTCGCAATGGTCTCCCCGTGCTCCTTTCTCGTGGCACTCGCGCGCGCCTCGGCCTTCATCTCGCGTCCAACCCACTATCTTATGCTCGGCGTCTAGGTCACCGTCTGTGTGTATAAATAATTTACGGAACGCGCGCGACGCTGCGATAGCCGGATAAGGGAGATATAAAAAGCGAGAGTACCGGCTCTCTGTAAATCTATCTTGTTTTTGAATATCTTTCGACGATGACTGCGGGTCGAACGCTTGATTGGGATTTCCCGTTGGGCATTGTGCGTACGCGACTCCTTTTGTAGAGAAGATTGGACGATTGAAGGACACCTAATGGGAAATAGGTGCGTTGCTTTATGACGTTGAAGTTTGCATCGTTGCGATGCAACGAAATTAAACAGTAAAATATTAATTCCGTAAAAATTCAAATAATTCATTCCTATTAGGGGGTGAAATAATATTTTTTTGTCATGCTCTTATCTTTTGTCATGATAACTTTTTATAGCCGGCATAATTGTTTAGGTTCATTAATATATTGCTGCCAGAGTTGGGCAGTACTTAAAGTACACAGTACTTTTTTGGTACTTGAAGTACGGTACTGGAAGTACACATGTACTTGAAGTACCGTGTACTGGAAGTACATCTGTACTTTCAGTACATGTAGTCCCTAAAGTACTTAGAGTACTTAAGTACTTGAAGTACGAGTCATTGAAGTACGTCTGTACTTGAAGTACAAGTACTTGAAGTACAAGTACTTGAAGTACAAGTACTTGAAGCGCAAGTACTTGAAGCGCAAGTACTTGAAGCGCAAGTACTTGAAGTGCAAGTACTTGAAGTGCAAGTACTTGAAGTGCAAGTACTTGAAATACGAGTACTTACAAGTACTTGATGTACAAGTAAGTACGACAAGTACATTTCTACAATGAGTACTTTTAATAATAATTCTGGATCTTTTCATGATTTTTTCACGTCTCATTGTCAGAACGCCCTACGAATAATAGCCCGATTTCAGGTTTTATTGTGTCTTTGCTCTGGCAACAAAATGCACGATTCCTGAGTGTCTGTGAAGAAAATAATTATTATCAAGAGACGCGGTAGCACGTCGACGCCAAGAACAAAAAAAATGTTTGCTATAATTACTAGGAAAGTATTACTGGATGATGCTTAAAGGTGCTTTATTATCCATACATCCCCAGCAAAAATAACATCCAATAATGTTTTCTGGCTTTTATAAAAATTTTGTTATTATAATTTTCTGTTTCGCATAAAGAAAGAGAGAATGCCCGAGAAACGAAATTTAATGTTGAAAAAAGGTTTTCGGTGTACTTATAGTGATTTTGAGGTTTTTAAGGAAATCGAAGGAGTTTCTGAAAATGAGAATATCTTTGCAGATATATTTTTTGAGCACAGATCATGAAAGATTTATTTTATTTTTCTTATTATTTTTGTTTTACTTTTCAAAGTAGTAGTCTATTTTCAAAATAATTGTTGACGGAACATCTAAAAAAATATGCTTCATCAAAAACAATCCTCTTGCGAAAAATTGAAATGTTATAAATATTTCGAACGTACAAAAATGTACTTAAAGTACCTGTACTCAAAGTATTTTAAGTACTTTCACTAGAACAACTTAGTACGTGATCTACTTGGTACATGATGTACGTGTACTGAAAGTACTTGGAACTTGAAGTACATGTACTGTAAGTACTTGGTACATGAAGTACTCAGTACTCTAAGCACTTTGTACTTGAAGTACTCAGTACTCGGTACTGAAGTACTCGGTACTGTAAGTACTTTGCCCAGCTCTGATTGCTGCTTTTAATTTCGTTGCATTGCAACGATGCAAACTTCAACGTCATGTTGATTTGAGGATGCTGGAATCGGTGATAGATTTGAAAAAGGACCCTGTTAGACGTTTTGTGACGTTACATCCGGCGCGAGTCAGGACCACATCAGGGCCTCGCTGGGCCTGCCGGGGCTGAATCAGGGCCTGACTTGCGCCGGATTAGTCGCAGTGACTTATTTACACAAGGATGCAAAGTCGGGCTTTGAGAACTGTTTCCTCATTGCATTTTACTGTTTACAAAGGTCTCTATGAGAAAGTATTGTTTATCTATGTTGCCTTCCTCATAGAAGTATGTTGGCTAGCAACGCAGTTGAGAAAAAAAGACTCGTTGTACAAAGAATATCGATCGAGACCAGTGGGGATGAAGCAAAAGATCGCCGAACTCTAGCTTTCGCCGCATCGATAAGATTGGGCATGATGGTGGGGAGAGCGTGAGGACCGGAAAAAACAAAGCGCGAGCGGTCAGAAGCGTTTTAGTTCCGAAACAGTTAAGACGTGCCAACGAGCTTTGCATACAGCCGAAAAATCGAAACGTATAAGAAAGTGTAAAGAAAGTGTGTAGAGGGCCCTCATTGACGCGGGCGCAGTCCCGGTGAGGCGAAAGCCTCAGAAATCGACGTGTAATCGATATAATAACATTCGTGTGGGGTTTTTATGCCAATGGCTTTTTCCCCACACTTCGAGCCAATAAACAGTGATTGTGTGGTTCAATCGAGCATTATTTAATCATCCTTGTGACATCCTATCCAGCCACAAAAAAAGAAGAATCTCGGGATGACTTCGCGTTGAAGGAGTTTCGACGAAACAAAGTAGCTTTGTTAACGTAGCTTTGAGTATTGTTTTTCGTCTGTACAAAATTTCAATTTATTATTTGGTGACATCTTACGTGAGTTAGAGCAAAACCTATATTTTTTGAAAATATGAAAATCCCATAAAAGTCGAAGCTATTTGTAGACACACCTAAAATTCAATACCAGTCTTCCTCTAGCATAGTTTTATTTGTAAACAAATTCTTAGCTCGATAGCTATAAATTTACGGTAATTAAAGAACAGAGACATTTTTCTGAAAATTGGAAATTGAATTAATGCGATGTTTGAATTTTTTGGAAAATTGTCATAAACAAAGGATCTACCCCACGTGTATGTCAAATTTCAGCTCGATTGACAAAGCCATTCATAAGGTATCCAAGTTTGAATTTTGCATGCCGGTCGCACATAGACACACACACATTTTCTCTAAACCATTTTTCTCGACATTTCCGATTATTCTGACTGTCTTGACATAAAAATAACGCAAAAAAGAATGTCACGAAAATAAAGCTTCCTGTATGAGGAAGCAAAAGAGAATTTTTATACTTTTCCGTCGGGATATTCGACCCTGTTGTGAACGGAAGGAAGCACAGAAAAGTCTGAGTCAATCGATAATCAGCTTGCACCTTGAAATATCTCTGACGTATATGCTAAGAATATCAAGAACGAGTAAATAGTGATTTTTCCGATAGTTCATTTATTCATTTTCTCCTTCTTACCCCGAGAGACAATGACATCTTCGCGAAAAAAGATCGAGGAGTCAGTGGGGTACAAGAGACTCGAGAATCTCTCGTCGAAACAAAGAAAGGTCGGAGAGGAGAGAAGGTGGAAGAGTTTGTCTCGGGAGTCAGGGACGCCGGAGTTTTGCGAGGCAGAGAAAAAGAGACGAAACTTTGGCCTCATGGCGCGCGGGGGGTGCGGAACGGATGGAGGGAATGGGGTTACTAATTCTCGAATAATGAAGGGACCGGATCGTTCTCCGTTCTTTCACTTCGCGCCCCGCGAACGGAAGAGCTCTCGCCCCTCTCGAAGCTTTGTTTGGAATTTATTTTTAAACTCTCCTCACTTCGTCGCGAACTTTTGGAAAAACAAACAGACCCATACCGTACCCTTTGGGGTGACAGAAAGCGGTGGCAAAAATGAAACGTTGGTAATTTTCGGTCGTCACACGTTGAAGGGTTCTCGATACCTGTGGCAACGTGTCTTGCAAAGACAATTAAAGAAATATCGTTTTTATATAATTCCATTAAGGCAGTCATCCCGTGTGACTGGTCCAAAAAATCGATTTTTTTCATAAATTGCATAAAAAATAAGGTAGACTATGTGTGTAAAGTGATTTTCCGATATCCGGAGTCGTTCGGTCGTTACAGCGTTGAGCAGCTTCGGTTTCTTACTTGAGCCCTTTAGAGAAGCCGCTATATCATGTAAAAACATTTCCTGTTTCGAATATAACGGTTAGTTTACTCTTGACCAGGACTACGACCAGGCTTCGCAGATAAAAAGTGAGTCAACATTTTATTGGTGACATTCGTATTTAAACGCATTTTTCTCAAAATTGTATTTTTCAAAATGGTGACCGCGATATTTCGAAATCTATCGAACGAATTCCTTTGAAAGTTGATTTACTTATTCAGTACTCATGTAGAGTCCAGTACTTTATAAACTAGGATAATTCTCATTCATCAAGCCGTTTTTTTCAATTCACGAAAAAAATGTTCAACAAGACGCCCAAAATTTACTTTAAAAGAATCAGAACAGATCATTAATCAGTATATTACTTTGGTCATGGAATGACGGAGGTTTTTTCCGATAAATTAATTTTTCGATTTTTTATTTACGTTTTTATACGAAAAAATACGTAATACGTATTTATACGTAAATGAAAAAAATCTCCGTCGTTCCATGACCAAAGTGATACTGATTAATAATCTGCTCTGAATTTTTGTTTCAGATCAACGGTGTGCCAGCAGGGGTGGTAGCCGTTTGACCCTCCCACTTTGGATGACCGTGTTTGTGGACAAGGACGCCGACAATCTTTAACTTAAAAAGAAATTCCATTGTATACTTTAAAACGTAAATAATAAATAGAAAAAAAAAACTGCTGTCGTCTACATTTATTTGTTTCAACACAAAAAAATAAAACGTGAACACCTGAAAAATGGTGCTCCAAGGTAGAAGTCCCCCTTAATGGCACACACAGAGGTAACACTCATGAATACTTCAAATGATTCATATTTTTCAAACAAAAATAGATTTTATGTGTGGTTATAAAAATGTTCACACCTAATGACGAATAAATCTCCTGACAATGATATGCGAATGGTTAATCTATTTTTATTTTACAATTTTTTTAATGTAAAAGCTTCCTTAGAGATGATTTTCCGGAAAAAGTGTCTTCGAAAAGCGATATGGCCGCTCGGGGACAAAAGTGAATTTGGACAAAATGTCCTCAAAAGGCGTTACGGCTTTTCCTTAACTGCTAAAGATGTTTTCATATAACATTTTTGTTTACGTAATTTGTTTTAATTTTTACATAATTTTTTACGTGTTTATGTAATTTGTATTAATTAAACTCCTCTTTTAGTCGGGAGTTTTTTTTTAACTATTGTAAAATTCATTTTTTTACTTTCTACTAACAGTTATGTATATGGGCTTTTATAATCGACCCAAAAAATCTCGTATTTAAAAGCAATTTTCAACCACACGAATACTCTGATAATTATTTCACTGGCGTTCGCAATGTTCTAGAAAACGTTCACTTGATTAAGAGTACCCGGAGACGAGGGTTATACCAGGCTCAGACACTGACTCTACTTTTCGGAGCTACGAGACACTCTCGCCTCTTCAACCGGGCCGTATAGCGACGCCCCGTGCTTATTTATTATTATATAATTTATCTTGACACCCCTCTCGCTGTGGCGGAATTCCCCTCTCGCTCGCGCTGACATTAGCGTGGCGACCCGGAGGGTGTGTCTTTACTTTTCACTTTTACTAATTTCACCTCTGATAAGGCGTGGTCGTGGTGGCTGCTCGCTCGCGCTCCGTCCCCTGCGAAACTCATCTAGCAAATACACTCTAATATATGCTGCACCTGTACCATAAGTTGTGGATCCTTTAGTTACTTAATCACTTAGATAAGTAGAAATTAATAAGTTTAATACTTGACCGTTTTTCAATTCGAATATATGTATAATGATTAATAATTTATTATAATTATATCAACCGATTTTTAGAAATTTTTTGGCATTTTTTTGGTCCCTGAGCTGGTATGGATTGAACCCAAAACCACCCAGGTAGGGCCCTAGTCGGGCCTGTCTTGGACCGGATGTAACGATGTAACGCTACAGATTTTCTATTGGGGCATCAGTTTCTCCGCAGCTCCGTTCGTTTCAACTCCTCGCGTTACATTTTTACTCACGTATCCGTAACGGACAAACGGCGCCCTTTTTTGCTCTCGTTTTTTCCTCTCGCTCGACGAATGAATGTCGTCATTTTTTTAAATAAAGATGATACGCCAGTTGCGCAAAGCGAAATATGCGTTTGCCGGTTTATTAGCAGCAAAAGAGGAAGTAGCGTAAGAAGAAGATGAAGAAGAAGAAGAAGAAGAAGAAGCGGACGCGGGAAGTCAAAGACGGTCGTCTTCGCCGTTGTACACCTGCAACGCGAGAGAGGTCTATTTACGAAGCAAGATGCACCTCATCCAGTTCACGAGTTCTCGGTTCCTTATCTCTCTCTTTTTCGCTCTCTCGGCGCTACGACCGAGCGCGTTACACGCTTGGCCCGTGGAAAAGCACTTTTCCTCGTATTACTTAGCCTCCTGGAAGCGCTACTTTCATCGGGGAAGCTCGCGTACGCGGCATTCGCCGTCAAATCACCCACTTTTTTCTTCGACCCTCACTTATTAGCTATATTGTACTTTTGCCCTGGTAGAAAATCTGTAGCGTTACTTCAGGCCCAAGTCAGGCCCGGCTGGGGCCCTAGCCGGGCCAACGCGGCGCCGATCCGGCCTGGCCAGGGCCGAATGTAACGCCATTTCCTACATCTTGCGAAATTAGCGGACATTTAACGAATTAACCATTTTTTGGCGATCTCGCGTCAAGTTTACGAAAACAGATATACAAAATACAGAAGAGAATCGGCAAATCTCGAATCTTACGAAAGAAAAAACTACGAAGATGTACAGGAAGTTCTCTCATGTGGCAGTGAAATCCGTCTGTAATAACGTGAAATTTGGCAGACAACTCCCAAAACTTACGAAAAAAATCTACATAAATCTACAGAAAGTTCTCTCATCAAGTGGTAGTGAAATCCGTCGGTATTTACGCGAAAATCGGCAGGCAACTTCAAAAACTTATGATAAAAAGTCTATAAAAATCTACAGGAAGTTCTCTCAAGTGGCAGTGAAATTTCTCTCCAATTACATGAAAATCGTCAGACAAATCTCAAATCTAACGAAAAAATCTACCAAAATCTACCGAAAGTGTTCTCAAGTGGCAGTGAAATCCGGCTGTAATTACGTGAAAATCGTCAGGCAAATCTCAAATGTGACGAAAAAAATCTACTAAAATCTACCGGAAGTTCTCTCAAGTGATAGTGAAATCCGTCTGCAATTACGTAAAAAACTGTCGAGGGTCGGACAAGACCCTCGTCCATTTTGACGTAGAACGCCCGATGCACTGTGGCAAGGAGCTTTTCCCCCTCGTCCACGAGCTGCCAGTGTTTCCTCCGACGACGTCGAGGATCTTTCGCCATCGTGCACGCAGCGGTGCCGCGGGAACAGAGGAAGAAGAGCGCCAAACAGCAGCCAGCAACAAGAGCTTCGCTCCTTAGCGCCACCTGCGCATCCCCGCATTACACACCCGAGTGTATTTCGCACTTCCCTTTGCATAACTTAGCGCGTGATGCGTCTAGGGTATAGTGGCTGCGGCGGTATACGATGGCAGCAGCGGCGGCGTCGGCGGCGGCAGCAGGAACGCTGCAAGGTGACATCCTCCCTCATTGGCTTCCACTATTTCGCTACGCGAGTAACTGGGAAACATATAGTAGTATTAGCGCCGGTGGCGCGCGGCGCGTACAGGAGGTGCACACCGACCGTGCGGCCCGCTTCGCGCGCGCTGCACGCTATGCGCCCCGCTGCGAAATTATTAATGATCGGATCTGATGACGAGCTTTTCCCTGTTGTCCCACAACTTGGCTCGTATCTTTCTCCCTCGCGTAGCCCCTGAGCGTTCATGAGTTACGTGTTGTTTACAACGCGTCGCGGTTTCCCACCGAAGCCTAACAAGGCTTCGCTCTCTTTCTATCCCTGATGGAAAAACCGTGGCGTTACATTTGGCCCTAGTCAGGCCCTGACCAGGCCCGGCTAGAGCCTTATAGGGCTATAGGGGAGAGTGGTCAACAGTGAGCCTCTTTTTACTTAGGTTCTTCTGTACTCTTGTTAAAAGTACATTACGACAGGAAAGACGGTCCATCGGTTTTATTCAACCTTTGGTCAGACACTGAGCTTGCAATAATAAATTTAAATCTATCAAGAATGCGTGAAAACTTGGTTTGAAAATATATCTGAAAATAGCTCATTGTGCCCCACCAGTAGGGTACCGTGGGCCATGCAATAGGGAGCAGTGAGCCAATGCCTGAAAAACATGGATTTTTCAGGTATGGGGTACACTGAGCCAACAGAGAAAATGCTCAATTTTTATTCTTCTTTTCTTTTATTCAATTCTTGCAGTTTAAACTATATTATGAAACTGTAAACACACCACAACATTTTTACTAGTAAATAACTTTACTACATTTTATTGTTTCGATAATGTCACAGATATATCACAGATATGTATGTGATGCCTCATTGCACTCCACTAGCACTTGAAACCATCTATTATAAAAAAAAGATGTTTCACTAACCAAAGGTAACGTAAAAAAGGCACACACTGGTACATAAGGATGTAAAGAATCATATAAGTCGAGCAACATCAGCGATTAACAGTAGTGAAATTAGACAACAAATTTTCCGTGAAGAGAAATATTTTTTTTCAAGGAGCCGAAATGAACTTTTATTTTTTACGTTTTCAGGGATAAGGTAACTTAGCATTGACTAAGAAGGGTAACGTTCAATTAAACTCATAGCTGTATTAAAAAAGAGACGGAATTCTTTTAAAGCTGTGTTCTCTGACAGATGCCGTTGTTCACTGTGGCCTACGGTCCACTGTAGCCCACTCTCCTCTAAGGCTAGACATTTTCTACTCGGATAGTGTCGTAGAATTATGTCACTAAAGTTCGCAACGTTGGCGCAACGGAACGGTCTCAGCTGTCAAACGAAAATTCCCTATGGGTAACCTCCAAATATTAAAAACGATGCAATTTAATTTTTAGAGGGAATGCAATGCTGGTTTTGCTTCCATAAATTATGTTAAAAATTCCCGAACGCATTTGCCAAGTCCCAGGTGTCTACGACCCTCGGACAACTTTTCCCAGGCAAAAAACGATGCGCCTGGCTATCACGCGTAACGTTAGAATCGCCTTAATTCTTTTTCGGGGGAGAATGCAATGCCCGTTTTGCTTTTATAAATATGATTAAATATTTCCGAAGATATCTGCCAAGTCCCAGATGTCTACGACCCTCGGACAACTTTTCCCATGCAAAAAACGATGCGCCTGGCTATCACGCGTAACGTTCGAATCGCCTTAATTCTTTTTCGGGGGAGAATGCAATGCCCGTTTTGCTTTTATAAATATGCTTAAATATTTCCGAAGATATCTGCCAAGTCCCAGATGTCTACGACCCTCGGACAACTTTTCCCAAGCAAACAACGATGCGCCTGGCGATCACGCGGGATGTTTGAACCTGCTTAATTATTTTTCGGGGGAGAATGCAATGCCCGTTTTGATTTTATAAATATGCTTAAATATTTCCGAAGATATCTGCCAAGTCCCAGATGTCTACGACCCTCGGACAACTTTTCCCAAGCAAACAACGATGCGCCTGGCGATCACGCGGGATGTTTGAACCTGCTTAATTATTTTTCGGGGGAGAATGCAATGCCCGTTTTGCTTTTATAAATACTGGTACGTATTCTTGAAGATAATTGCCAAGTCCCAGGTGTCTACGACCCTCGGACAACTTTTCCCATGCAAAAAACGATGCGCCTGGCTATGACGCGTAAGGTTCGAATCGCCTTAATTCTTTTTCGGGGGAGAATGCAATGCCCGTTTTGCTTTTATAAATATGATTAAATATTTCCGAAGATATCTGCCAAGTCCCAGATGTCTACGACCCTCGGACAACTTTTCCCATGCAAAAAACGATGCGCCTGGCTATCACGCGTAACGTTCGAATCGCCTTAATTCTTTTTCGGGGGAGAATGCAATGCCCGTTTTGCTTTTATAAATATGCTTAAATATTTCCGAAGATATCTGCCAAGTCCCAGATGTCTACGACCCTCGGACAACTTTTCCCAAGCAAACAACGATGCGCCTGGCGATCACGCGGGATGTTTGAACCTGCTTAATTATTTTTCGGGGGAGAATGCAATGCCCGTTTTGCTTTTATAAATACTGGTACGTATTCTTGAAGATAATTGCCAAGTCCCAGGTGTCTACGACCCTCGGACAACTTTTCCCATTCAAAAAACGATGCGCCTGGCTATGACGCGTAACGTTCGAATCGCCTTAATTCTTTTTCGGGGGAGAATGCAATGCCCGTTTTGCTTTTATAAATATGATTAAATATTTCCGAAGATATCTGCCAAGTCCCAGGTGTCTGCGACCCTCGGACAACTTTTCCCAGGTAAAAATCGATGCGCCTGGCGATCTCTCGCCCTTAATTGATTTTCGGTGGAGAATGCAATGCCCGTTTTGCTTTTATAAATATTGGTACGTATTCTTGAAGATATTTGCCAAGTCCCAGGTGTCTACGACCAAGGGACAACTTTTCCCAAGCAAACAACGATGGGCCTGGCGATCACGCGGGATGTTTGAACCTGCTTAATTATTTTTCGGGGGAGAATGCAATGCCCGTTTTGCTTTCATAAATATTGGTACGTACTCTTGAAGATATTTGCCAAGTCCCAGGTGTCTGCGACCCTCGGACAACTTTTCCCAGGTAAAAATCGATGCGCCTGGCGATCTCTCGCCCTTAATTGATTTTCGGTGGAGAATGCAATGCCCGTTTTGCTTTTATAAATATTGGTACGTATTCTTGAAGATATTTGCCAAGTCCCAGGTGTCTACGACCCTCGGACAACTTTTCCCAAGCAAACAACGATGGGCCTGGCGATCACGCGGGATGTTTGAACCTGCTTAATTATTTTTCGGGGGAGAATGCAATGCCCGTTTTGCTTTTATAAATACTGGTACGTATTCTTGAAGATAATTGCCAAGTCCCAGGTGTCTACGACCCTCGGACAACTTTTCCCATGCAAAAAACGATGCGCCTGGCTATGACGCGTAACGTTCGAATCGCCTTAATTCTTTTTCGGGGGAGAATGCAATGCCCGTTTTGCTTTTATAAATATTGGTACGTATTCTTGAAGATATTTGCCAAGTCCCAGGTGTCTACGACCCTCGGACAACTTTTCCCAAGCAAACAACGATGGGCCTGGCGATCACGCGGGATGTTTGAACCTGCTTAATTATTTTTCGGGGGAGAATGCAATGCCCGTTTTGCTTTTATAAATATTGATAAAATCTCCGGAAAATATCTGCCAAGCCCCAGGAGTCTACGACCCTCGGACAACTTTTCCCAGGTAAAAATCGATGCTCCTGGCGATCTCTCGTCTTTCCCTATGGGTAACCTCCAAATATTAAAAACGATGCAATTTAATTTTGTGAGGGAATGCAATGCTGGTTTTGCTTCCATAAATTGGTCAAAAATTGATCCCAAATAAAGACTACGAGAACCAACGCGTTAAAACTGGTGGCGATGGATGGGCGATTTCTCGGAGATGATATGATCCCGAAATCCAAATCGTCTAGCTACGATAGCTTCGGAGGTATGAGCTTTTGAAGCCGGAACTTGCGATAAATTGGTCAAAAATCGATCCCAAATAAAGACTACGAGAACCACCGCGTTAAAACTGGTGGCGATGGATGGGCGATTTCTCGGAGATGATATGATCCCTAAATCCAAATCGTCTAGCTACGATAGCTTCGGAGGTATGAGCTTTTGAAGCCGGAACTTGCGATAAATTGGCCAAAAATTGATCCCAAATAAAGACTACGAGAACCAACGCGTTAAAACTGGTGGCGATGGATGGGCGATTTCTCGGAGATGATATGATCCCGAAATCCAAATCGTCTAGCTACGATAGCTTCGGAGGTATGAGCTTTTGAAGCCGGAACTTGCGATAAATTGGTCAAAAATTGATCCCAAATAAAGACTACGAGAACCAACGCGTTAAAACTGGTGGCGATGGATGGGCGATTTCTCGGAGATGATATGATCCCGAAATCCAAATCGTCTAGCTACGATAGCTTCGGAGGTATGAGCTTTTGAAGCCGGAACTTGCGATAAATTGGTCAAAAATCGATCCCAAATAAAGACTACGAGAACCACCGCGTTAAAACTGGTGGCGATGGATGGGCGATTTCTCGGAGATGATATGATCCCGAAATCCAAATCGTCTAGCTATGATAGCTTCGGAGGTATGAGCTTTTGAAGCCGGAACTTGCGATAAATTGGTCAAAAATCGATGCCGAAGAAAGGCTACGAGATCCAGCGCGTTAAAAGAGGTCACGATGGACGGGCGATCTCTGGGAGATGATACATCGAGATGCCATTGCATTTTGCCCTCTGATGCAATTGAATCAGAGAGCGGTCATGCTGGACGGAGGTGCTCGTGAGAAAAAACCACCAGGACATTTAAGAAAAATCGTATTTCAGGCACGGCAAAGTATTTCGAAGCGACTGCGCCATGCGGACGAAGGTGAGAGCAGAGTGAGAACAAGGTGAGAGCAGAGTGAGAACAAGGTGAGAGCAAGGTGATAGTAAGGGGAGAGCAAGGTGATAGTAAGGATGGAAGGGGGGAAAAGCTCAGCTTCCGGCTTTCGCACGTGCAAGCCCTCCCCGTCCCACGTGTTAGTTTTCGTTACTTTTCGTTACTGTTATTTCCTCTTGTTTCTTCTTTCCTTTACTTTGCTTTACTTAACTTTACATTAAGGCCGCAAGTTCCGATAAATCGGATAAAAACCAGGCGCGTCGTTTTTTACTTGGGAAAAGTTGTCCGAGGGGCGGAGACACTTGGCGCTTGACAAATATCTTCGGAAATATGTTCCGATAATTATAGAAGCAAAAGTACCTCCGCATTTTCCCTTAAACAGAAATTATACGCCATCGAACGTCAGCATAGGTAGCCAGGCACATCGTTTTTTACTTGGGAAAAGTTGTCCGAGGGACGGAGACACCTGGGACTTGGCAATTATCTTCAAGAATACGTACCAGTATTTATAAAAGCAAAACGGGCATTGCATTCTCCCCCGAAAAATAATTAAGCAGGTTCAAACATCCCGCGTGATCGCCCGGCGCATCGTTGTTTGCTTGGGAAAAGTTGTCCGAGGGTCGTAGACATCTGGGACTTGGCAGATATCTTCGGAAATATTTAATCATATTTATAAAAGCAAAACGGGCATTGCATTCTCCCCCGAAAAAGAATTAAGGCGATTCGAACGTTACGCGTGATAGCTAGGCGCATCGTTTTTTGCATGGGAAAAGTTGTCCGAGGGTCGTAGACATCTGGGACTTGGCAGATATCTTCGGAAATATTTAATCATATTTATAAAAGCAAAACGGGCATTGCATTCTCCCCCGAAAAAGAATTAAGGCGATTCTAACGTTACGCGTGATAGCCAGGCGCATCGTTTTTTGCCTGGGAAAAGTTGTCCGAGGGTCATAGACACCTGGGACTTGGCAAATGCGTTCGGGAATTTTTAACATAATTTATGGAAGCAAAACCAGCATTGCATTCCCTCACAAAATGAAATTGCATCGTTTTTAATATTTGGAGGTTACCCATAGGGAAAGACGAGAGATCGCCAGGCGCATCGATTTTTACCTGGGAAAAGTTGTCCGAGGGTCGTAGACTCCTGGGGCTTGGCAGATATTTTCGGGAGATTTTATCAATATTTATAAAAGCAAAACGGGCATTGCATTCTCCACCGAAAATCAATTAAGGGCGAGAGATCGCCAGGCGCATCGATTTTTACCTGGGAAAAGTTGTCCGAGGGTCGCAGACACCTGGGACTTGGCAGATATCTTCGGAAATATTTAATCATATTTATAAAAGCAAAACGGGCGTTGCATTCTCCCCCGAAAAAGAATTAAGGCGATTCGAACGTTACGCGTCATAGCCAGGCGCATCGTTTTTTGCATGGGAAAAGTTGTCCGAGGGTCGTAGACACCTGGGACTTGGCAATTATCTTCAAGAATACGTACCAGTATTTATAAAAGCAAAACGGGCATTGCATTCTCCCCCGAAAAATAATTAAGCAGGTTCAAACATCCCGCGTGATTGCCAGGCCCATCGTTGTTTGCTTGGGAAAAGTTGTCCGAGGGTCGTAGACACCTGGGACTTAGCAAATGCGTTCGGGAATTTTTAACATAATTTATGGAAGCAAAACCAGCATTGCATTCCCTCACAAAATGAAATTGCATCGTTTTTAATATTTGGAGGTTACCCATAGGGAAAGACGAGAGATCGCCAGGCGCATCGATTTTTACCTGGGAAAAGTTGTCCGAGGGTCGTAGACTCCTGGGGCTTGGCAGATATTTTCGGGAGATTTTATCAATATTTATAAAAGCAAAACGGGCATTGCATTCTCCCCCGAAAAATAATTAAGCAGGTTCAAACATCCCGCGTGATCGCCAGGCCCATCGTTGTTTGCTTGGGAAAAGTTGTCCGAGGGTCGTAGACATCTGGGACTTGGCAGATATCTTCGGAAATATTTAATCATATTTATAAAAGCAAAACGGGCATTGCATTCTCCCCCGAAAAAGAATTAAGGCGATTCGAACGTTACGCGTGATAGCTAGGCGCATCGTTTTTTGCATGGGAAAAGTTGTCCGAGGGTCGTAGACATCTGGGACTTGGCAGATATCTTCGGAAATATTTAATCATATTTATAAAAGCAAAACGGGCATTGCATTCTCCCCCGAAAAAGAATTAAGGCGATTCTAACGTTACGCGTGATAGCCAGGCGCATCGTTTTTTGCCTGGGAAAAGTTGTCCGAGGGTCATAGACACCTGGGACTTGGCAAATGCGTTCGGGAATTTTTAACATAATTTATGGAAGCAAAACCAGCATTGCATTCCCTCACAAAATGAAATTGCATCGTTTTTAATATTTGGAGGTTACCCATAGGGAAAGACGAGAGATCGCCAGGCGCATCGATTTTTACCTGGGAAAAGTTGTCCGAGGGTCGTAGACTCCTGGGGCTTGGCAGATATTTTCGGGAGATTTTATCAATATTTATAAAAGCAAAACGGGCATTGCATTCTCCACCGAAAATCAATTAAGGGCGAGAGATCGCCAGGCGCATCGATTTTTACCTGGGAAAAGTTGTCCGAGGGTCGCAGACACCTGGGACTTGGCAGATATCTTCGGAAATATTTAATCATATTTATAAAAGCAAAACGGGCATTGCATTCTCCCCCGAAAAAGAATTAAGGCGATTCGAACGTTACGCGTCATAGCCAGGCGCATCGTTTTTTGCATGGGAAAAGTTGTCCGAGGGTCGTAGACACCTGGGACTTGGCAATTATCTTCAAGAATACGTACCAGTATTTATAAAAGCAAAACGGGCATTGCATTCTCCCCCGAAAAATAATTAAGCAGGTTCAAACATCCCGCGTGATCGCCAGGCCCATCGTTGTTTACTTGGGAAAAGTTGTCCGAGGGTCGTAGACACCTGGGACTTAGCAAATGCGTTCGGGAATTTTTAACATAATTTATGGAAGCAAAACCAGCATTGCATTCCCTCACAAAATGAAATTGCATCGTTTTTAATATTTGGAGGTTACCCATAGGGAAAGACGAGAGATCGCCAGGCGCATCGATTTTTACCTGGGAAAAGTTGTCCGAGGGTCGTAGACTCCTGGGGCTTGGCAGATATTTTCGGGAGATTTTATCAATATTTATAAAAGCAAAACGGGCATTGCATTCTCCCCCGAAAAATAATTAAGCAGGTTCAAACATCCCGCGTGATCGCCAGGCCCATCGTTGTTTGCTTGGGAAAAGTTGTCCGAGGGTCGTAGACACCTGGGACTTGGCAAATATCTTCAAGAATACGTACCAATATTTATAAAAGCAAAACGGGCATTGCATTCTCCACCGAAAATCAATTAAGGGCGAGAGATCGCCAGGCGCATCGATTTTTACCTGGGAAAAGTTGTCCGAGGGTCGCAGACACCTGGGACTTGGCAAATATCTTCAAGAGTACGTACCAATATTTATGAAAGCAAAACGGGCATTGTATTCTCCCCCGAAAAATAATTAAGCAGGTTCAAACATCCCGCGTGATCGCCAGGCCCATCGTTGTTTGCTTGGGAAAAGTTGTCCGAGGGTCGTAGACACCTGGGACTTGGCAAATATCTTCAAGAATACGTACCAATATTTATAAAAGCAAAACGGGCATTGCATTCTCCACCGAAAATCAATTAAGGGCGAGAGATCGCCAGGCGCATCGATTTTTACCTGGGAAAAGTTGTCCGAGGGTCGCAGACACCTGGGACTTGGCAAATATCTTCAAGAGTACGTACCAATATTTATGAAAGCAAAACGGGCATTGCATTCTCCCCCGAAAAATAATTAAGCAGGTTCAAACATCCCGCGTGATCGCCAGGCCCATCGTTGTTTGCTTGGGAAAAGTTGTCCGAGGGTCGTAGACACCTGGGACTTGGCAAATATCTTCAAGAATACGTACCAATATTTATAAAAGAAAAACGGGCATTGCATTCTCCACCGAAAATCAATTAAGGGCGAGAGATCGCCAGGCGCATCGATTTTTACCTGGGAAAAGTTGTCCGAGGGTCGCAGACACCTGGGACTTGGCAGATATCTTCGGAAATATTTAATCATATTTATAAAAGCAAAACGGGCATTGCATTCTCCCCCGAAAAAGAATTAAGGCGATTCGAACGTTACGCGTCATAGCCAGGCGCATCGTTTTTTGCATGGGAAAAGTTGTCCGAGGGTCGTAGACACCTGGGACTTGGCAATTATCTTCAAGAATACGTACCAGTATTTATAAAAGCAAAACGGGCATTGCATTCTCCCCCGAAAAATAATTAAGCAGGTTCAAACATCCCGCGTGATCGCCAGGCGCATCGTTGTTTGCTTGGGAAAAGTTGTCCGAGGGTCGTAGACATCTGGGACTTGGCAGATATCTTCGGAAATATTTAAGCATATTTATAAAAGCAAAACGGGCATTGCATTCTCCCCCGAAAAAGAATTAAGGCGATTCGAACGTTACGCGTGATAGCCAGGCGCATCGTTTTTTGCATGGGAAAAGTTGTCCGAGGGTCGTAGACATCTGGGACTTGGCAGATATCTTCGGAAATATTTAATCATATTTATAAAAGCAAAACGGGCATTGCATTCTCCCCCGAAAAAGAATTAAGGCGATTCGAACGTTACGCGTGATAGCCAGGCGCATCGTTTTTTGCCTGGGAAAAGTTGTCCGAGGGTCGTAGACACCTGGGACTTGGCAAATGCGTTCGGGAATTTTTAACATAATTTATGGAAGCAAAACCAGCATTGCATTCCCTCTAAAAATTAAATTGCATCGTTTTTAATATTTGGAGGTTACCCATAGGGAATTTTCGTTTGACAGCTGAGACCGTTCCGTTGCGCCAACGTTGCGAACTTTAGTGACATGTAGAATTTGCATATTTATTCATCTTTTTGCGATTTCCGTGCTATTTCAACAATTTATATATTGCAAGCAATTATAAAAAAAAATCTCGAGCGGCACTCAATGACAGTCCGCATAAAGCGACTTTCCAGGAAACATCTGCGCGCGTATCTGCCGCTCGCCATTACGCACCTGGTGGTACCAAGTACTTTTCTTTGTATTACTTAAGCCGGTAATACGCGTTGCCCCGTTGGGCGGTTGGGTTTCCGCTGCAGGATATCTCGTCGTGCGGAGGAAGAGCGACCTTCGTTGCGAGTATTTCGTTCCCTCCTCCCTCGTCGTCCCTTTTCTCCGTTAGTTCGACTTTCCCTCTATTTCACCCTCCCGTGTCTCCCTCCCCCCCCCCCCCCCCGCGCTGTGCACCCCTCGCACACCCTCAGGTCGTTTCCGAGGCCCTTCGTATCGTGCCCTCCGTCCCTCGCGAACCTCGTAGAGAGCAGTGACGGCAGCAGAGCTGAGTCTCCGACACACTCTGTTTCCCTCAATTCCACCCAACCCCTCGCTCTCTCCTTCCCCCTTTCTCTCTCTCTCTCTCTCTCCCTCTCTCTCTCTCTCTCTCTCTCTCTCTCTCTCTCTCTCTCTCTCTCTCTCTCTCTCTCTCTCTCTCTCTCTCTCTCTCTCTCTCTCTCTCTCTCTCTCTCTCTCTCTCTCGCTCACTCCCCCCTCGCACTCCCTCTGGCAGCCGGTTCCACTGCTAACACCGTCGTTCTCAACCCTCCCAACCGGCGCTCCGACTACTCTCGCTCCCTCGCTCGCTCCCTTCCTCCCTCCCTCCGCTCGTTCCCCCTTTCCACGGGGAACCCAACCCCTTGCGAAGGTGGGTGCGCCCTACTGGCGCCTGAATCATCCCGCCCGAGGCCGTCGGGGCTGGGGGGCGGGGGAGGGGGGAGGGGGTGGGTGGGTGGCTGACTGAGCTAGGGTTTTGGAACGTGGAACGGGGACGCTCTACTCTCTGGCTTGGAACGCGCGCGGGTGAGCTCGAGGTATAGCGAACGAGAAACCGGAGCGAGGGAGACGGAAGCCAACGGCATCGCAGCGTCGGGTAGCGAGCGGAAAGCGGAGCGCTACCTAGAGCGCTCGCGGGAAACACGGATCAGTGGGCAATGCCGGTCATTCACTATCGCAAAGAGAGTCTCGTGTCGCCATGAAACTTGGCGCGATTCTCGCCTCGGCTGCAACAAAGTTGCGTGATTAACCTGATCAGGGCCTGACCAGGGCCGCGTGTGACGCCAAAGATTTTCTGCCATGGCAGAAAATTTGTGGCGCCAAATGCGATCCAAAACGGGCCCCAGTTGCGGCCCTGGTAGGACCGACGTGACCCTGATCAGGGCCCGACGAGGGCCCGATTTAACGTCAAAGATTTTCCTCCAGGCGACACAAACAAAGTTATGGATAGTTGGGAGGGTAACGAGTTCGGGAATTCAATTTAAAAGGTCTGATGATTCACCGTCGTAACTACTAGAAATCTTTGGACGACTGATAAAACGAGATTTGGTCATTACGGTGGGAGTTTTCCCGGCAGAAAATTTGTGGCACTAAATCCGGTTCAAGGCGGGCCCAGCTCCGGCCCCGGCAGGGCCGACGTGACCCTGATCAGGGCTCGACGAGGGCCCGATTTAACGTCAAAGACTTTCCTCCAGGCGACACAAACAAAGTGATGGATAGTTGGGTGAGTAACGAGTTCGGGAATTCAGTTTTAAAGGTCTGATCATTCACTCGCCGTAACTACTAGAAATCTTTGGGCGACTGATAAAACTGGAGATTTGGTGATCACGATGGGAGTTTAGGGTCTGGTCCCGTAGATATAGACGCAAACAGTGTAAACCCATTTAAATGGTCCTTATCGATTGATTGGCCAAGAACTACTTATTCATGAAAATATTGCGAATAATCTGTCGGAACCAATTAATGAAAGTAATTCGCGTGACTCGGGTGAATTTAAAAACGAAATTGCTGCCAGTCGATTATTTTCGTAACATCTCGGACACACACAGGGAACTCTCAACAGAAATTAGATTCGTTACCCGAATTTCAATTTTTCCTCCAGTAATATCGCTCATTCGCTCTTGCGTGGCCCGCATTGCCCCCCGCACCTCCGAGGGAGTCTGAGGGAGCGAAAGAGGGTGCGAGGGATTCGAGACGAGAGAAAGCGAACTGGCGTGAGAGAGAAAACGACGACGTCGGCGGCGACGACGACGACGACGACGCCGACGACGACGACGACTACGACGACGACGACGAGAGAGCTTGTGAGGGACTCGAAGCCTCGCTAGTGGAGAAAGACGATGCGGAGGAACCGAGCGAAGGGTGAGGAGCCGAGAAGAGCGAGAGGGAGCGAGTGGAAGGGCGAAAAGGACAGGGGGGTCGGGTGGCCTGGGGGTGAAGAAAGGGTGGTTGGCAGGGTAACGGTGCGGCGGCGGGCGGGGGGGGGGGGGGAGGGGCGGGGAGAGGCAGCGAGGCCAGGGAAGCGAGGTTGCGAGAGAGGAAAGGAGAAACGAGACAGGGTGAAAGCCAGAGGGTTGGAAAACGGGGGTGAGAGTTCTCTCCGTTCTCCCGCGGCGCTACCGGCGAGAGAGAGGGAGAGAGAGAGAGAGAGAGGAGAGGAAGAGAATTCGAGCGCGCAAGGTATAACCGTAGCGGTGCGCGGAGCACAGAGAACAGGGTTGAAAGGGGACGCTCTGCTTCTCGTTGGGGCCATCGCAGGGAAGCAGCTCGCGCGGGGATATAGAACGCCCGCGGGGGTATAAGGCTTCACTAATTATTTTTTGTCGGCCGCACGACAGGGGTGCGAGCTCGCCGGGAATGACTGAAATTGAATGAATGAGTACCTCCGTGCGCGCGGCCGTGAGCGGGCTCGTTTATATACATATACGGGGAACCGGGGTAAAATGAACTGCCTAAGCGAAAAATGGCTTTATCGCGATACCCAAAGTGTATATTTACGGGTTTTCACTCAAAAACTTGATTTCAATCGATGACTTTGAACTTCGGCGAAAAAAGAAGATTGTGGGGTAAAACGGGCGTCCCCAATAATTCGGCAATACATGGTTTGGTACACTGGGTGCTACTGATCGCCATGAGCGCCGATTGTTTGCGTCTCTTGTTCGAGGTGACATACAGGACGCATGTGTTTGTATTCGTATTTCTTTTTGTTTATTGGGTCCTGGAATAGCAGATCCCCTAAGGACCGTTGTGTAACAGAAGTAACAAAAATAGTACAAAGCATCAGACACATGGAAAATGAGTATAGAGCCGAGATCTTAATCCTAATGAGGCGACACAATATAAAAAATACCAAGGATTCAGGCTTCCACACTAAAGAAGCATGTTATCTTGAAGTAGGAGAAACTGGGGTAAAACGGGCTACCTAAGCGAAAAATAGCTGTATCACGATATCCAAAGTGTAGATTTACTACTTTTCACCCAAAAACTCGATTCCAATAATTGATTTTGAGCCTCGGCAAAAAAATAAAATTATGGGGTACACCGGGCTTCCCCAACAATTCGGGAATATAAGGTTGATATACTGCTGCTAATCGCCACGAGTGTCAATTACTTGCGTCTTTTGTTCAAGATGAGACACAGATCGCGAGTTACATAGAAGTACCAAAAGTGCATTCGCATTCAGTGGTAGCCTGGGTTGTGGTGTGATTTTCTATGAACTCGGCTGAAAAAGGCCGAGTGAGTACTTCCAATGAGTACTTCGCAGTCTGAAGCACCCAAGCCCACGTTCAAGTGACAAATTTCAATTTTAGAAAGACATTTTTTGAAGGAGGTAGCCCATTTTACCCCAGTTTTTTTATAATCGAAAAAAGAGTTAGCCCGTTTTACCCCGACTTCCCCGATGTACGAAGCGAACGAATGAGAAGGAGCGACGAGGAGAAAAGTGATGTGGGGTACGTAGCAGCGACTGAGAGATATTGAGGGTGTTGGTGGCGGTGGCGGTGGGTGTCGGGGACGCAAGGGGACGCGGACTCGAGTGAGACACTGTCTGATGGAAGAAGGGTACGCCTCAAACGGTTCCCGGTCGTTCCTGGGGCGGATAAGGGGGGAGGGGTGGGGCGGGCGAATCGCGCGACAAAGGATTATGAATAGACTGTTCATTTTTCATTCTCTTTTTTTTCATAAGAGTGCGAAATTATCGAAGATGGCGTTGAGGAACAGGCGCCTTGCAGCATCTCGTTTGTCGGGACGATCGAGCTTATCCCAAGCTGGATCTCTCATCGATCGAAGACCTTCCGCGTTTATCGGTGCCTCGCGCGGAGTTTTACGGTGCATCGCGATATATTCGCATTTGTATCCCGCCGCTTGCAAACTCGAAGTCGCGCGGGAGTTCACGAATCAATTGTACTCGGGCGCTCGAAGGGCTCGATCCAGTGTGACTCCTTGGAAAAGTTGTACGTGACCGAATTTCCACGGGGCTCGCACGTAGTTTCGCCGCGCGAAACTTTTCCAGCGACTTCGCGTGTGTCGAATTCCTGCTCGAACGTTGCGCATGTACGCCGGAAGATGTTTGTATGCTCTTTTTTCGCCTACGTCGATTCGAACAAAAAGGCGAATTCTCATGTGTATCGATCCTCGATCCTGTTGCTTCCATCGCGGACGCGAAAACGGAATTACACGCAGCTCGCAGGTGACATTAGCGAGAAACACGCGCGCGGCGTACGATCTCCCGCGAGTGACTCACTGGGTCACAGTATTGTCTAGGTTGACGCGAGGCAAACTTCTATTTCCTTGACGCGGAGAGTCGCGCGCGGACGCCCTACAGGCATAACCCCGATCCTACGTATAGTTGCTCACCCTCCTGCGCTCGCCCTCGGCACATAACGCATCCCGCTCTCGGTATACCGGAAGATGGAGCGTCCCTCGAACGCGAGCTCGTCTCGCGGCGGAGGTTCCACCTTCGGCGGTTCTCCCGACGCAAACCCCCAACCCCCTTTTGCCTCACCCCCCTCCACCCCCATACACAGACTCAATGATACATCCAGCGAGAAAGAGCGACAGAGAGAGCGAAAGGGAGAGAGAGCCAGATGGGGGGAGGGGTAGGTGGGAGATGAGACTGACACACAACCCCCATCCCCTTCTCCGCTACCCTCTCGCTTCCCTCTCGGCGCTTCACCCTCTCCAACACACACGCGCAATCTACTCGAGGTTTCGCGTAGGTACGTCGACGTCGAGGGTGGAAGCGCCAGGAAACTCGGAGGGTTGAAGGGGGGCGCTTCGGGGGTGTTTGTTCGGGACGATAGCGTAAGACGGTGACGTGCAACCCCTGCTAGCCTGCCAGCCTGCCTGCCTGCCTGCCTGCCTGTCTGCCTGCCCGCCTGCCTGCCTGCCACTGGAACCCGGAGGGAGGGTGGTTACAACCCTTGGCTTGGTGAAGCGGCGGCGGTCGTAGGGTGTGTTGGTGCCGAGTAGGTGGAGGTCGGGGCTGGCGGGCGCCGGCAGGAAAACCGGGACCGGGGGGTGGGTCTCCGGTACGTTAGAGCCTCGACGACGTTGAGGTTCGCCCTCTCTGTCTGCCTTTCTCGCCCTCGCTCTTTCTCGCTGCGCTACCCTCGTATAGCCGTCTTGCCGAGCGAGACAGACCGAATAGGGGGGGACGAAAACCGAGAGGGAAGGGGAATAACAGACTCGCCTCTCACGCCAACCGGACGAAACTCTCATACCCCCGCGTCGCATCCACCCTCATCACCCCCACGCCTCTGCCCCCCCCCCCCGCCCTCCCACCCCCGCCCCCTCTGAGCCTCGTTGTAGTAGCCAGAGGCCGAGGCAGAGGGAGAGAAGTTTCGAGGTCGCAGGGCCGCCTTAATTATCGCCGCTTTCTCGCGCGAAAATTTCGGAACTCTCCTCTTCGGTTATGTATACGCCAGGTAGCTTTACTTTTTAGGGAGTTTTGGGGTGAACTCGTTTTTTTTTTGGTTTTTGGGGAGAAATTTGCGCGACCCGAGTCCAATGACAGTGTTATTGGAAAGGATCCAGCTGGGTTCCGTATGACGGTCGATTGTTAAGTGGAATGAGGTTCACGGCAGTGTTGTAAATCTTCAGTGTTTTGCGAAATCAATTTTACAGCACAGTTTTGTTTGATGTGATTTATTAACAATACATGCAGCGATTATAACATGACGTGTGAAGTTTTCAATAGCTGCATAAATACCTCATTTTCAATAAACAATTGAGAGTAACTGAGAGAAAAATGGAAGGGCACGATTCTCCATTACTTTCGTGATGCATCAACCGCATTTCCGTATGTGTACTCTATTTTATTACGAATAAATATTCTTCGAAGTTATTATAAAATGTACACATGATATGACAATCACCCGTTGTTACTGTTATTAAATAATAATGCAAAACCAATTATACCGTCAAGTTTACTTTCTAAAAGATTTAGGAAGTCATAATTCTACTTGACGGTAAGTTTTGCAGTTGCACAGAGTTAGCGTTATATTCGTAATTCACCAACAAAAATGCACAACAAAATAGTCTCGGACGCACTGTTGAAAATATTTGCAAATTTGTATTTCCCGAAATGTAATTCGTCAGTTAATATATGGAAGTTAACAAAGTAGTAACATGGTAAATTTTTACATTAAACTTCCTAATGTTTGTAGGATTTAGTGAAAACTACTTTTATATCTCACTTATGTATTAAATATGAAATGTCAGATTAAATAAAAAAAGCTTCCTTTGCCTGTAATGGAAGCTGAGACTAAGTAACTATTTCTTACAGTGCGTAATATAAAGAAGTCGAGAATTTTTTGTCCCAGGGCCAAATCGATGGGTCGCGGATATTTCACCAAATTCGCGGTTTTTAATGTGCACGACGAAGGTTATGTTGACCGGCCTGTTGATTAAAAAAAAACTTGGCACTTGAATGAAATTTAGTGGTTTCGAATGATGCATTCGAAGTAATGACGCTTCGAGGAATTTTTATCGGCCATCGGGTGAATAATAGCTCGGCGATGGAACGAGGCGAGCGAGAGGGAGAGTGAAAGCATTTCGGGATTTGTATATTTCGTGAAAATGTGCGCGTCCCTGGGGTTCGAGGGAAAGCGAGGCGAAGGAAAGCGTAGGAGAGAAGCCACGATGTTGGATGAGACGGTGGTGTGGGGGCCAGTGTAGCGTCAGGAGTTAGGGGTTTCGTCAGGGAGAAATGGGGCGGGGGCGGGGGGGGGGGGGGGGGGAGGGGGATGGGTGGACGAGCGCGCCTCGTGGAGGTTGGGGCAGCGAGCGAGTTCCGACGATGCAGCTCACTGGCCTGAGAGTTACCGAGGACTCTGCAGGGTTCCGCGCACAACCCTCTTTTCTGGACTCACACCCCTCGCGTATCTCGATTCTCTATCCCGTCCTTTACTTCACTGGCTGCGCCCGTTCTCCACGTACAACAGCCACTATCTCGCAGACACGAAGTGTGCGCACGTATTGCCCGTAGTGTTATTGTGTTGCGTCGTCGTATACTGTATAGCGAGCTACTGTTCAATTTTGTATAGGGGAAACCGGGGTAAAACGGGCTACCTAAGCGAAAAATGGTTTTATCATACCCAAAGTGTATATTAATCACTTATCACTCAAAAACTCGATTCTAATCATTCATTTTGAGTGTCGGCAAACAAAAAAAGATCTGGGGCAAAACGGGCCACCCCAAAAATTCGGCAATACATTATTTGGTATGAATCGAGCTAACGAAACGTAATTTTTTATGTTTATTCCGGGATCTAATTCGATTCATGATTGAAATCATGGTTTCGAACTATTTCGCGGGTTATTTACATTTATAAAATGAACGAAATTAACGATAGTAAGAACACAGTAAAACAGAGTACAACTTCTAATTAGTCACTAGTTATGACAATTAATAATTGTAGCATGTAACTTGTACTTAAACTCTAAAATAAATCTATTTAATATATATTTAATATATATTTATAGATAATACTATTTAATAGATTTGTGGTTGATTGAAGACTTATTAACTGGGTTAATGAAGGTTATCTCAGGAAGACTTAGGTGGGTGTAAGGTGAAGTAGTAACAGGCGGTTGTCGTCAGGCCCAAAAATGCTAGCTGACTATCGCAGGTGAACATTCGATGCTGTCGGAAACCACGCATCGGATGATTTATATTTATAGAGGGTATTGAACCAGGATTGGAATGCGGGAATAGCGGAAGGACAAATTATTAATATTTCAATAATAGAAAGATGAAAAAAGACCCAGTACGTAACAAGAAAAAAACATTTTTTTGAGAGATAGTCCGTTTTACCTCATGTTTCATGTTACCCCAGGTGGCCCATTTTACCTCGGTTTACTCAACAATCGATTTTTGCTGTATTTGACTGGACATTTAATAAGAACTTTGAAAGTCCTGCTGCAGTAAAAAATCGTCTCATGAGCTGAACGTTCAGATGGACCAGGGTATAGATCCTTCTTAGATCCTTCAGACATCCATATGGACCAATTTTTCTACACTCCTCGTGGCTGTCTGCCACGAGTCATCTTTTTCCACGTGAACCAGACTCGTCAGCCACCTTGTCCCTCATTAATCAACGCATTCGTCCCGTCAACCCGCGCATTACGATTCAACTCGGTATAATTCAGACCCAAACAACAGCCCGACGGTTTCACCTGTGGGAATCATTACCAGCGATACCATATCCACCCGGACTCAGGTTGCGACGCGATAACTGCGAGCGAGGATTTAATCCCCAGCACAAAGCCGGGGCAAAACCAGCGGACCTGTCAGTCGACATCAGGATACAGAACCCCCTGAGCCTGTTTGCCGGAACCCTATGGTTTACCTATTGGTGTCCGAACTTCGTCCTCCGCGCTCGGGGGACGAGTTATCGGGCGAGGACCAACGGGGTCGATGGTTGCCCCGCTGCCGCTGCTGCTGCTGCTGCTGCTGCTGCTGCAGCGAAACCGCGTCATTGCGACCCCTTTCGCTTTGCCCCTCGACCATCAGAACTTCTCTCCCGTTCTCGCCCACGCGAAAACCACGTCACGGAGTACATAGGATTCCGATGAGCCTAAACGCCGAGTTCTAGCCATAGCATTGCCACCCCTACGTTTCTCGTCTCCTGCTGCTGCTGCTGCTGCTGCTGCTGCCGGTCGCATCGTGTCCCTTCGCCGGTACTGGAACGCACGGCCTCCTCGTAACACCGAGCTCGGCGCGCATAGGGTGGAGGGTCTTCTGACAGCAAATCGATCGAACGGTATAATTTATACCACCCCCTGTTGCCTACCGCCGGCGTGGAGCGGCACCCCTGTACGAGAGAGCGTTCCCCATTCAGCCCCCCTATAACCCCGCTCCCCCCCGCGCCTCCCCCCACCCGCCCCCTTCCGCCGCGTACCCACCTCTCCCTTGAATAGTCATCGCAGGGACGAGTGCTGCTCTAAGCGCATGGTACTCGGATATATATAGTCGTGTATTACGCTGTGGTGGTGGTTTGAAGCACGTTGGTACCGCTTCCACCCGGGTCCACCCGCGTTTCAGTCCGATGTGTCTGCGCGCGTTGGGAAATCGAGGTAATGCCGGTCACCCAAAGTTACAGTGGACGTGGGAAGTGACACGCGAAACCGACGCTCGCTCCACCTTTTTGACGGCTCGATGTAACTCAAATATCGATCTGAATTTACTCGACGTTATTTGATTTTTATCATTGCAAACGCAGACTGCTTTCTTTTTGTATCTCACTTTAGGAACGCGAAAGCAACGAATCTAGTGTTAGAGACATTTTCTGATGGTAGCAAATCTTTGGCGTTACAGTCGAGTGAAGTCGGGAAATGCTCGGGCCCTGGCCTGGCCGGACCAATGCGGCTCTGTTCCGGGCCTGGTCAGCGCCGCATGTAACGCCACGGACTCTCCAACAGGATACATTTTATACGGTTGAAAAAGTGACGCGATGTTGCCAAACCGTGGGATCCAATCAGGATCTCCGTAAAACAATATTCGATATGTATAATGTATAATATTCGTTTGTTAGATGACCCGTATTACCCGTGTATTATATCTACCACAATGCTGATACCCCCCCCCCCTTCCCCCGCATAGTTGTGTTAGTGGATGGGAGTAGGGTGGTTCGGCGGTGGTTCACTCTCGCGGTATAGTCACAGTGGTGCGGTGGCGGGCATGCGGCCGAGTGGATCACGGGGGTGGCACGAACTGATGCAACCTCCCCCCCCCTCCCTCCCGCCACCCTACCCCCCTCGCCGTCCCCCGACCGCCCTGGCCAGTGGTCATAGGTGAGCCCGAATGGCGCCTGGTGAGCGAGGGAGCCCTATGCGCCCGCAGAGTCCAGCATGCACTATACATGCCAGCCGCACACCACCATCACCACCACCAGTGGCAGAGGCAGCAATGCGCTCGAAAGGGGTTCGCTTGTCACTCTCGAACGGCTTTCCTACGTATTTATGACCATATATTTGCGTCGCTAGAGCGATCTTCGTGCACGCTCGTCGCACAGGCGCGCCACGCCGCGCGCGCCCTCTCTGCACGTATTTTCCAATTTCCACACGGGTTCGAATATGTGCGAGTTGGTTTTGGCGGACATTTATACACGGTATCCGGGACACCGGGGCCGCGCGGCTCGATCAATTTTCCGTCCGCGATTTTCGTCATTTTTATATAAATACCCCGGGCGTTAATGAAATGCATAATGCCCTCGACGCCGCTTTAATTATTCAAACGTGCATTATTCCTTTCTTGGAGCAGCTGGGAGAGACCGGGGTAAACAGGCTAACTGTTTTTTTTTTTTTTTTTCGTTTATCCATTAAAAACCGGGGTCTAACGGCCGCTACCTGAATTTATTTTTCGCAAATTGAAATTCGTCACTTGACCGTGGTTTTGGGTGCTTCACTCGGCGCCGTACCCCTTGGACAGCTTTTTTCAGATGTTTTCTTTGCAAATCATACTACTACCCTGAAGTTCACTTAACGCGAATGCACTTAGTACTTGTGAGTAACATGCGTTCTGTGTGTCACCTTGGATACGAGACGCGAATAATCGACGCTCATGGCGATTAGTAGCATCTGGTGTGTCAAGCCGTGAATTGTTGAATTTTTGGGCCCGTTTTACTCCGGATTTTTTTGCCGATGCTCAAAGTCGACGACTACATATAATCGAGTTTTTGGGTAAAAAGCAGCACATATGCACTTTGGATATCATGATATAGCCATTTTTCGCTGAAGCAGCCGGTTTTGCCCTGCTTTCCCGTATACAAAAATACAATTTCCCTATACAATTTCCAATAGGTTCGAATATGTGCAAATTAGTTTTGGCAGACATTTATACACGGTATCCAGGACACAGGGGCCGAGGCTCGATCAATTTTCACACCGCGATTTTGGCCATTATTATATATACTCGGCGCGTTAATGAAATGCATATTGCTCTTGACGACGCTTTATTCATTCAAACGAGCATTATCCCTTTCTTGGAGCAAATAGAGGAGATTGGAGAACATGGGCTACCCTGGGTAAAACGGGCTAACTCCCAAAATAAAAATAAAAATCTTCTCACTATCTAAATCGAAATTCATCACTTGATCGTGATCTTGGGCGCTTCAGTCCGCGCCGTACTCCTTGGACAGCCTTTTTCGGTCGAGTTTGTCGCAAATCGCACTACTACCCAGACGTTCACTGAACGCGATTGCACTTGGTACTTCTAGATAACTTGCGTCGTGTATCTCACCTTGGATAAGAGAAGCAAATAATCGACGATCATGACGATCAGCAGCACTCGATGTACTGAACCATGTATTGTCAAACTTTTGGGGTGGCCCGTTTTACCACAGGTTTTTGTTTGCCAGCGCTCAAAATCGATGATTAAAGTAGAGTTTTTGGATGAAAAACAGTAAATGTAGGGGAGAACGGGGGAATTACAGTCACCGGGCAATGCCAGTCACTTTAATTTTGCATATACGTATAATTGAACTTTTTCAACTAATTTAATACTACGTGCTGATTAAACCAAGATAAATTAAAAAATCTACAGATTTTTAAATTATACACTCTTTTGCTTTGTAACGGCCCGTATTCATATAAGAAGACGATTCGAATGAGAGAAAAGTATAGGTGACATTAGCGCAGTGGTTAGCGCTCTGACTAAGGAATGAACATTCCGGGTTCGAGTCCCGGAGATCACCATATCTTTTCTCTCTTCGAAACTTCGCCAATGCATCCGCACTACCATCCTACACACATTCCCGAATTTTCGACCCAGCCGTTACAGCTTATAAGAAAATCCGTAATTTAAATAAGGTTTTGCGAAAGCTATTGTCGTTAAAATCACACCTAACCGTTATTCATGTCTTTTTCGGTGCTTTGGCTTTAATTTCGCTATTTATTTATTTTGGCGTTCATCTGGCTTTATTGCCTCCCTAAATAAATATATTGAAATTGAATATATCAAATCTTCGCGGTTGTCGGTGTAACGATGATCACGAGCGTGGGGCAATGGTACTCGCATTTATAATACGTATTCAGTTGAATTAATTACCTAGAAATGACTTAGAATGACTTAGAATGGAATAATAATTGATTTTAGAAATATATACACAGAAAATATGGTTAATTTGATGGAGATTTCGGTATTGCCATAAGGCTAGAATTTTGGGGTTAGAATTTCCAATTTTTGTATAAACCATTAATTGAAATTTGTGTACGTGCAATTACAGATGCGTCACTTATAGTATAAAGTTGCGCTGTTGAGAGAGAATTGATTTTATGCTTCGTTATACATTTGAAAGTTAACACATTATTGATCGAAGTTGCCAAAAATCCAACCGTAATTACCCGAATCGTCGGACAATGATCAATGCACTGGTTTTTATAATTCATGAAAACCCCAATTATTTCATGGTTTTCGTGATTTTCGGTAATAGTTGATAAAGTATCCAATAACCATTCGTTTTTGGCAGAACAGACGTTTTATTTACAGAAAATAGCAAATAATTCTTAGATGACTGCGATTCCCCCGTTCCCTACACTAGGTATCGTGATAAAGCCATTTTTCGCTTATGTAGCCCGTTTTACCCCGATTTCGCCTATAGCCCTATGCCACGTTACAATGTAGCCAGGCACACGAGAAAGCCTCGGCGGGCTGTGTTGATTGTGGTCGATGGGTCAGAAACAACATTGACAGACTTCTAAATTATTCAGCGAACTTCTCCGAGGCTCTCCGGACACTCTGAAACGTGTACGCACGAGGGCCACACCGAGCGAGCCCGGCGGTGGGCACTCTGGCTTTTGGCGAGCGGGCCGATAGAAGCAGGACCCTTTTGGCGCGGGGCAGGTGACGTCGCACGCCGGAAAATCGAAATTCCGAAAGCACTGAGAATAGCGGCGGCAGCTCGCGGGCCGCTGATGCGTCTCTCGGCTGGCGTATAATTCAATGCCTGAAAATCGATAGCATCGTAATCCTTCATGTATGTAATTACGGAATCGTTCCGACGCGGCGTTACCCGCGATGTACCAGCCGGCTATACATAGTCCAGCCGCGCGCGGCACAGTGAGGTCATTCGAATCAATTACGATAGTGTGTATGCGCCTAGCTTTCGGAGATTAGCTCGTGCTATCGTCGACAAGACCTCGTTCGCCTCGCGCGCGCGCGCGCGCCAACTCCGATATCGCGATGAACCTAATAGCTCATGTAACCTATTCCTGGAGTTGACAGTGCCATTTCGAGGCGACAGCGAATCGCGTAAATCGCGCGGATCATTGTCGTCGGTACCACACCACATTTTTTCGATGCTTTCACGGAGCCTTTTCGTTCTCGTTGCCATCCCTGACACTGCTTATCCCCCAATACGTTATTGGCGGTAGATGCATGTTGATTCCCACGTGCAGCTGTTGCGGCATAATTCAGATCATCTTTTGTGCGACATCGCGAATATAGGGGAAACTGGGGTAAAACGGGCTACCTTTTCTTTTCTCGTTGCCATCTTCAATACCGGTTATTCCCCAATACGTTGTTGGAGGTAGGTGCATGTTGATTCACACGTGCAGTACTCGCGGTGGCGTGTACGGTAAACCGACCAGTGAATGAATGAATAAGAGGTTGGTCAAATTCACTGCAGCCGGGAGATAAAAATATGGTCCGAATTGCTTTCAACAATGATGTAGTCCATGCGATATGACACGCAGATGATAAGAAAACGTGAAGTCGTTTTCAGAATAATGTTTTTAAGAAATAAATTTAAAAGTAACAAAAGGTCTGATTTACCAGTAAATGGACAAAATTACCAGTTATTGAACGGAGACCTACCGTGTTCATTAACTGGAAGGAGGTTAAAATCTCTAACCAATGAATGAACATCATTGATATGGCGTATTTTTACGAGTTTACAGGAAAAAAATATTAACACAATGGAAGGTCGTCCCTTTCTACACGTATATAATTCGATACTTTGTATAATCACCTGTAATAATTATTTAATCGCTCCGTTGTAGACACCGCCAAGTTCGTCGCTTCGTAGCTTCGACGCCGTAGACCGATAAACATTTTTTCCTCAGTCCGTACTGAAAATAGGTCTGTAACATCGATCGAATCGGCACCAGTGAATTTTTTCTGAATTGTTGTTACAAAATAATGTATTTTCGTTTGATGTTTAATTATTTATTTACGATTAGGGTTGTTTTGTACATTCACTGGACCCTGTTCATTCAATTGGTTGAGTTATGTTAATTGAGTTAATCTTTAGTAGGACGTCGCGAATGCTGGGAAAACCGTGGTAAACGGGCTACCTTTTTTTTCGAGTATCGAAGAAAACCGGGGTTAAACGGACTATCACTCCAAAAAATATTTTTCTTCTCAAATCGAAATTCGTCACTTCGATCCAGATTTTTCTTCCCAACCAGCATCCCCATGGTGACGTCGCTGTCAATTCTACGAATTCGCTGTAGATTCTTAAAGGTCAATTTGCAGGTGTTTCCTCGGGACTTTATTTGCAATTGTCCCTTCGACTCCCGTTGTCCCCTACATTCAACGACAAAATGTCGAAAGTGCACTCGGCCCTTCATTGTTTTCCACCCATTTTCTAATAGCCCGATTGAGTAACGATCCTCCACTGTCCGGAGTTCTCTCCCCCTCTATCGTTATCGATCTCACATAGCACGTACGATGGTTCACGAGCCCCGCGCAAAGTGGGTATTATGGTCTGACCTTTAACGACATAATCCACTGCGAGACGACGACGCCGGGGTTGAGGCTCGGTTGTACGCCGCAGGAGGAAGACAAAGAGCCGAGGGAAGAGAAAGAGGCGACGGGGCGTTAATCGAATGGAGTGCGTTGCTCGGGTTTTCTCTCGCCTCATTTTGTTCCTCCTCGTTCTCATCCTGCTTCTCCTCGTCGTCGTTCTCGCCGGGCAGCTAATAATATCTCAAACGGTGATAGAAGAAACGGGCAAAGGGAGAAAAAAATTTGTCACGGGAGACCGGGGAAAAAATACCGTGAAACCAAAAAAAAACAGAAAGTGTAAAAAAAATGGTATTCCTCTTCATTATTAATAATAAAAAGAATTATTAGTTTTAATTAAAATATTAATCAATAAGAATGATTAATTATTCAGTAGAGTAGTAAGTCGATTGTTGTGTTTGAATACTAATATACATTTTTTTATATCATATCAATATTTTATGTTATATTATTTTCAATATTAAATATAGCGCTTCAAACGATCTAAACGCGGGCACGTAATAATTCCGTCACTAAGATGCTTAATAATTTCGAAAATTAATCGAATCACCGACAAGGCCGAATATATTTATCCCGCTTTACATATCAACGGAGCCAAATTATTACATAATCGGAATTTCAATATCAATCCATTCAATTCGAAGCTGCCACATTCTGTACCCAGCATAATCCCATTTTCCAACCGAATTCTGCAAAACCAAATAAATGAGAATTCTCGGTGCTTACTTATTAATATATTTCGATGTCCCTTAAAAGCATTTGTGTCCTCGCCCCGATTCGCCCCGGTCTACGCGAAACTCACCAACTGGATCGAAGATGCCAGGTGAAGTAGAAATTGAGGGTAGCTCAACCCTCCCTCATGTCTCTCCCTCTTCTTTTTTCACTCTCCTCTTCCCTTTCCCCGGCTCTTCGTTGCTGTAATTATGGATATAAATCGACCGGGCTGGTGGGGACCCCGGGCGGGGGTGACGAGGTGAGCCCAGACTCCGTGGCAGCAGCGGCACACGTAGGGAAAAGGATGAAAACAGTACCGGAGCGAGCATGCCCGACTGCCTGCCTGCCATCCTGCCATCTTTTAATTTTAATTAAAGTAAGTTTGGTTAGTTCCCCGCCAAGCGGCAGCGGCCTCAGGCAGCGGAGTTTCGGGGATGACGACTCGTCAAGACTTCGCAAAACCCTGCGCTTTTGGTGCACGGCACGTGGGTACCTTAACGGTATAACGTCAGGAGAGAGGGGCGGTAAAGGGTGAAGGGCGCGGGGGATGCCTGGACTGGTTGCCACTGGAAGTTGCGAATCTCCCTTTTATCTCGACAGCCTCCCCCGCTCGCTTTTATCCGCTGTTACTGTTTCTCTCGACCCAACGCTTTCTTCATTAACGTTAAACGTTTCATTTTTCTGATTACCAGCCAGTGGGAATTCGAGACTAGGTCCCGGGTAGAAAATTTGTGGCGTTACATTTGGCCCTGGTCAGGTCCTGGCCAGATCCTGGTTAGGCCTTAGTTAGGCCCTAGTCTTACCCGGATAGGGCCGTAGGAAGGCTTGACTTGGGCCTGATGTAACGGTACAGGTTTTCATCTAGGGGTGGACGGAACCATTACCCACGAATCTTCGTCTTGTAAAACCGGTTGAAACTTACTTTTTACATTAAAAAAACGAAATATGCGCTATTGGCACCTTCGTAGGGGTGTTTTTTCCACAAGCTTTCCCTATTGGGCCCCTCCCCTTATCATTTTTTGTGACACCGAAAATATTGTGATGAGCGGCCGAACCAGCGATAAATACATTTTTCCCCCGCTCATCATGTAACTTCTTTGTGAAGCGAAAGGTCGTCTCGGTACGGAAAAAAGCTCATATTGTTGCGCGTGTGACTATGCACGAAAGTCGATATCCCTCGGTGTGAAGACTGTCATTGAAATGCGGATAACTCGGGGAATACACGGAACGCTCGAACGCACTATACCCACTACTGTGCGATACTCGAAATTTAATGCATTTCTCGGAGTGAACCTCTCGTCCATACTCTGGTCAATGTTATCCGGGCCCCCCTGTCGCTCACCGGGAATGGAACTGGGGTGCTGGCTGCAACCCTCGCATCCACGCACCCCATCGTAGCCACCCCGCAACTCGCGTTCGCAGGTCGATATACCCAACCCAGGAACGCACGGAAACCCGCGGCCTCCAGCGTAGCTACAGTCCGCACAAAATCTATGCCAGCCATAATGGCTGTGGAAAATTATTTTCCATCACCCATCGTCGTGGGAGGGCCAATGTCTCAGTTACTGGCCGAATATTGTTCTCCTTAACTTTGCCTGATTTTGGTACTTTTTACCCTAGTAGAAAATGGGTAGCGTTTCATCGGGCCCAAGTCAGACCCTGGTTAGGCCCTGGCCGGGCCAGGGTCCAATACCGATTATTCAACGAATAATCGAAAACATGGACTCATCAGACTTTCCTCAAGTGTGTCACGTCACACTGGCTGACCGGTGAAAGTTATAATTACAAAAATCTGTCACACTTTTGGCGCATTGTCCGTGCGAGGGTAGAACACAACACGACGTTAGATAAGAAAAAAAGTCGCGGGAGGATAATGGGCGGGGGCGAGGGGGGAGAGGGTGGGTGATCTCACCCCCGACGAGCAGCACGGAGCATTTAATCCGTAACTTTGGCGTCCCGACCGCCCTCCGGGGAATGTTCTCTTTGGTTTTCCGGCTACGCAACAATAAGGTTTCCCTGATGCAGACCTGTCAGCGAGGGACAATTGGCGGGGGTCCGGCCGCGGTGCTAGCACGCGCGATTCCCTTCCTTCTTCCACGTCCGCTTTTTCTTCTCCTCGCGACTCTCCGCGCTCCGACGCCAGGAGGAACGTCGCCTATCCCAGTTTCATGATCGTTGACGTCGTCGCAGCCACCACCGACCGGCAGCGGCTCTCCGAGTTTTCTCGTTCTCGTCTCTACTCGCCCCCCCCCCCCCATACCCAGCTCTTCCTATTCCCTGTATATCGTGATTGCATGGCCCTAGGGCGATATTGGGGTGCGTGTATGGATCGAAAACCCGCGGAGGCTGCCGCTCGCATCGACCTAACACCAAATGAGAGAATAGTCTAAGACGTGTGTATGAGAGAAAGCAATAGAGAGAGAGAGAAAGAAAGCTAAATAACCCTACTAGAAAATCTGTGGCGTTTCATGAGGCCCTGGTGAGGCCCTGGTCAGGCCCCGATCAGGGCAACGTTGGCCTGGCTAGGGCCCTATCCGGGCCTGCCTTGGGCCGGATGTAATGCTGCAGATTTTCTAGAAGGGAAAATTCCGGCACGTACAGTAGAAATAAATAAGAGACTTTCATTGTTCTGAAAAACTAAAACATTATTATTTCTGCCCAGGGTATGTATGGGCCCTGGAAAACGAATGCATTATATATTATATCTGGAAAACTAATGCATTATATAATTTTATACGCTAAACCGTCATAAATGATGTTAAAGGTGGCCGTGTTGTGGTCGCTTGATTAGTGTGGATCCTTTCGGTGACACTTTTCACTACGCAATACGCCTATTTTTAACCAAGCAAGTTGGGTACACCTACCAAGATTCTTTTTTCAAGAATTGACGCAATAACTGACGGTCTGATGACGTAATAGAAAAAGGTCCCACTGCTATATATAGTAACTGATTCCTAACTGTACAGTCGGAAAATTATTATTTACCAAGTCTCTTAAGGTGCCAACACGGTACCTTGTTATTTCGTATCGTTTCGTTTTTTTTTTTTCTTTTTTATTCACTCGACCCACGACCACAATTTCCGGGTACGCTATATACGTCGGACGTCGGGAGCCGCGACGAAGAAGCAAATCCCTTTGGTATAGGCTCTTCGGTCACTCGAGGACGGCAAATAAGGCGAGGAGTGGGGTGTACGAGGGCTGCCACCCCTTAATACATATACACATGCACCGTTTTCTCATAGCTGCCAGGATGAAAGCAGCGGCGGCAGCAGCAGCAGCAGCAGCAGCAGCAGCAGCAGCAGCAGCAGCACTACCCTCCCTGCTGCGGCATCGCCAACCCCGATCAAGCCTAGTTCGCGTGAGAGGGGCACCGGATGGGGGTGGACACGACGCTGCAGGGGGAGAGGAAGCGACCGCGCCGCAGCCAGGGAGCCGGGACAGCGGCTCGTGTGCTTGCAGGGCGAAGGCGGCCGAGTGCCGCGCGACCCTCCTAACTCCGGCCTCGGGGGGCGCCGAGAGCGTGGGCTGTGGCTCGTGGGGCTTGCGGACTCGCACACATAGAAGGGATAGGGATATTACGGACAGGACTCCGAGATATCCGACGGCCCACACCCTGGCGGTCGGGGGGGACGAGCGCGGGGCTGGAAAGGAGGAAAGGCGCCCCCGAGAACTACGGCACCGCGACTCTAAGGCCGCACACCGAGGTAGCGATAGATATAACCGTTACGCACTGACGTTCAAGCGTTCTCGAAAAGCGCGTTTCGCCGAATTTTCGCTGAATACGCTGAGAAAAAAAAGTAGTTGGAGAAACCGAGAAATGTGTTGCGACAACCACTCGAAGGAGTTGATGTAGCGTTAACCACCACAATGCGCTATGACAACTATTCATTAGTCATAAGGTTATAGGAACCGCTGGTTCATTATAGGAACTCGCTGGTTGGTTGCGCCACCTACGGCTGTTAGTCGAAACAGCTCTGCGATCGGTTACAGGAACCAACTCATTGGTCTTACCTACTGCTTTATCGTAACCAATCGCGATTTAGTTGCTGCAACCAGAGTTGTAAATCCCTAATTTTTATAGAAATAAAATTGATGGTACGATTGGCTTTGTAATTATGTTTTTATAATAATGACACAATGATTATAATATGATGTGTAAACTTTTAAATAGTGGCAAGAAATACTAATTTCACATAAAACTTCATGGTTATCTTATCGAAAAAAGGAGAAATGTTGTTAATGCATTGCAAAAGTAGTGGAGGACTGTGCTTGTCCATTTTACTCACAATTTCTCCCAAAATTTAATTAAAAATTCGGTTTTTTTTACAGCTATTCAAAAGTTCATACATAATTTTATAATCGCTACAGGTCATCATTCTAAAATCTTAACTAGAAAATAAACTATTATGTATACCTTAAAGTAATGGGGACTTACAACACTGGCTGCAACTAATTTGTAGTACAGCATATGCTGGAGATGGTTCTCCCAACTTTTTTTTTCTCTCAGTGTAGGCCATCGACCGTGGTCCTTCAGCCCTCACACATTTTAATTTTACTCAATTTTTAAGATGAAACTACCTCACAGCGCGCGAAAAAAAAGTTTGGACGAAGAGTTCAAAGAGTAACCCGGATAATAACAGTCATTAACTCGATCGAACGATCAATAACGATCAACCATCAAAGTATTCGAAACTAGTAACAACTAAGTCAAGCGTACGGCTGACTCGAATTACAAGTCACTGGAGTGCGTTAACACGTTCGTCAGAAGATAAAAACCGTCCCCCTCGTGTTGCTCATATTTTGGGGTGACAAAGTGACGTCGGTGCAGGGACTGAACGACGAGGCCTTCGTATAAATCTTCCACTCTACTTTTCGTCATGGACTCTGACACGGTCGTTTTTTATTTATTTCGTTACCAAATGATATATTTCAACCGCACTTGTCGCCAAGTAGCTCAGCTGCTGTCGGCTCGCTCGTCGACTCGTCTGACTTGGACGACTATCGATTTTCCTCACTGAGGATCGGAGCCAGAAACCCCGGGATACTAAAACGCGGTTTATATCCTTCCCTATCACACGGGGAAGTAAGGTCGGCGACGATGGTGGCTATGTGGCGCTCCGAAGCCCTGTCTTCACCCCCCCCCTCCCCCCAACCCCCCCTCGAGTCCTCAGGATTCTCCTTTACTCTGAAATTACCGACAAACCTCGCCCCTCGTCCTCTCTTCCCTTATACCCGCTTGCCCTTTCTCCTTCCCTCGTGGGCGAACCCCCTCCGATGGTCCATCGAGACCTAAACCCTGCTACCTTCCCTGATGGACGAACTTGCTGCGCAGCTGGAAACGTTTCTGAGCACGTGAAACAAGATACTGTATGAAAAATGTCCTATTGCGCGGAGTTGCCAAACTCTGTGGTGGAAAATCTGCACCATTACATCAGGCCCAAGTCAGACACGGCCCAGGCCCGATCAGGACTTGATCAGCGCCGATTGTAATGCCATACATTTTCTACCAGGCTACGTGTGTATGAAAATATTTGTAAAATCGTGTTAAGAATATCGCTTATCGTCTTCAGGGTCGATGAAAATGGAAGAAACAAAGTTCTGTCGGCTTATAGAGCCTCCCAGAATTCAGGGTTTTAGAACAAGGTGGAGAGGATCACCCCCTTTTCCGGGGCGTTCGGGTCCCCATAGCGCCAACCGTTATCCCTAATTATTCTTTAAACTTTCAACCCCTTCCTGCTAATTACGCCCCGATGGAAGCGGCAAAGTATAAAGTGATTAAAAAATCTGTGCGGAGTTACGACGGGGCACCAGGTGGCCACGAATCAGTCTCCGTGGCGTTTCGTTGCTGCACAGTGAAGACGAAACTACCCTTTTTGTACATTCAAGACCGACGAACACGAATGTTTTTTTATTTAAAAACAAAAAGTAGTTTGTAATTAGTGGCACAAAACATAGATAATATGTTTAAAGATTAAAGAATATATTTATAAATGAAAATACGACTTTTTGTTTATTTGTTCTTGTTTTCGATGGTCTTTAGCCGCCACTATTTCCCTCCAGTCCGCGCAAAGTTGGAAACCGAAGCTCTTCATTGATTAGAATGACCGGAGCCGCTCAGAGGATTTTTTGTAATCTCTCTCGATGTAAGAGGGCTCGAGCAAAGTGCGTGAATCCTCGTTTCCTTTGTCTCTGGCGAGCGCGAGGCGTCGCGGGAGACCAACGTCGGTGAGAAATAAATGGTCATTGTATATATAGTGTATATCTTTCGCAAGACTCCCATCAGGGTGGGACGGCATAACTCGAGGATGAATCAGTGCTTCTTGGACCGTTCTGGACCTAGCGAGTAAGTGGGAGGGAGAGTGAGAGAGAGAGAGCGGGGGGAAGAGAGAGAGAAAAGAATAACGAGAGACCGAGAAAGACGAGGCGAAGCCATCGCAACCCCCGCGACCATCCACTGGGCGTCCACAGCGGAGCCAAGGCAGCCACCCCCGCTAAAGCCATCAGAGTAGAAGAGCGGTGTAACCCCCTGGCCTGAACCTTCATCAACGGGTCCGCCGACCCCACCTTTATCAAGAACCCCAGCCCTGTGCAAGCTCCTTTCACCCCTCCCACCGGACTCTCTATCACTCTCTCTCACCCTCTCGAAAGCCCCCGTTCGAGTCCCTCCGGGTATACCCGGCCTCTTTCGCTTCCCGCCTCACACCACTTCGACCGTTTTCTAGCTCTCCCCTCCTCCTCGCCCCTCGCGTCTTGCCTCTTCGCCTCTTCGCCTCTTTCTCGTTCCGTCCCTCGGACCCTAGATTAACGGAACCCTTCCTTGCCGAGAAAGGGAGCTGTTTCGACTCACCTAGTCTAAAGGCTCTTGCACACCGCGTTTTACCTAGGAAATGCTGCAAACAAGACTTCACTGTAGTAGAAAATTTGTAGCGTTAAGGGGGATGAGTCAGTCAAAAAAGTTTGTTTTTATCGTAAGGTCTACTTTTTTCTTCATTGATGAAAAAAAATGAAATAATTATATTCTTATAGAATTGCGAAGGAATTCCGAAGGATTTTTTGTCATCGGCCCCACCAATTGGCCCACCAAGAAGAAAACCGAAGGATTTTTTGTCATCGGCCCCACCAATTGGTGGGCCAACTGGTTGCATCTAAAACGTATTTGAGCGTTATACACTCTGCACATGATGCAGAGAACACTGTTTCAAGGATTGGCTTTTGCTGCAATTTACTCTTTTCCCTATTACATTGCATACCTTCTAATTGAAGCGATCTTTTTAAGGCTCTTAAAACAGACTTATGGATAAATTCATGAAGCGTTAAAATAATGTTGGGGTTTGAGACATGGATCTTTTAAAGTTTCAATTTAAATACGCAATGAATGAGATGTAACGAATGCCAATCCTTTGAGCAGTGATCTTTGGATCATGCGCAGAATGTAAAACTCTCTCATATGGTTTTGATGAAACCGGTTGACCCAACCAGTCGGTCCAGTAACAAAAAATCCTTCGCTGCAGTCCTAAAAGAATATAATTATTTCCCATTTTTTGATTGATGACGAAAAAAGTAGTCGTTATAATTTAAAAAAAATCTTTTTTCATTGACGCTGTCCCGTTAAATCGGGCTCAGGTCGGACACAGTTCAGTCCCTGGCAGGGCCAGTGTGTTCGCAATAAAAAATTGGGTTGTTGAATACCCTAGTAGAAAATCTGTAGTGTTTCAATTCGGGCCCAGCTAGGGCCCCAGCCGGGCCAACATGATCCTGATGAGTGCCCGACCAGGGCCTGACCCGGACCGAATGTAACGCTACGAATTTTCTACCAGGATAAGTGAGGAATCCATTTGCCGTCTTAGCAAAATGTTTATCGCCATTGGCGACATTCTTGTAAAACCTGCTAAAAGAAAAAAACCTTGAAAACCTAAGCGTCACATTTACTTTTGCATAACGAAAACTGCTTCATTGCTTCTAGAAAAATGTCATTCTATCATTGAATTACTGACGATTGCAGTGAAAGTCAATTCGTGTGCTCTTGCAAAAGAATACTGGACACGTTGGTTCAGTGCGTCTTCGAGACAGATACAATTTTTTTTTGCCTCCACGGACGACGAGACTCCAAGTGAGAGTAGAAATCCCGACTGTTTTTGCGGAACACGCAGAATCCGATTTCACTGTTTCAGTTGCTAATTGAAGTGGGAGAATAACAAAAAAAAGAGAGCGAACAATGAAAATCGTTGAATGAAACCTGAAGCGGGAGAGGCGCAACGGAGGGTCCGGAGGCTCTCGCCGATGGTTGCGGGTGATTTACATTAACGCCCCGACGTGCGTTGGCCGTTTCATCCCCATTAGGGCCTGACCTGTGCGACAGCGTCCTAAATTCATGGCGATTTGTCTCCCGTCGCGAGCGCTGCACCGTTGGCTCTCGCACAGCCTGGTTCGCGCGCACTTGCATACACATTCGCCTCGCCGTAGGGCGAACAGCGTGCACAGCGAGAGCGAGCCACGAGCTGCGTATGGCGATGCGTTTGGAGTATCCTCGCCGTGTGGTGTGGGTGGCGCAGCTCGCAGCTCGTACGGATTCCTACCGAGCGCCCTCCGGCCGTATTTCAGCGCGGCCTTTCGGGCTTCACATTGGCACTGGCGAGCGCGCACCCGCCCGGCCTAGTCCAAACAGCTCCCTAATTTCATAGGGATGCATCGCTGCGTGAGATTATCAACGCACATCCTGCAGGACAACCCGAAGCCCAATCCATGCGTCCGCAGAGTCGCATGCCGCATTCACGGTGCGAGCGTCGCTCCCGATCGTACCGGCTCGGACACCGGCGAACTGGTCCGTGTCGCACACGCTACACGAGAACGCAATGCCACATAGGCCAGAGTGCTTCGAACATATTTATATGCGTTCAGACAGGGTTATGTGCGATCACAGCGCACGGGGCGACTCGGGATGAGATGGCTCGAGCGCTCGTCAACGCTGATCATAATGTTAACAAAAGTACCGTCCGGATTCTCTGCTGAATATCTGTTGGCAGCGATGATGGACATATTTCCCTAAATCCCTTGGACATCCACGCGGATACTTCTGAGAACCAAACTCTGTAGAAAATCTGTAGTATTACATCGGGACCAAGACGGATCCCGATAAGGCCATGGCAAGGCTAGCACGGCTCTGACCAGGGCCTGACTAGTTCCTGACACCCGCCGATTGCACCGCTAGAGCGTTTCTACCAGGGAAGTATCCGAGTTCATAAAAGGAACGATTAGTCGCCTTAGGTATACGGGTAATCCGCCCATTCAACGATCTCTATAGTCTTATTTTAGGACAACTCATAGATCTATCGTCAAAACCATTTCGCACAGCAGTTTCAACTGTTTGTAACAAGTTCTGCCGAGCGACCAATGATCATGATGAGTATAACGGTTGAGTCTACCGTTCGCATGAAATAATCATTGAACCTAATTCAGATCAAAATCCGAAAATGGTCGGAACGCATCGATCTAGTGAAGCGACAAACGTAGTACCAAGAAGCTGGATCACTTTGCGTGTACGGAGACTTTCATTAACATCATACAAAGAGAGTGCGTCCACTGATTCGCGTGGCGACACGCGGATCATCCATCTCTCTCGGAATCACCAAGAACAAAGACACGCCGCACACGATTATACGTATTGCGCCGAATGCTCGTCGTATCCAGTCGTAGATTACGTCCAATTTGATAACATACTCGGTATATTTACATGCTTTCATGTACCCACGAGCGCATTACATACATATAATATAGAGAAAGAGATTTACATCACGTGTCCACGCCGTTGCGTCTAAATATATGTATTGCACGCATGTGGTATGTGCGAACATGGGCATTGTATATATTATACATGCCTCGCGATACATACCGGCACATACGTACACGGAATATGCAGTATGGAGTACATAGAGCGAAGAGAGCCGGCGTAAATGGGTAGATAGGGTCGGTGTGGAGAGTGGTTACACGGGTGGCAGTCGGGAGGGGGGAGGCAGAAGGTGGCATAGGGGGTGGTGGACGAGGGACGAGGGCAAAAGAGAGGGGAAGCATTGCAGGCACAGAGGGAGAGGGAGAGAGAGAGAGAGAGAGAGAGAGAGAGAGCGCGTACAGAGCTGGTGAACGTTCCAGAAGGGTGGATAGGTGTGGTTGCTTTAGAGGTGCGTTGAACCCAACACAGGTAGGTTGACATCGGCGTGCCTAGTTCCATTGAAACGTGCGAAATCCATGCGTAATCCACCGGTGGAGGGTAATCTCCTTGGGTAGTGCGCACAGAGCGAGCTGTACCCGGGTTACGCTTGCTACCCTCGTCTCTGATGCCGCTGCCGCCGCCGCGCGCGCCCGGCCACCAATGACCATTAACAACGAATTTGTTGGTGCTGGAGTGCAGCGGGACGTCCAGCGCCGAGTTGGATTTTCATTACGTGTCGGTGTCGTCATACGTATTGAAACTCGCGCGAGCGTTTTATCCTATGCCGGCTATCCTGATAATCCTGGTTAATTACGTTCGAGTCATTGGATTCACTGACGATTACAAGACGAGGCTCGTTATTGGGCCACGGGTGTTTAAGGGCTGCGAAGGAATCGGCGGGTGATGCCTGGTGCGAGCCAATAGAGCGTGCGTTTGCTGGGATTATATGAATGGCCCGCGAAAGTAGTCTGGCAGAAAATCTGTGGCGGTGCATTTGGCGCTGTCCAGGGCCTGGTCAGGGTTACGTTGGCCCGGCTAGGGCCCTAGCCGAGTCTGACTTGGGTGATGGGGTCTGATGTAACGGTACAGCTTTTCTACTAGAGTATATCATTCGCGCTGAGGAAAGTTCATGACGCCAAATGTCGAATATAGTGAGTTCTTCTGTAAACAGTCATTGGCACCGAAATTTAGATGTTAACGGGTTACGTTATTGTTGAAGCCGATTTACGACTCGCGTCATACGGCAACCACCTACGTTGGCCTTCTTTTTTCTTGCTTTGATTACGTTTATTATTCTGTTCTTCTTTACTTCTGTTTCTCCTTGTGACGTGTCGACATATCAATAAAGATTGTTTCATTAATATCGCGTAATCCTTTGTGATAACAGTGATTTCCACCTAACATCGTCAGTTATTTATTCTTGCGGGAACTATCGATGCATTGTTGTCCTTTCAGAGAAATATGTTTAATACTAGAATCGATCATACACTTTTCAAGGTGTCGCAATCTTCCTAGATTATATACGGCAGGATATAAACATCAATAAATTTCCCTAATTCCTCTGGTTTCAACTAGTCAAGAATGGTGAAAATATTTTTCAAATATTTGCCAACTGTTTCACAATCTGCCTGAAAACTGTAACCCAAACGGTTCCATGATTATTCCACAAATTGCCCGGTTGCTTGATTCCAATTTCTCTCGCATACTCCAATCGCCTCGACTATTTTCACCGAATACCTCCAGACTGCATCGTTTACCAGAGAGTTTGTGAGTACCTCGAAATGTTGCAGCAAACATGGAACACGGCAAAAGGCTGAAGAAGGTCGGGGCATGGAATCGGGCACACAGGCTAGAACTGGAAATAGGAGCACAACGGGCAGCGAGTTGAATAATTATGATTCTGCCGAAATTCGTTGCTCGCAATATTACTTGAATCGCGAATATGCGAAAATTGGAAATGGTAAAACGCATTAAAAATGAGAATCATCAAATTATAAAATTGAGCCTGAAAAATGTAAATCTTCGCCAGTGGCTTTGCATATACCTTTGCCTTCATATCTTCTTGTTCAAGAGTTATCTGCAAGTCGGTTATTAAAAAAAATGTTAAAAAACATTATTTCCCATGAAGAAAATTAGTTGGGCCTTCTACACGGCTCTTCCTAGTCCGCCCTAAATGTATTGGAGCCCACCGAAGAAAACCAAGTACAGCCCAACTAGGCCGGTCACGCTTGAAGGTACGCGTCCTTTATGGATTTCCCTGTTACGGCCTATAACGCCTGCCCTACTAAGTCCCTACTGAAATAACAAAGAACTTTAATTAATAAATATTCATCTGTACATATTTAATCTCATAATCCTGCACTTTTAATTAGATATTCTGTTTTTCTTTACATGATGATGCATATTAATCACTGAAAAAACATTCTCATTTTGACGGGTGTCGAACCTGGACTCCTTCATTTGTTGCGCAACGCTTTAGCTCACAAGGCCATTCCGATCACATGATTATCCTATCTTTTTGTCTGTTTGAATAACTAATGTGAAACATTTAGTGCAATATGGTCAGAACTTCATAGATTTATGATTGTGTCCGATGTGTTAAAAATGAAAACACAATCAGCTATTTTTGACAGACTTCGCTTATATTGAATCGGGTATATTGTAAAGTTGTTTCCATCTGCAAATGTATCCTACAAAGTTGATTGTTTGATTGCTTGCGCGAATTAGTTCGCTAGTACCTATTTAGGTAGGTCGACGGCCTGACTGACCAGAGGGCCAGTACCAGGACGGATGACTGATTTTTAGTGAAGTGCTCACGGCTTGTAGTATAAGGTTTACGTTGTTTCACCTCTTTCGCACTCCAACGGATTTTTGATTCTCCTCGCCCCGGCCTCGCCTACCTGGGTGCTCGGTGCGCGAATTCAGTGAGCCCTCGCACACCGGTGTATTCCATACTCTCCCATAGAGAGAGGATTTGCCAGAGAGGGCTGCAGAGGCCGGGAGCACACAGGAGAAGGTCGCTTGCCACGCACGCACGTTGACGCTACAGATATACATATACATATATATATATAAATTTATACATATATATATATTGTATATATATATACACACACACGTATATATGCCATTGAGCACAGCGTAGGTATAGAGAAGAGGAGAGGCCATAGCGCTGGCGGCCCCCGCGTGGCTCGGGGTAGTTGAGTGGGAAATGGAGGGTCGAGTACACGGGGGAGCGCAGGACGAGAGAGCCACGCGGGGAGGACGAGCGGGGATCGAAAGAGGACTCTGGCACGGCGAGGAGGATGGGTGGAGGGTCCCAACGCGGCTGACACACAAACAACCGTGCCAGAGTTCTCCTGCTCCACCTCGCCATCCCCGAGTTCCCGTCGTTCTCCGAGCGTCCCCCCCCCCTCCCCACCCACCCACCACCCCGTCCCACCCTACTCATCCTCCTCCTCTGCCACCCTTCGACGCCCTCTCCCACATCGCCCACTCGACCCACCGGTCGTCCGCAAACCCCGCACACGAACCTCGCATACGACTATCCGGAGCCACCCTCCTCGCATTCGGTCGCCGAAACCACCCTCCGCGCGCGCCCTGTGGCCCCGCTCCGCGTCCATCCGCAAGCCGCGTCCGAGCTGCCGGCCCTACAGCGCCCACTGGCAGCGGCGTTAGGTACCGCTGAATTACGCACTACGCCGAATGCCGAATTGTTACGGGACCGGCGATCGCGCGCGGCCCGGAGGTGAGTCAGGGAAAATCGAGTGAAACGGGGTTGCGCCGTGGGCAGATATATACGCGCGGGCTTGGTACGCCGGTGGACAAACATTCGACACTCGGCTCTGACGGCCTCTGACGAGCGGCTCGTCGCGCTTGTGTCTGTCATATGATTATCATAATTTCTTCCCCCGCACGATTGATATATAGACGGAAAGAAACGTTTGGTTGTGACAACTACGTTTTTAGTTTGCCGTATGCGATCCCTCAATTATTCTGCGTGCCTTTCAATTGAAGCGATTTTTTTAATGGCCTTAAAGCAGAGTTATGGATAAATTTATGAAATGTTAAAATAATGCTGACATTCGAGACAAAGATCTTTTAAAATTTAAATTTAGAACGAAATCCCTCCAATGTTCTTTGGTTCACGCACAGAGTGCGAAACCCTCAAATATGGTTTTCATGCAACCGGTGGATCCGTTGACAAAATAATCCTTCGCTGCGATCCTATAAGAATAGAATTATTTCAAATTTTTTCATTGGTGAGGAAGAAAATAGTTAATGTAATGAAAATAAGCGTTTTTTACTGTCTCGTCCCCCTTAAATCCAAGGCAGGCCCAGCTAGGGGCCTGGCGGTGCCAATGAGGCCCTGATTACGGCTGAATGTAACAAGTCAGTCAACTTTTCACGCACCATATATTGCACGTATATTTTCTCTTACATTGCGTTTTAAAAATACAGATGCATGTTAGTAAAATGTGTCCACCCTCATTGTTTTCACCCTTTCCCACACGTTTAGAACAGTCCTACATTCATCTGCTTAAAAATTGCAAAAATTGACCCAACTAGCCCCGAAATCCCCTGTCCCATGTGTATAATAATACGTGTGTCCGTTCGCCTTACACCACATCCTGAACCGGTTCCCTGTGCGTCGGTGTGGTCCGCACCTTACAAACATCCCTGCGCCTTCCACCCTCTCCCATCGGGCGCTCCCATGTACTTCAGCTTTGGCCTCTATGTGCACCAGGTCTCTATATGTAGCCAATACATACACCAAATGCTGAGAGGGAGAGAGAGAGAGAGAAATGGAATATTGTGCCCCTCGCCGCACGCACGCTGAAGGCAGCGGATAGCTATCGTGTATACAGGGTGATTCAGAATGATTATTCGACTTCGTCGTTCGGCAATAGTTGACCCTCGCTTGCTCGAAGTTTACAATTTTGATTTTTTAATTCATCTCTCCCAGGTCTCCCGAGGCTACGAAAATGGTTGCTCTGGTTGTGGAATTTAATAGACCACAATTTATTCTGATAACATAATTTATAACTCTTGCTATGAAATAACAAAATCAAAAATTGTCAATCTACTCTCCTGCTAGAAAATCCGTAGCGTTGCATGCTATCCTGATTAGGCCCTGATTAGGTCCACGTTGGGCCTCCTAGGGCTCTAGCCAGGCCTGATTTAGGTCTGATCTAACGCTATAGATTTTCTACTAGCCCTGTTAGAAAATCTGCAGTGTTACATCCGGTCCTGATAAGGCGTTGATCAGGGCCACGTTGGCCCTGCTAAGGCCCCATCCGGGCCTGACTTGGGCCTGATCTAATGCTGTAGATTTTCTAACAGATTCTGAATCGCCCTGTATATTTGTGAGCACGTGTGTGTGCGTGTATGCATGTGAGTGTCAGCGTTCGCAAGTGCACTGTGCGGGCATCAGTGTCAGTGAGTGTGAGTGTGAGTGTGCGGTGTTCCAGGGGTGGCCGATGAGGGTTGAACCGCCTGGCCCGGAAGGTGGAACGGGAGAGAGGCAACGTACAAGGGGATCGACGGAAGAGCCGGGGGGTTGGGACGGGCGCACATGGCCTACCGGTTTACAGAGAGACAGGTATCCTGTGCCGACGGCTCGTAGCGTACCCTCGCTCTGCTTCTGCTCGAAACCCCTTGCCATCAGCCTGCGCTGTGGGAACACGACGGGTATACGTGTGGATGTGTGCGTGGGGGTTCTCGTTGGTATTACGTCGACGAGAGCACGAGAGGACGAGAGAGAAAGAGCGTTGGGTCGGGGGTGGAGGCAACCAGAGATACAAGGGAGCGAGGGAGAGGGAGAAAGAGAGAGAGAGATGGAGGCATAAACACACATAGGTATGAGGCTTCGCGTACTCGATGCAAAAGTTTTCAACTGCCGAGAGATCGGAGTTTGGATACGAGAGAGGTGAAAGAGAGAGAGTGGGAGAGAGGGGGAGGGGAGAGAGGGGGGGGGAGAGAGAGAGAGAGAGAGAGAGAGAGAGAGAGAGAGAGAGAGAGAGAGAGAGTCGAAAGTCGAAGCTCGGAAATTAAAGTTACCCGTTGGAAAGTCTCGGCGAGTGATATAAAAGATTGGAAAACGCGGGCAGGTAATATGTGAATTCAAGTGTGATAGATGGGAGACGGGGTCGAAAACATCGCTATTGGATTGTATAATGACAGTCTGATTTTTCGCGGATTTGCGGTTGCACAATGGGGCTCGCGATAGGGTCACTTGTTTTGTACTTTTTGTGTGTATATTTTTGTTGGCATCAACAGGTACGTGCGGCGATGCCGGGCTAAGGTACACTGAGAAAATGAATAGGGAACTAAAGTGCATTTTATAGTTGCCTGAGGAAACGTCGAAATTCCATTTTTCTCCAAAAGAGATGCAATGGTTCAATTATTTTCCGTATATCTATGTAGGAATTGACGATTGGTCCAGCCTTGATTAGAATAAATCGATTGATCACGTATTGTCCTGGTGACTACAAAGTGATAGCTATAACTTTATTAATCCATGCGACTATTTCTTATAACGGCAGCAGCTATAACTCTTAGACACACCGACGATTTCACAGCTGCCATGGTTATGAAATCATTACTCCACAGTTTCCCCATTTTTTAATGAAATTGATGGCTGTCACTTTGCAGTCACTGACACCAAATTTTTCTCCGGGTGCATGTGCGACATGAAACAGACACCCACGTACACAAGTTATGTTTGAGCACATAAGGAATACGGGGCAAAATGGGACAATTATTTTTTTTTTCGTTTCGGATGATTTTAGGGGCAAAATGAGGCTCTCTAATATTTTCAGAAACTCGCGTGTTTAAAACACAATTGAACGGAACCATTGAAAATATAGGGAAAAGAGAGTCCCAATTCCCAATTTTGTCTTTTTCCATGTCAACTATCAGTCGTCCACTGAACGCGAATTTTTAGAACTTCTAGAAAACTTACAAACGTGTCTCACCTTTAGTTAGGGACACAAAGCAATCAACGTTGATGACGCCCGCAGTAGCACTCAGTGCACCAAACCATACATTGCCGAATTTGCGGAGCGTCCCATTTTTCCCCAGAATTTCGTTTTTTTGCCAACGATCAAAATCCATTATTGGAATCGGGTTTTTGGGTGAAAAGCAATCAAAATACACTTTGGGTATCGTCATAAAACCATTTTTCGCTCACGCCTACCATTTTGCCTCGTGTTCCCCCATTTTGAACATATCTTGACGGTATCTAATTCCTCCACGGAGTCTATTAATCGATAGGCCATATCAAAAGTGCGTCCCACCTCCCCCCGTCGCCCACCAGAAAGAAAAATAAATCATCAAGCCTTCATTATATCACGTACAGTCTTCCCGAGTGGAGCCCGAAAGCGTCGAGAGAGAGTGAGAGAGACAGACCGAAAAAAGTCCAAGAAGAAGGTTATAGTCCGAACCACCCTTCACTTCGTAGATTATACCAGTTATGTATTTTCCCCGTATATATATTCGCTCTCTCTGGGGTTGGCAGCCCGAGAGCCGAGACGTCTTTTTCTTTCCTCCCATCCCAGCCCCCATCCCTCCCTATCCTCCTTTTCGCCCTTACACTCCGCACACCCTTCTCCCGCATAACCCGGCCGAACCAACCTCCGCCAGTTCTCGCAATTCTCTCTCTGCGTTTTCCTCCCTGCTATCCCTCTTTGCGCCATCACCGGAGGTAGAAGGTATTGCAGAGTGAGAGAGCGAGGGAGAGCGAGAGAGAGAGAGAGCACCGGCGGCCCCTACTAGCAGAGAGTAGAGGCAGCAGCAGAGCGCGTTGGCTCAGCTGTGTTTTCTGTTCGTGGGATGGTTGCGGTGTGGCGCAGGGTCTCTCACCGGGGTGAGGAAGGGTGGAGGAGGAGGGAGGGGCGGGGGGGAGGGTTCGTGGGGTGAGGAGGAGGATGGGGGTGGTTGGGGGGATTGGGGGTTCCAGGCTGGCTCTCTTCCTCTCTGCCTGCCACAAGGGGTGGATGGGGGGTTGGGGGGGTGGATGGTTGGCAGTCGAGCTGGCAGGCACGCAAGGGTACCTCGGGCCACAGGAGGGTGGGTGGACGGGTGGATGGGTGGTTGGGTGGTCGGGGGGTTGGTCGGGTGAGCTCGGTCGACGGGGTTGCAGGGTGAGCTGCTACCGCTGCTGCTGCCGCTGCTGGGGCGCAGAGAGAGGAGAGCAGCAAGAGGGTGGTAAAGGGTGGGTTGCTTTGAACTAAGCCGAGCTAGAGGTGGAGTACGGTCGGAGGTTGCCGGCGAAGGGCGAAGGGGCACTAACGCCACTGCTGCTGCTGCTGCTGCTGCTGCTGTTCGTGGTGGTCGGGGGGGAAGGGGGGGGTGGGTTGTGAGGTTCTCGTTGCCGGCGGTATGGTACTGCCGTTGCTGTTGCCGCACACCGAGCGCTACACTCCTGGCTATACTCCTGCCGCTATGCGACTACTAGTGTACCAGTAGTTGTGGTATAGTGCTGCTCTCCGTTGCTACTGCCGTTGATGCGGGGCGGGGGTGGGCGCAGGAGCAGGGCTGTCGTGGACGCGGAAGGGTAGATATGGGAGCGGCAGGCAGCAGCTCTCTCTCTGGACACCGCAGGCCCACCTAACTACCACAACCCTGTACTGGATACGTGTGTATATATATGTGTGTGTATATTTTATATATATATGTATATATGTATATACACAACACGGTGTATACGATGCAACCCTATGCTCTGCCTCTATGCTCCGCTCGGATCCTACTGTTCTAAATAATTCCGCAGCGATACGATTGCACGCTGCGGCTACCAGCAGGGCAGTTTCGGACAGAGCCCCGGCGAGAGCAGCGGCGGCTGCTCTCCTATCTGTCTCTCTATCTCTCCGGGCGTCGGGCGGGAATACGACGATCGCTGTCGTCCGCGTCGGCGAACGCGCGGCGCTCCACCAGAAATATCCTGCACGTCTTCTCTGCTGTTCTGACGAGTATCAACGTGAGAGACTGGCTGCATAGGGGAGAGGGGTGGAGGGGAGGGAGGGGTGGTATATGTTTAGCGGGTGTAGGATGTGCGGGAATTAGCAGCAGACGTGCTTGCGATGGGTAACAGGGTCGCAAGGATGTAATGAGGGTCGCTTTTGGCTCGATGACGGGTTAATACCCTGGTGGAAGATCTGTAGCGTTACATCGGTCCCAAGTTAGGCCGATTTAGGGCCCTGAGCGAGTCAATGTAGCACTCGACAGGGCCCGACCAGGACTGAATCTAACGCCACAGATTTTCTATCAGGGTAGAAGATAACCAGTTTTTACCATCCCCACGGAGAAAAAGGGTAGTTGGGACAACTCCCCTTTTATGAGTTAGCTAAAAATGAGTTGCTGGAACGATTCACTTCGTGCCTATAACCATTTTGTGAGTTGAGACAACGAATGGTTGTCTTAAGTCACAAACGAATGGGTAAATGTACTGACGAAAAGTGAGTCCGTGCAACCACTTTTTGAGTTCACCCAACTCTTTTTGTTAGAAAAGGGCCCTTTTTTGAGTAGGTTTTGATTTACGTTTCTCAACAAAATGACCCCGAGTACTTCGAAACCAGCATTACATTAGATATTCTTTTTAGTTCTGGATTGCAGGTTTCTCATTTTGGATTTCGAATATAAAAATCGCGTTACATCCGGCCCTGGTCAGGCCCCCATCAGGAATGACAGGACCCGAGCCGGGCCCGACTTGGGCCTGATGTGACGCTCGAGATTTTCCACCAGGGCTCTCGTGCAACGCTGCGGCGTCACTTCGTCACTTCGACGAGCGAGACCATAGTAATACATCCCCCGATACCAGATATACCCACATCGGCCGCCCCATCGTGCCGGCTATATGGTTACGAAATACGGTACCCACGGTACCTAGATACCCAACTGTATCGCGTATACCGTTTGATACCCCGCTATACGCGGGCACCTCTCGTTCGATCGAAGGGCGCGGAAGGCTGTAACGGAAGGACCCGAAAACCCAATAACCCGTAAACTCATACAGTCGCGCCGACGTCGCCCAGCCCGCGCCGCCTCTTCCTCTTCAACGCCGCCGCCGCCGCCGCCGCCGACGTCGCGCGCGACCCTTGCATAAATTCGCGTAACGAACCACGACACGGTTTGTATATCCCCCCCCCCCACCCCCGTTCGCCCTCGGCTCTCCTGCCGCCACCCGCAACCCGCGCCTCCGGGCACACGACGTCCGCGCTTCTCCGTGAGCCTCCCCCATGACTCCTAATCGACTTTTCGACCGGAGTGTACCTGCGCCACCGCCGTAAGGGAGGAGAGTGCGGGGCCTTGAAGTTGGATTTCTACGTGACCGATAACGAGGTCAGTGTTACGGAGCGCTGAATAGTACAGTCAAGGTCAACGCGCGCGATATTTTCGATTGGAGAAAGTCGCGGACGTTTTTCTTTGATGTTCGTGCAAGGCGCGCATAGGATATTTTGATCGCTGTGTTTTTTACTTTACGCATGTGAACACCGTCAATAGTCGCGATAATGTCTTGCCGCCAAGTATTAGAATAAATTATTCGGAGGCCGAATTAATGAATTAATTCGGCCTCCGGAGGCCGAATTAATGAATTAATTCGGCCTCCTCATGATCTGACCGAGACGCTGGCGCTTTAATTAACGTTGGAACCTAATTCGACTGCCAGGAAATTCTAACTCGAATTATCTGAGGCAACACGTTACGGGTGCCAAATATATTAGCTCCAATGGTTTTACTTTTCTTTTTCTCTTTTGAATAAGACTTGTTGCAATCAGATCGATTCCCGCAATGCTGATATCTGGCGAGCTTTAACTTTGAGAGTGTGCAAATTGTTCACGTTTGTACGAACTCACACATCATCCAAAAATTGTTCCCTCGCATATACGTGCATTATGTTTTACCACCACACTCACATTTCGTCTGCCATCAACTTGTAATTTGTATTATCTGAGGTGACGCGTCGAGATCGAAAAATGTCTCAGCTTCAACATTTTTTATTTCTATTCTGACGTGTACGAATCGCGAGCCTCCCTGGTAAAAATCTGTAGCGTTACGTCAGGCCCACATCAGGCCCTGATCCGAACCTGGCAGGACCAATATGGCCCTGATCAGAATCTGAGAAAGGCCAGACATAACACCACAACATTTGTAGAAAATCTGTAGTGTTACTTCTGCCCCAAGTCGGACCCAGCTCGGGCCCTGGCAGGGCCAATGTGCTCTTGACCAGGACCGGATGTGACGTCACCAATTTCCTACTAGGGGGATGCGCTTCGCAAGATATTTTGGCGAAGGGCGCGTCACACAGACGTAACGATACGAAGAGACGAATGAAAGGGACCGAAGAACTCTGTATTAATTATCCGAGAGGAAACTATTTAGCGATTAGAGTCAAACTGGTTTCCAAAATTCAAATTGTTCCAAATTTCATCTTATTTATTTCCAATTTCTTCTGGATCTTCTTCTTATAATCGAACCGATACACCCTATATCAGACTGACCGAAATTTGCGGGCAAGAATGAGAAAAAAGAATACGGTAGACGCTCTACGCTCGTGTGCTGAAGCGAACGGCGAAAAGGAAGTGGGCTTGCGTTTGATTATACAAAGGAGCGCCTCAAGGCTAAGAGGGCACGTTGGCGGTGGGGTCGCTCGGTTGCTGAAACTCTTGCCGAAGCAGCGAAAGCTAATATACAGATATACGATATATACATATATACATACGCACAACGTACATGTATGCACGGACGGGTATAGACAGGAAGTGGTTCGCTATAGTGAACCACCCACGAATCTGCACCTTCTTCTCCGCCCTACCCTCCACCCGTTCTATTTCCACCGACAAAATGGACCGACAGACGAACGGACGGGGGGTGGGCAGACAGTACAAATGGTTTGCGAGTGAGTGTTTGTGCAGCGAGCGTTAAAGATAGGTACTTTCCACCTTCGAAACCAGCGACAGAAGCAGAAGCAGCGTAGCACTCGGGCAGAGGGGCGAAGCCGGTACTTTGCGAGAAGAAATTATAGCGAAAAAGATACGTCGAGCGAGTCTAGTGGCTCTCGCGCTTCTCTCGCTTTTTGCATCAATCTCGAATGAGATAAAAACGATTGTTCCAACAAAACCCTCTAGATTGTGCGTGAGTATATGTTTAGTATATTAATATCGAATATATATCTACACTGTAAAAAATTGGCTGGTTCAAAATGTGACCGTGTGTGGACTAAAAATCCGTGGTCTTATTAAGGGATCATCACAGTGTGACATTTTCCAACCAAAATTTTTTTTTTGCATTACCGGTTAGTATACACTGTTATAAACATTCTCTCAAATTAAAAGAGCGAAATTCGAATTATTTCGAATGGACCTGGCATCACCGATTGATGGTACATTGACATTTATATGAAAAGTTCTTCCTTCAAACACGTTTATCTCGAAATGGTGTTTTTCAAAACGGTGTCCATTCTCAAGGGAAGAGTTTTCAAAGTATACATTTCAAATTTGGACAGAACATTCTTCTCATCATTCTCTATCGTCTTATGGAAGCTTTTTTTTAAATCATCCTATTTTTTTACGAAAAACTGTCGAAGAAAAAGGCTAAATTTGACACGTTTTGTTCAAACCGCCGCCGTTTTGTCAAGTTAAAAACAACCTCCATAGGATGATAGTGGCTTTCCTACAGATTAATCATCTTTTTGAAATTTTTGGTTCAGATCAGGATTAAGGCCCCAAACCTGGACACCATGCAGGACCTTTTTTGTAACCGAACTTTTCAATAATTTATAACAATATTGAACAATAAATAAATCAACTTACAAAAAATAATTTTGAACTCTTCATTAGTGCCTTCATTTGTACAAAAAAACCCAGACCGATTAGTTGATCCTAACCATTCAAAAATAAAATCGCGAGAATCAGTGATTTTTCGACGGGTCACACTGTGATGATTGCAACATTGTTTTACTTCATAACAATGTTTTACTTCATAACAACATTGTTATGAAGTAAAATGTACTCGGTGTAATGTGTAAAAAACAGAATCCGGTGTTACTTTGCTACAAGTAGGGAAGAGTGGTCAACAGTCGGCCGTAGACCACAGTGAGCAACGGTGCCTGTTAGTGAACACAGCTTGCCAAAAATTCTCGTTCTTTTTTAGATAAAACTATGAATTTAATTGGATGTTACCCTTCTTAGTTAGTGTTAAGTAGCTTTATCCCTGAAAACGTAAAAAAAAACCAAAAGTTTATCGCAGCACCTTAAAAAAAAAAAAAATCGCCTTTTGGAAATATTTCATATCTAACCTCACTTTTGTTAATCGCTGATATTGCTCGACTTATATGATTTTTTACATACATTTTATATTATTTTTAGTTGGTGAAACATAATTTCTAATAAACGTGTTCAAATGCGAGTGGAGTGCAATGAGACGTCTCATACATATCTGTGACATATCTGTCATATTATTGAAATAATACAATTTGGTAGTTATTTAATAGTAAAACATTTCATGTAGTGTTGACAGTTTTATAGTATAGTTTAAGCGTCAATAATTGAATAAAAGAAAAATAGAATAAAAAATTAAACATTTTCCCTGTTGGCTCGATCTGACCCATGTTTTTCAGGTATTAGCTCAAATTTTTTTTCAGGTATTGAAAAAATATCTTTTTAATAGCAAAGTAAACTTGTCAGTAGTAAAGCAGTGTTTCATAACACTGTTCGCGTGGTAATAACTGATTATTAACTTTTTTTTAATACTTGGCGCCGAGACGCTACCGCGTCTCTTGATCTGACACAATTTCTATTGATTCATATCTGATACAATTTCTATCGATTCACATAAGTGTAAAACTTGTGTCGTGTGCACACTATTCTTGATTATTTTTCTTGTCATACACCAAATGCTGTAACTAGAAATTGCTGTTAACTCTACGGTGAAATGAACGAGTAATTAATTCCAAAGTGAAATTTACACCGTCCGTTTACATCATGACAGTGTACTAGGTTTACACAATATTGATGGACCTATATAGACGCCGCTGCGGTCGATGTACATATTCGATATTAGGCGTTCTAGCTGTGTAATAAATTGGATAAAATAATTAATAAATTTACCAAAGTTGAGCCTGCCGATTGTCCAAGTTGGAACGACCATTCGCAATACTCGCAAACCGACAGCGAACAACTTCCTTCTTCAATTATAAAACTGAACACTGGTCAAATTTTTATCTGGTTATGATGCGTGGCGCAAAAGCGAACAGTGACTGCGATCCACTGCGTGGACCGGGGGGGAGTGTTAGACTGGTCATCCCCGGAGGGAATCGCTCGTAGTGATTCTCATGACAGCTCCTGCGCGAGAGATTATGATACGTCGCGGGTACGCAGAGGTCCAAGTGCTCGAGAGGAATTAAAAAAAATCAAGAGTCGAGGGTGTACGAAGGATGTTTAGAGCCCCGGGGGAATACGCCCGTCGCACCCACATATGGCGTGCTCTCCGCGCTATATCACCCAACCCTTATGTACCTCAACGTACGGTATGAATACATATACAGGGTGTCTCAAAAGTTATGCAGTTCCGGAGGCAGGAAGGTAGCTGGTGCCCACCGGAGTGCACCTGCGAAGTTTGAGCGTCCAATTCGTAAAATTGTGGAAGTTCTATTGGATTGAAATTTGCCTATCGGTGAGGGGTGCGTCGGACTCACACAGATGCAGAGGCGTCGTATGTCTCGTTGAGTGTAAGTGGCGTCAGTCTTTTCTTTCGCGGTCCCAGTTCGACGCGAAGTTGCCGCGCGGTGTCGCACGGCTGTGACAGCTGTGTGCGTCCGTGTGCGTGATCATCAACTGTTCGCTCGGAGATCGGGCTTTCGGTGCTGATTAATGACCGGCCTGGTGAATGACCGGTTGGACATTGCAAGATAAGAAATAAGAACACAAATTCCCGTATTTGTTTTGCCGTTTATTTACCTGTTCAGGGTAAGGGCTGCCACTGCAGCCCTTGTCTTATCTTATGTCGCGTACTGTCCAATCTGAATGATCGAGCTGCGTCTGCCTCTCAAGTCCGACAGATTCGAGGAAGCGAAAAATGCCTTAGAGATATTCAATGAGAGGAATGCGACTTATTTGAATTTGCGGAATGACACACGACAATTGAAGCGGTTCTGATCGGGTCAGGTGGCTGGTCTGATTGGACGCAAAGGTCAAATATTTAAGCTTGACAATATTTTTATTCGGATTATGAAAATGTTTTGCGAGATAGAGTGAAATAAAAAAACATCAATTCGTTTAAAAATTTGACTATTCACCGCGCTCTCCCCCTGTTCTCACATCGTTCCCACCGTACAATCAACTTGCTCTCACCCTGCTCTCACCCTGCTCTCACTCTGTTCTGACCTTCCTCTCATCGTGCTATTTATTACCTTGTCATAAAAGAAAATGGTTTTCGTAAGACTCGGCACCGTCTTTAAGGGTGTACATTTTTTTTCTTTTTCATCCCTTTAATCGTTATAATAACTTTTTATACGCAGTTCGACCTTTTGGGCTCATTACAATATTCTTATTTTTATTTTCGTTGCATTCCAACGATGCAAACTTCAACATCATGATTCGGATCCGAAGCTGACAATGAATTTTGCCATACTTGGATCGCCGTGCTTGTGTTTATGCTCTCTCCTTGCTCTCACCATACTCTCACCTTGACCTCACTCTGTTCACGCCTTGTTCTCACCTCGTTCTCACTTTGATCACACCTTATTCTCACCTTGTTCTCACCATGTTCTCACCTTCTTCTCACGATACTCACACCACATTCTTGCGAACGAATGAACATGTGGAGGCACCTCGGGGCATTGATTTGTCTCGAGATTTCTCTGTCAATCGCACTAGGTTCGGTGATAGAATATAAAAAATAAAAAAACAGCTCCTTCCACCATAGTTCAAATTTATAATGCGAAAATCTCGAGTATTTTCGCGTTATAAATTTTCACCCTGGTGGAAGGAGCTGTTTATTTTTATTTTTTATATTCCGTCATCGAACTTACATGCGATATCGGTGTTCTTTAAGACCCACAGGTCTGCATATACCATCGTTCAATTTTAACAGAGATTCTATGATACTCTTGAAGCTTAACAAAAACTTTATTATTTTGTTTTGCTTTAACAGGCAGTGGTGGTCCCCTCCATATAAGTTCGATGATGGAATATAAAAATTAAAAAAACAGCTCCTTCCACCAGGGTGAAAATTTATAACTTGAATATACTCGAGATTTTCGCAATATAAATTTGAACCATGGTGGAACGAGCTGTTTTTTTATATCCCATCATCGAACCTACGTGCGATTAACAGAGAAGTCTCGGGGCAAATCAGAGCCCCGAGTTGCCTCTACATAATTATTCGTTCGCCGGAGTATGGTGAAAACGAAATGAGAATAAGATGAGAGCAAGGTAAGAGCATGAACACAAGCAGGGCGATCCAAGTATGGCAAAAATCATTATCAGATTCGGCTCCGAATCATGATGTTGAAGTTTGCATCGTTGGAATGCAACGAAAATACAAAATATATTGTAAGGAGCCCGAAAGGTCGTACTGGGTGTACACATTTATTATAACGATTAAAGGGAACAATAAAAATTCTACGCCCCTAAAGACGGTGCCGAGTCTTACGAAAATCATTTTCTTTTATGAGAAGGTAATAGCAGGATGAGAGGAAGGACAGAACTGAATGAGAGTAAGGTGAGAACAGGGTGAGAGGAAGATGAGAACAGGGTGAGAGCAGGGTGAGAGGAAGGTGAGAACATGGTGAGAGCAGGGTGAGAGGAAGGTGAGAACATGGTGAGAGCAGGGTGAGAGAAAGGTGAGAACAGGGTGAGAGGAAGGTGAGAACATGGTGAGAGTAGGGTGAGAGGAAGGTGAGAACATGGTGAGAGCATTGTGAGAGAAAGGTGAAAAACTCATCGAGAATGATGGAGGGGACCACCACTGCCTGTTAAAGCAAAACAAAATAATAAAGTATTTGTTAAGCTTCAAGAGTATCATAGAATCTCTGTTAAAATTGAACGATGGTTATGCAGACCTGTGGGTCTTAAAGAACACCGATATCGCATGTAAGTTCGATGATGGAATATAAAAAATAAAAAAACAGCTCCTTCCACCATGGTTCAAATTTATAATGCGAAAATCTCGAGTATTTTCGCGTTATAAATTTTCACCCTGGTGGAAGGATCTGTTTATTTTTATTTTTTATATTCCATCATCGAACTTACATGCGATATCGGTGTTCTTTAAGACCCACAGGTCTGCATAACCATCGTTCAATTTTAACAGAGATTCTATGATACTCTTGAAGCTTAACAAATACTTTATTATTTTGTTTTGCTTTAACAGGCAGTGGTGGTCCCCTCCATCATTCTCGATGAGTTTTTCACCTTTCTCTCACAATGCTCTCACCATGTTCTCACCTTCCTCTCACCCTACTCTCACCATGTTCTCACCTTCCTCTCACCCTGTTCTCACCTTTCTCTCACCCTGCTCTCACCATGTTCTCACCTTCCTCTCACCCTGCTCTCACCATGTTCTCACCTTCCTCTCACCCTGCTCTCACCCTGTTCTCATCTTCCTCTCACCCTGTTCTCACCTTACTCTCATTCAGTTCTGTCCTTCCTCTCATCCTGCTATTACCTTCTCATAAAAGAAAATGATTTTCGTAAGACTCGGCACCGTCTTTAGGGGCGTAGAATTTTTATTGTTCCCTTTAATCGTTATAATAAATGTGTACACCCAGTACGACCTTTCGGGCTCCTTACAATATATTTTGTATTTTCGTTGCATTCCAACGATGCAAACTTCAACATCATGATTCGGAGCCGAATCTGATAATGATTTTTGCCATACTTGGATCGCCCTGCTTGTGTTCATGCTCTTACCTTGCTCTCATCTTATTCTCATTTCGTTTTCACCATACTCCGGCGAACGAATAATTATGTAGAGGCAACTCGGGGCTCTGATTTGCCCCGAGACTTCTCTGTTAATCGCACGTAGGTTCGATGATGGGATATAAAAAAACAGCTCGTTCCACCATGGTTCAAATTTATATTGCGAAAATCTCGAGTATATTCAAGTTATAAATTTTCACCCTGGTGGAAGGAGCTGTTTTTTTAATTTTTATATTCCATCATCGAACTTATATGGAGGGGACCACCACTGCCTGTTAAAGCAAAACAAAATAATAAAGTTTTTGTTAAGCTTCAAGAGTATCATAGAATCTCTGTTAAAATTGAACGATGGTATATGCAGACCTGTGGGTCTTAAAGAACACCGATATCGCATGTAAGTTCGATGACGGAATATAAAAAATAAAAATAAACAGCTCCTTCCACCAGGGTGAAAATTTATAACGCGAAAATACTCGAGATTTTCGCATTATAAATTTGAACTATGGTGGAAGGAGCTGTTTTTTTATTTTTTATATTCTATCACCGAACCTAGTGCGATTGACAGAGAAATCTCGAGACAAATCAATGCCCCGAGGTGCCTCCACATGTTCATTCGTTCGCAAGAATGTGGTGTGAGTATCGTGAGAAGAAGGTGAGAACATGGTGAGAACAAGGTGAGAATAAGGTGTGATCAAAGTGAGAACGAGGTGAGAACAAGGCGTGAACAGAGTGAGGTCAAGGTGAGAGTATGGTGAGAGCAAGGAGAGAGCATAAACACAAGCACGGCGATCCAAGTATGGCAAAATTCATTGTCAGCTTCGGATCCGAATCATGATGTTGAAGTTTGCATCGTTGGAATGCAACGAAAATAAAAATAAGAATATTGTAATGAGCCCAAAAGGTCGAACTGCGTATAAAAAGTTATTATAACGATTAAAGGGATGAAAAAGAAAAAAAATGTACACCCTTAAAGACGGTGCCGAGTCTTACGAAAACCATTTTCTTTTATGACAAGGTAATAAATAGCACGATGAGAGGAAGGTCAGAACAGAGTGAGAGCAGGGTGAGAGCAGGGTGAGAGCAAGTTGATTGTACGGTGGGAACGATGTGAGAACAGGGGGAGAGCGCGGTGAATAGTCAAATTTTTAAACGAATTGATGTTTTTTTATTTCACTCTATCTCGCAAAACATTTTCATAATCCGAATAAAAATATTGTCAAGCTTAAATATTTGACCTTTGCGTCCAATCAGACCAGCCACCTGACCCGATCAGAACCGCTTCAATTCTCGTGTGTCATTCCGCAAATTCAAATAAGTCGCATTCCTCTCATTGAATATCTCTAAGGCATTTTTCGCTTCCTCGAATCTGTCGGACTTGAGAGGCAGACGCAGCTCGATCATTCAGATTGGACAGTACGCGACATAAGATAAGACAAGGGCTGCAGTGGCAGCCCTTACCCTGAACAGGTAAATAAACGGCAAAACAAATACGGGAATTTGTGTTCTTATTTCTTATCTTGCAATGTCCAACCGGTCATTCACCAGGCCGGTCATTAATCAGCACCGAAAGCCCGATCTCCGAGCGAACAGTTGATGATCACGCACACGGACGCACACAGCTGTCACAGCCGTGCGACACCGCGCGGCAACTTCGCGTCGAACTGGGACCGCGAAAGAAAAGACTGACGCCACTTACACTCAACGAGACATACGACGCCTCTGCATCTGTGTGAGTCCGACGCACCCCTCACCGATAGGCAAATTTCAATCCAATAGAACTTCCACAATTTTACGAATTGGACGCTCAAACTTCGCAGGTGCACTCCGGTGGGCACCAGCTACCTTCCTGCCTCCGGAACTGCATAACTTTTGAGACACCCTGTATATACGGAACGTGTTGTACCGCGTGTAAACGTCTTTCTCTTTGTCGTTCGTATAATGCATGCGTGACAAATTAAATACCGGTGACGGAAAATAACGTTACCTTTTACCTGAAAAATCTTATCATTGGCTTTACGGAAAAAAGCTCATAGACCGTGGACACCGAGACGTGTCCGTTGTATTTTTTTCGCGCCGTCATTTTTGGTCTCTTAGTACCATAAGAAAATTAAAACTATATTTTAATGCCTATAGTAAAACTATGTATAGTATAACTATGTACGGTAAAACTATGTTTTAATGCCTATAGTAAAACTGTGTGTAGTAAAACTATGTTTTAATGCCTATAGTAAAACTATGTATAGTAAGACTATGTTTTAATGCGTATACTAGAAAATCGGTAACGTTAAAACCGGCCTAATTCGGGCCTAGCTCGTGACCTGGCAGGGCCTGACCAGGGCCTGATGTAAGGCCACAGATTTTGTACCAAGGAACATCTGGTATTGGTAACTGCAGAGTCAGGACCATACGAAGTGATCACTATTTTTCATAGTTGCAGTTACTATTTTTCAGAGTCACGTTGCCCACGAAATATTTCATATACCTATACAATATTAATCACCGGAACTACAAAAAATTCTCTACAGATGAAAAATTGACAGTTGTCACTTTATAATTACCAGCACCGACCCGATTTCTCCCCGCGCACGTATAAGCAGCAATTTCGATTTCGCCAATCGTCGTTAAACGGCGATTGAAATTGGGTCGCGGGGCCCAAATGAGAATTTCGCGTCGACGTAAATAATAAAAAAGAAAACGGTCATGCACCGCGAGCCATGGATTTTCCCGTACCGGTCGGACTAATAAATTCCAAATAAATAGCCACCAGACAGCCTTGAATAATACAAACTTAACCGGGGTACAACCGAGTCCCACAAAATCGTGGCCGTCGGGGTCAATTCTAAATTTTGCAAAGTATGAGCACCACTGCGTTCGCCATGTTGGGCTACCCATGGGTTGGTTGAGCTTTCGCTCGGGACGTGGCTGTTTCCGGTACTGGTTGGCGGGGGGCAACGGGGGGCGGGCGGGCGGGGGGGTTGCGGGGGCGGCCGGTGGGATGAGAGGGTGCAGGGCAGGTACATCTAGATAGTATATATGTACCATGGCTCGCAGGCCCTCGCCCTCGTTCACCCATCCCCCGTGAGGTTTCCGAGGGCGAGCTTTGTGCGCGGGGAGTATGAGGGGGGGCAGAAGGGGGGCGGAGGGGGGCAGGGGGGACGAGGTTGGAAACGGGCGAGGAGGACAAGAGAGGCAGGGGGGTCGGGAAGGGGAGGAGGGAGGGAGAGGGGTTGCGGAGCCCCAGAGCCTCGGTGCGGGCAAAATGGCCGCTCGACGACCTGGTGCTGGTGCTGGTAGATCGTTGGCTGGCTCGCCGGTATCACGAAACCTTCGCTCCTCTGGGCTCTGCGCTTTCGCTCAGCGAGCGAGAGAGCCGCAACTTCCGTTCAAGGGGACTCAAGGACGCTGGAATCCTCCGCGGGCGCACCGCGCCCGAGGTCGCTCGACACGCGCGCGCGTCTCCTCGACTCCTCCGCAGCTCTTTGCCGGAATCTGCTGGCCTGGATTTTTTTTTTTAGTAATCACGCAGATACGATACGATAGTGATAGCCTGGTAGAAAATCTGTGGCGTTACTTCTAGCTCAAGTGGGGCCCTTGTCGGGCTCTGGCAGGGCCGGTGTGACCCTGATCAGGACCTGGCCAGGGCCGGGTGTAACGTCACGGATTTTTGGAAATATTATCGCAAGACCAGCAACATCTATACGCGGGTGTATTTTTTCGAAAAATGTTAAGAAGAATGACAAATTCGAACGTCTCTATATAAGGGAACACGGGGCAAAGTCGGACGCACAAGCGTAAAATGGTTTTATGATGATACCCAAAGTGTATTTTACTGCTTGTCACCCAAAAACTCGATTCGAATCATCGATTTTAAGGGTTCATAAGATGAAATATTTCTGGGGCAAAATGAGACGCTCCCCAAATTCGGCAATGAATGGTTTACTGCACTGAGTGCGACTGGACGTCATCAGCGTTGATTACATTGTGTCCCTAACTGAAGGTGAGACATGGACGTAAGTTTAGACGCCAGTAGACGATTGGTAACAGAATTAAACAAAAAAAATTGGCAACTCACTTTTTCCTACGTTTTCAATGCTTCCGTTGAACCATATTCTAGAAACGCGATTTTCGAAAAGTGTCAAAGCGATCCATTTTGCCCCATAAAATCATCCAAAATGAAAAGAAATGACTGTCCCATTCTGCCCCAGCGTCCTATATCATTCGGCGTTCCCCTATTTCCTGATCTCTTTAATGATTTACAAGAAGTTGTTTTTCATTATAGAGAACAATTTTGTGGGGTGCGCAGTAAAAAAAATGATAGCATAAAATTGACTATACAACCGACAACACTGGTACAATTGTGTTATTTGTATTCAATATTTTGAGCCGCCAGCTCCAATGGACCCACTCGGCATTGCCCTCGAAGCTCCTGACTGCGCGGCGGCCTTCGAGCCTCCCGGGAGATAGGATTTTTATCTCCAGACAGATCGCGATGCTTATTAACATATGAGCGGGGCGCGACGCGGTGGCGAACGCCCGACGTACAAATTACAATAACTTAAATCAGCGCGGAGATCGTCGGCCAGCGACATCTGCGTGCGACTCGGCGCTTGGGTTGCGCCTGAGAGATGGTTACGTCGGCGGACGTCGTATCGATGTCACAGTGGCGAGGGTAACCCATGGCGCTAGCCATGAAATCAAAAGGTCCCATCGCTCGAGTCAATTATTCTCATCTGATACTCGTCCTGCGACCTTCCGAGACTGACGGCCGAGGAATTTGACATTCTTGACCTTCTTCTCGACTATGGTCACGTCGACCGTAGTCGAATTCAACCCTCCACTGGTCAGTTCGCATGTGAGAAAGCAAGATAATAGTCAATACGGTAAATAATAACAAAAGATCCCAAATGGAAATAAAGTATACGAAAAATATATAAATGATGTATTCTAGATATATAAGATATATTTTGTCCGAAAACTTCTATATGTCGGATATATTTTAGGATATAAGGGAGGTGCGGGCAAAACGGGACAGCGATTTTTTCAATTCCAACTATTTTTGCGGGCAAAATGGGACAGACCCCCATTTCGTGAAAATCGCGTCTATACGACACAATTCAACGCACGTAAGCGGAATGTAAAGATTTTAAACAATTTGGAGTGTTTTAAGCAATCTGACCTTTGAAATGTCACTTTGAAAAGAATTTTTTTTTTACAATTTTTTTTTTTTGTTGCGAAATAACCATCGAGGGGTATCACCGCGTAAAAAAAAACACAAATTTCTGAATTTGGGGGTCTGTCCCACTTTGCCCGCACGTTTTTTGCCGTCGCTCAAAATTGATGGTTGGAACCGAATTTTTGGATCAAAAGTAATCGAAGTACACTTTTGTTTTCGTCATAAAACCATTTTTCGCTTATGCGTCCCGTTTTGCCCGCACCTCCCTTATACGAAATACACGCGAGCGAAAAATATATCTCTAAGATATATACAAAATATATTCAAAATGTATTTTTAATGTATTACCGCCCGAAAAGTTCTATTTGTCAGATATATTTTCGTGTATATTTCTTTTCCATGGGAGATGATTTAATCAAAATCTCCTGAAGAAATAGTAATGATTGAAATTTGGGAATGTTGTAATTACCAGTCAACGAAAGACTTTTTATCTGCCTTGTTGAAACGCAACAAAGAAATCCTGGTCGAAAATCTGTAACGTTACATCAAGCCCTAATCAAGCCCTACTAGGGCCCTAGCCGGGCCTGACTGGCTATAACAATAATTAACATTCTATAGCCAGGAAAGGAGATGAAATAAACATAAATGTCCTCAACTGACACCAACAAAACGGCAATCCATTCGAATCCGCAATACGTTGCATACTTTACGCGTACGATTTTTCTCGATTCCAAATAAAGGTTGCATAAAATGCCAGATGGTCGTGTCGCGATATCGGCTCGAAATTTATGGATCCCTTAATAGGCGCGCCACTAACACCTCGTCGTTCGGTCCCTTAAAACGGTTAAATAAATAATAATTCCCAGTCGCTCGTAAAATCTTCATTACACCGCACCGCGTCGTTCTAATAAAATCGTCCACACACTAATTTCCCTACCCTCGTCGCGATTCACCCCAGTTTAGCTCGGGGGGGTCCGCGCGAGACACCGGCGGCGCTCTTTTTTCCCCTCTCGCTCCGGCGCCCTCGGCTTTTCACTGTTCGGAGTTATGTCGACGACTTTTCCCCCTCCCCTCCCAAGCTGTATGACAGTGCGCGGATCTACATGTACGTATGAATACATATATACATGAGGACTATATAGGGTAAACGCGGCCATCGAGGGCCTTGAGTGAGAAATTTGAATCGATGTACAAAATCTGTAGCGTTAAATCCGGCCCAAATCAGGTCCAGCTCGGGCCCTGATAGGACCAACGTGGCCCTGATCCGGGCCTGACAAGTGCTCGTTAAACAATTTGATACGATTTTCATAGTCAAATCGATATTCATTTTGATCTCTAGCGTCAGAATTAGCAATAAATGATGTATGAAGACAAAAAAATATATTGTTTACGAAGAGATTTGAAAAAAATGTCCAGAAAAAATGCTTTAGAAATAAATGTCACTTTTGACGTTGCGGTGGTTTTTTTGTGTGTTCCCCAATATCAAAGGATCGCCCAAATGTAACGTTCGAAGCGATTTACGACTTCCCCGCAGTTGGAGGGTCGTTTATTGCGGAATTTATTGCCCTTGTTATATTCATATCCGTTTACATCGTCGACGAGGCTGGATGCTCGTTCGCGAAAACCATTGGCACGCACCCGTCGATGGGGTGCCCACGATGGTGCTTCGTGTAATTGCAAACTTCTATGGAGTCGATGAAGCCGGTCGTCTTCAGTGGCGAGGAAGCTTTTACCTTTGTCTTTCCAACTGACAGTGAATTAAAGTATATATCTATGGTTATCGAATAAGTACTTGAAGCGATTCAATCAAAGGTATTGGTTATTTGCTACGTGCAAAGGACATTAGCTAAAGTGAGAGGTAAAATAGCAATTTTTTAAATGTTGGTTGATTAAGAAAATTAAGGAATCATCACAGTGTGACCCGTCAGAAAATTACTGATTCTCGCGATTTTATTTTTTAATTGTTAGGATAAACTAATCGGTCTTGTTTTTTTATACAAATCAAGGCACTAATGAAGAGTACAAAATGATTTTTTGTAAGTTGATTTATTTATTGTTCAGTATTGTTATAAGTGATTGAAAAGTCCGGGAAAAAAAATGGTAAAAAATGGTGTCCAGGTGGCGGCCTTATTCCTGATCTGAATAAAAAATGTCAGAAAGATTATTAATCTGTAGGAAAGCCGCTATCGTCCTATGGAGGCTATTTTTTAATTTGACAAAATGGCGGCGGTTTGAACAAAACGTGTCAAATTTAGCCTTTTTTTCGACAGTTTTTCGTACAAAAAATACGAAGATTAAAAAAACAAAAGCTTCCATAAGACGAGAAGAATGTTCTGTCCAAATTTGAAATGGATAGCTTGAAAACTCTTCCCTTGAGAGTGGACACCGTTTTGAAAAATATTATTTCGAGATAAACGCGTTTGAAGTGAGAACTTTTCATATAAATCGTTTACTTACGACCAATCAACGATGCCAGGTCGATTCGAAATAATTCGAATCTCGATTTTTTAATTTGAGAGAATGTTTATAACAGTGCATACTATCCGATAATGCAAAAAAAAAAAGATTTTTTGAAAATATTATTGATCCCTTAATTTGTTATTTTATGTTTAGCGGCTTTTCCGTTTTTGGAAAAAATATCTGCTTTTGAACGCAGAATTGACAAAAAAAAATCACAAATCGCCGACGTAATTTTTGTTTAATTCATATTTTGGTTAATTATGAAGACACAAATTTTCAAAAAGAAAATGAGAAATATATATTGTACCGCCCTACGATATATCAAAAGAAGGGAAAAAATGTGAGGATCTCGACCCTGCCGAGAAGCCGTGGAATGTCTTACACATTTTCGTATCTATTTTTCACGAAAGGACCAGTTGCATCAAAAATGAATTTCAAACCGCAAACCGCGAATTAGTTCCAGGCAAAAATCAGGTTAAAAATGTTAAACACACTCGAAACGCAACAGAGTGCCAGAGCGCGCACCGAATCCTCGGCGATTCAATGACTTTTCGCGTTTGGTCGTCCCGACCGCCTCGTGACACGACGTCCGCGTAGCCGCGTTGTCGGCTCGATGCGCTCCTCGCCGTTGTTGGCCGAGCGCGCGCGGCGTTTCGTCTACTCGGCTCGTTAGCCGGGTTTCCTGCTAGTTAAATAATTAACATTTTGGTTAGAGTGTACTTCGCTCTCATCTGGCTGCTCCCTTCCGAGCCCCTATAGGTATATTAAGTTCGCCGGCCAGCCAGCTACGCGTTGCGGCCTCGTAACACGAGCTCCAGTTAGTCCACCACGGCGAGCTCTCTCTGCCGCTGTCCACTATATCCGACCGACTCGGCCCTCCCCCCCTCCCACCCTCGCCCCCTTTCGACCCTACTCCCACTCTACCGCTGTACTCAGTGTACCAACCTTCATGACAGCCTATACGTAGGGGTAAAACGGGCTAGCCGGGGTAAAATGGGCTACTTCTTTCGATTATCGACAAAAAAACCGGGGTGGCTACTTCTTCTTTCGATTATCGATAAAAAAAACCGGGGTAAAACGGGCTACTTCTTCTTTCGATTATCGACAAAAAAACCGGGGTAAAACGGCCTATTTCTCCAAAAACATGTTTTCTTCTCAAATCGAAATTCGTCACATGACCGTGCGATTCGGTGCTTCAGTCTGCGCCGTACTCCTTGGACAGCCATTTTCTATCCACAGGCGTCCAATGAACTCGAATGGGGTGGGGATCAAAATAGCTAATGACCAAAATAAGCGAATAGCTAAGACAGCAAATTTCAAAATAATGAATGGTCTGAATATAGAATGGCCATCATTATGAAATTCGCTATTCCAGCCATTCGCTATTTTGATCATTCACTATTTTGATCCACATCTTTGTTAAAGTGGAATCAAAATAGCGAATGGCTGAAATTACGATTTTCATAATGATGGTCATTCTGGATTCAGACCGTTCATTATTGTGAAATTTGCTACATTAGCCACTCGCTATTTTGGTCACGAGCTATTTTGACTCCCACCCGGCGATCAGGAGCATCCAGCCTACCTAACCATGTATCGCCGAATTTTTGCAGTAGCCCGTTTTGCCCCTGATTTTTTTTCGCCGGCCCTCAAAATCAATGATTCCAATGGAGTTTTTTGGGTGAAAAGCAGTATATACACTTTGGGTATCGTAATAAAACCACTTTTCGTTTCCGTAGCTCGTTTTACCCTGATTTCCCCTACATCAAGATAACTTGCATCCTGTGTGATACCTTGAACGAGAGACGCAAATAATTGACGCCTGTGGCGATCAGTAGCATCCCGTGTATCAAACCATGTAATTCCAAATTTCTGGGGTAGTCCGTTTTGAAGTTTTTTTTTATTTTGAAGTTTTTTTTTTGAAGTTTTTTTTTATTTTCGCCGACGCTCAAAATCAATTATTGGAATCGAGTTTTTGGGTGAAAAGCAGTAAATATACACTTTGGGTATCGTTATAAGGCCATTTTTCGCTCAGGCGGCCCGTTTTCCCCCCGCTTTCGCCCCCTACATCAGATAGCACTATGTACCGTTCTACACCCTTACACAGGCTCACAGCCATTGCGAATACATATACACAGACAGACAGATATATAGGTGCAGTCGGTGGTCTGCTGCTGCACCGCGACCTGTATATTGCACCCCCTTCGCCCGGCGCAGCAAGAGCAGAGAGAGGCCCATACAACGCGCTATATAACAGTGTGGCGTGGACTGTGGCGGTGAAATGCGCGGACCTGAAATATACACCCCACTAGAAACGCGCGGCGAACGTTGCGTACATGTTGCGAGAGAGCCGCATGACAGATCGGGGGGGAAGGGAGCAACCGACCCCCCTCCCCACCGCCCACTATGCCGCGGACAACGTCATACCCTTCATGGTTAGAACGCGACGTTCGCCTCCCTTCGGCAGAGAAGCACATGTCTCCCTCCCTCGCTGCTGCCACTGCTGCAGTCGTCACAGGTACTACGCCACTTATGCTGCACGGTGGCACGAAGCACGATGTACGCTTCAAGCCCAGGAAGTTGGGACTTCGGTAATGTTTACGCTGTTATGTACTATACCGTACGGTTTGCGACAATGTCGGGGAGGGACGAACTTCAGGGCTGAAGTTGCTGGTAGTCGGTATCTACGGGTATTGTTTGCCGAAATAAAAAATAGAAATGATGATAAATAAAAATGTCGCTCGTGTACGAAGTTGTGTGCAGATTCATGTGTGCGGGGCTTCGCGGGAGAAAATTGAACGAAATGTACTACAGTGTAACTCGCCGCACGCATCGCGTAACCGGAACCATCGTCATCTTCGCTGGCAATTTTTTTTTTCTTCTCTCATTCGGCGTAAAATGCAGAGCGAGACGCTTGAGAAAACAAAATGTTGAATTTGGTGAGCGTTGCGAGAACAAATGTGTGTATGAGCGAAAAAGTTTGCACTCATTTTCGTACTTCTGCTTACAATTTCGTCGACGCTGGAAATTTTTTCATTTACCGCGCTGCGTGAATTTCCGCGGTTTCCGCGTGGAAGCGGAGCAGGAGTTCCGTATGCAAATATTCCGAGTGCAATGCAGCTAAAGAATATGATAAAATGGATTTCAATGGAATTTGTGGTCGCTTTCGCAAAGAAATGTTTCATTGACTCTTCAATGGGCCGAAACACTTTTACCGGTGATAAAAAAATATTTTTCTCAATACAAATAGTGGGAAAAGCGCACTTCAATTTTTACACCGTAGGGTAGAAGTACCGTTTCTAGCCATCTTTGGTCCAAATGTGGCCACCAAGTTTAAAAGGATTTAATTGTTTATGTTGTTAAATAAAACAAAAATGGGCTTGACAATCTTATCAATTTGTATGAATAGTTTTGAGGTATCAGCATTGAAATATGGAAAAACAAATATTTCAAATTAATTACAGTGAAAATGGCCACAAACGGTACAGTGGCCACAAATGGTACTTCTACCCTAAACTATGTTTTTACGTGGACCTGAAATGTCCCATGTGTTCCTTATGATGCTCCACTATTAGTTACGCGCTTCCATTATTTCTGGATTACAAATTGAACGAATCGAAGCTGATACTAGTAGCCCCGGTCACTCCTATAGTAATTCTCTCTTAAAACGGGCATGGCACATCGAAAGTCGAATGTATCGAAATACTAAAGCCAGTATGACTCATGCCGTGATTGGTCGGTGATGCCTATGTCGCAGTGCCAACTTCAAACTGTTATGACCGCTGCAAAGTCACGTATCGCTCAGGCTTTAAGGTGGGAGGAGGGCACTGTCGCAAGAGTTAGCTATTGGAAATAGTGATTAGAAAAATCCGAAAAAATCACCTGAATGCGATTTCTGTTTACAAGATATTTTGGACCGTAAAGAAAACATCGATTTTTTAGTGCTGTCGATTTTTTAGAATAACCAAAAGATGATATAAAAAATCTGCCACTATTGATTGTTGATAATACTATACAAAGCACGAAAAATTGACAGCTCAGAGTATTAAAAATTGTAGGAGGAGATACATTTTTCCGGATCGAGGGCGATATATTTTTAAAATTTTTCACTACCACTATTTTTTTCGTAAAGTGCAATTAATTTAATGGAAATTAGGTCCTATAATGTTAACAATTGCTATTCATATTTCCAGAAACATCATTTTTATTCATACATTTTCAAAAAATCATATCTCTGGAAATATCCATAGAAATGATTAACATTAGAAGACGTAATTTCCATGAAATTAATTGCACTTTACGAAAAAAAAAAAAAAAAAAAAAAATAGTAGCATCGAAAGATTAAAAAATGTATCGTCCTCGATTCGAAAAATGTATCCTATAATTTGTACTACTCTGAGCTGCCAATTTTTTTCATGCTTCGAATAGTATTCTCAACAATCAATCGTGGCAGATATTTCATACCATCTTTTTGACTATTCAAAAAAATCGATGTTTTCTTTTCGGTCCAAAAAATGTTGTAAACAGTAAAAAATGGCATTACAGTGAATTTTTTCCCATTTTGTCAATCAGTATTTCTAATAGTTAACTCTCGCGGTCGTGCCTTCCTTAAATGACTGTACTTTTCGCAGTTGCGGGATAGAATACTCCAAAAACATGGCACATCGGAAGTCGATTATATCGAACCATTGAAGCAGAAATAGAATCACGCAGCGCAAGCGTATCGTGTGTATTCGTCATATGGAATATGTCATATGGAATAGAAATCATATGGAATTGTATAAATATGCCAATATCTTATTTAGCCACAAGAAACGAAAAATAAGAAGAATAGAGTGCAAGGAAAGCGAGCACGTTGTTGCTACTCTCTGATAGAAAATCCGTGGCGTTACAGCCGGCGCGAGTGAAGCTCTGGGCAGGGCTTCGTCGGCCCAGTTAGGGCCCTACTTGGGTTTGACGTGGGCTGGATGTAACGGCACAAATTTTCCACCGGGGATATACAAGGTGTAACATAACTATTGTATTAACCGTGGCACTTAGGTAGATAATGACGAGTTGAGTAACAAATCATTGGGGTGAATGTCGTCCGGTCAAAATTGACAAGGTGAGTACAAGGTGAGAACAAGTTGAAAACAAGGGAGAACAAGGTGAGGAACAAGGTGAAAACAAGGTGAGAACAAGGTGAGAACAAGGTGAGGAACAAGGTGAGGAACAAGGTGAGAACAAGGTGAGAAACAAGGTGAGAACAAGGTGAGAACAAGGTTTTTACAAGATGTTAAGTAGCCGGATATTTCGTTGAACAATTTTATCACATTGGTTCAACTTGCAACGCTTGTAACTCGGTCAATTTTGACCGGACGACATTTTACCCGAATGCTTTTTTACTCAGCTCGTTATTATCTACCTAAGTGCCACGGTTGATACCATAGTTACGTTACACCCTGTATATCTGCCGCCTGGTACATACACCGTTACACGACGGCCCCGATTCCGTTCGCCGGAGTGGTGGACGTGGGGTGGGGGGGGGGGGGGCGAACGTGGCGATCTAGAATCGGCTGAACGAGGGTGGAAACTCGGAAGGTTTCGAGGAGCCAGAATCCATCGTAAAGGGCCGAGAGTATAGTTCGAGGGGCGAAGAGGAATACGGGAGCTAAGTTTCTCGTTAGGGTCCAGACTCGACGGCGGCCTGCGTCTCGGCGTTTGCCAGACATGCCTACCGTACCCTGTTTCGGCTTCTCTCCGGGCATTCCTGATTTCTCTGTGTATCTCTCGCGCGGACTTCTCACTTAAGACCGAAACTCAGAATTGCTGGTCTCGCTGATGCTGCCGTTGGTTTGCCCTGTTTGTGAACCAAAGCGAGGGCACACCGAGACCCAACAAGCGCGGGCGTGTCGAGCCTAGTTACTCGCTTGTTGTGCGGGTCTTAGGTAGCGCCGGGCACCACCGGCGCTTCATCTTGGCGCGACGAACCCTCGCGAAGGTACCGATTTGAGTATTTCGCCCTAGGTACGAGGCCCCCGCCCCGACCGCAATTGTTTCCATCTAATCCCCGTATTGAGTTGTTCGTCCGGACCATGGGACCAACAACAATGACGACGGGACGACCGCTCGCGTAACCGGCGACAGAGCCTCTTGAAATTTCGAGGCGCGTGTTGCACGCAGCGACGTATTGTACCGGTGACAAACGCCGGTTTGCCTCGGTTCGTCGTGTTGTCGATCGCAAAGAACGAATCTCGGCCGAGAGCTTACCCGATTTAGAAATCGCCGACAGTGACAATAGGGTCAATGCTTGGCCGATTTATTGCTACCAGCCGTTGGTTGCCACTACTGGCTCAACTCCGAACCAGCGCTGGGTACCAGCATTGGCCTATGCTCCCTGGCCGAGAGAAGGCTCCCAGCAATGGCCGAGTAACGACTAAAAAACGTATATATAGCGTTATTACGAATATATAAACATACGTTTTATTACATACGTATAATAAAATAATAAAACATACGTTTGGTTTCATTTATTTTGGTAGATAATCAACACTTTAGAATTATCTAGGAGCAAAACAAAAAAAAACTCAAAACGCAAAACTATCTTGAAAACTCCGACACGGCGACGGTCGAGCAGCCGACTAGGCGTTTTTCCGGCGGTACCGCAGTCTGATCGTCTGTAGTCCCGCTTGTAATATCGCTTGTTGACAGGTTTAAAATTATAAACGAGAACATAATAATTGTAAGTACAGTGTGACAAGAAAATAAAATCCGTAATTTCATCCTCGACGTCATGTGCTCAAAATACACCTCGAGCGCTCGTAGGGTCTCAACTTTGTCAATTATATTAATTATGTTTAATTACTCCTACTTTATATTGTTTCTATAGCAATTGTCAAAACTTTTATTACTGTCGAAACGTATATTTTCACAAGGATCAATATCACCAAAACGAGAGAAGGAGATAGCGAGATAATCTCTTATACTATCCACAAAACTAATAAGGATGCCGAAAGGACCGAGAGCACATGCGTCGAGAGTATCGATCTCGCTATTGATCGAGTCGGCAAATCCATTGAAGGGCTGGTGAAACGAATAACAGCGCACGATAATTACTTTTCCGTCGGCCATCTGACGACACGGAGGGTCAGCCCTCGAGGAGCAACGACGATTGTTTAATAGACGAATTGTGTTGTCGTATATTGCAAAATCGTGTAAATTCATTGAAACATTATTCTAATTGGATCGAATAATTTGTGTTTAATGAATTGCCAAATTGAATTTACTGAATATTTACAGCAATGTTTACCCGATAGTAGCCGTGTTTGACACCATTCCTGGCCAGCATTGGCCTCCATTACTAGGCCGGTATACAACTACCAGCCCTGGGCACAAGTTATGATGCAGTAGTTAACCCGCAATGAGCCAGTGCTGGATGTCAACAATGAAGACACTCGGACTGACTCAGTAAAAATGTTCCACGAAATTACGTATGAAAGTAGTAGAAAATTTGTTGCGTTACACTCGACACTGAGAAAAAGGAGCGGCTATGCCAACCAAATATCTGACTGCTTGAATTATATTGGAGTCTGCAAGCACAACAGTATAACTTTCTAGTTCCAACAGCAGAATCCTTCCGCTTTACGTTGTCCGCTTGCAGGAGTGAATCGGTATAGCTGTAGGAACTGTACGATGCCTAACTGTAAACGGAAGAAGAGCGGTTTTGCGATAGAGAATATTTTAAGGTTAGGAAATATAACTTGTGTCAATCGCAGTTCATTAATTTATAATTAATTGATGACTTACAAAAACTACTTTGCCAGTACTGCAAACCCCATGCCTGCAGTTTACGCTTCACCCACTCATCCATTAACGAAAAATTCGCTTATTAATCATAGGATGTCACTTCCGAAAACAATGCTGCGATGACGTGTCATGTATAGCTCCCACAGCTATACTAGGATTCTTACTGCACGACTACCGTAATTTCTCATGCAACTATATTCATGGCTATAATAAGAAATACGGATGTAGCAATACTTTGTTTTGTTGCCGGAGCTGTTAATTTTTCTCAGTGGACCCTGGTGAAGCCCTGGCCGGGCCAACGTAGCTCTGATCAAAGCCTGACCAAGGCCGAGTGTAACGCCACAAATTTTCCACTCGTCTATAGTCCACAATTTGTTTGCTCGGAATGTGAACGATCGCTTGCAAATTCATCGCTGATAGCCGCGTGCATTTCAATAAATTTGCGATGCGATTAGCCTCGAGCCCTTACACGCAAGTACCGAGGCACAGAGATCTTCGTATTTATTTCACCTCTGGCGTGCCGCGTAATTGGAACAACCTTTGCGCATCGATCCGGACGAAAGGCAGCGGAATCCATCCCGACGTTGGGATTCGGTCATGAAAATGGAAGAGTCGCTCTCTCGCGGCGGTGAGAAAGGCGAGGGTGGATATTCCGTTTGGTTCGTCGAATCATGGCCGCGGGACTCTGAAAAATATCTTTTTATATCAGACCCTCCTTCTCGCTGGGCGCTCTCGCGCCGTTTTCCCCGACGATCCTCAAATCTCCCTCGCCGTGGAAGCCTCTCGGCCGGTCTGCGCCCTCGCTTTTTCCTCCCCCCGACCTTTCGGCTCCCGAGGCTTCTTCTCACTCCCCCGAGTCGCTCCGCGCTCTGGCCGGTCGACTCGTATTATTCCAGCTTTTCGCGATTGCAACAGACGCGGGATGGGCAGGAGGACGGGTGAGGCGGAGTGGGGGGAGGGCGTAAGAGGAGATCGTGAAGGGCCGGGGACTCGGTCGAAGACAGCGTCGAGCCGGGTGTGGCAAACGCCAAGAGGGAAGGACACTTTGTTCCATCGAAAAAAAGGAGAGATCGGGAAAGAAGAGGATAGCAGGGCGGCCGGTTTTCTGGCCCTCGATCCCGATAAATCTCGCCCCCGTGAGGGTCTCCTTCTTCATCAGAGCTAACGGAATCGGTTGGGTATGGAACGACGGCCGCCTCCTCGACTGTTGCTGGATTGATGGATGATTAAATAATGCGTCGCCTCGTTGGGCTTCAATGAAGTCTGTTGAGCTCGAGAGACGCAGAGCGGTTGTTTTGTCATTCCAGCGGTTGGTCGATGTTGGATGGTGACACATTTTCATCCGCATATCTGTGCTTCTTAGTTTCTGAAAAGGACGATAGATCCGTGCATGCTTTTTCATTTGTCTTGCAATTATCTTAATTTTCGGTTTGCGTTTTTGCCATGGACACGCATAATCGAATGGCGATTTTGTGGCAAATAAATTCGGAAAGGTATGTTAATGAAGCTGCAGGAATATCAGATTCAAGTGCTTACCCTGGTAGAAACTCTGTAAGTTAAATCTCAGTTTCGTGATTTGGGCCGGATGTAACGCTACACATTTTCTACCAGTGTAGTGGATTGACTTTCCTTTTGCCTAAATTTTGCATTAGTAAATATAAATCGGAAATAAATAATTCTATTTTTTCTTGTACCTATTGGAGACAATTAGTCGATTACACATGTACTAATATCCCGCAAAAACTCACCTTCGCAGTGTTATTCAATCATTCGGACTCAAGACCTCCCAGCCCTCAGGGATTTTTTCCCCTCGGTCACACGAATTCTTATCAATCCATAGTCCTCGCACCCTCGCCGATTCCATAAAGTACGATCCGGATGCCTAAAATGACGTCAAGAAGGAGCTCAGAAGGAAGAATCATGGCCTAAAACCTTGAAAAATAACCCTTCGCCTATATCCCAGCGCGGTATACATACACGTACACAGTGTCGGAAGGTCGGATAGGTTGGGTCCGACCATCCGACCATCCGACCAACCCACGTGAAGCCACCCCTGGACGCTATTACTCCCGTCCGAGCGAGGCTTGTGGGTCTTTTGCTCCCGGCGATCCAGGGGAGCAAAGCCGCCTGCGAGAGATGGTGCGAGAGCCACAGAGCACCGAGTGAGACAGGTGGAGCGGGCGAGAGTTGGAGGGTTTGGGGGGCGGGGAGGGGGTTGGGGAGCCACGAGCGAGAGAGGTGGAACGACGGGCTAGAGGGGTCGAAAAACCCAACCTAAGAGACTCGGCCGAGTTGAGACGCTCGGCGCGCAAAGGCTGAGGGAGAATAAGGACGGTCCGAGGGTTCGCCGACAGGGAGAAAGAGCCGGAGGACGGGGGATGAACGCGAAGTGGAAGGGTGAGGAGGAGAGCACAGATACGAAAGAAGCGCACGCTGAAGCCGCTGGCCGTCGGAGCAGCAAGCAGCGCGCGGCCAGGATCCAAGAAGACCCCGGAGCTCCGAGTATAAAAGAAGCAGAAAGAGGGTGCCCGGTATTTTCATCCGACCCCACCTCGCCGGTATCTAACCAGCGAACCTCTACTTTTTTTTCGGTCCCTCTCGTTCCCCGTGACCCGTGGCCGGTGGTCCGTGTGTAGTTGCGTCCTGCCAGCCAGTCTCTATGCCTTCCTCGCACACAACCCGGCTTCGACCCTCGGAATGGCCTGCGGAACCACACCTCCGCTTTTCCACGGACTCGCGGAGCTCATACATTCATATATTGCGTCTCGTATATTACGTTGTATTAGATCCGTTAGCGGCGTCCGCTCCTCTCGTGGCTTATACGGATCTCAAGGACAGTGGGGTTGGGCGGTGAACGTAGGGGTGCAGTGCATTCTCCAGTTTATACGGGGTATCGCACCAGCCGTGGGGGTTGGGGGGAGTTGCCATTTCTCACTCCCAAGTGGGGTTTTAGAAGCGGAATTCTGACACCGTGGTAAAAACTACTGCATTGATCTGACGTTAATCGTAAGAAAGCGCAGCGGTAGACACGAGCATCTCATAGTCTCGCGTCTCTGGATTGTTGAGAAGTAAAAAAAAGAAATCCCGAGCTACGGCCCGAAGCTGCTGCCAAGCCGAGACAGTGCGAAGCTGCTTATGTCAGGGCCAATGACATTGACTTATACAGCCTTGCGTCGAGTCGAGATCCAAAAACAAAAAGCTGATGCGACTGGCACTTGGGGTTTACGACGGTTTGTATCTGTGAGTCCGATGCTCTGCACATCGATATGAAAATTTCAATGACTATTGCGAATTCAAAGCTCAAACTGCGCACTTGCATATGGCTGGACAACAGTTACGTTTCTGCAACCAGAGCTTCAGCACTTTTGGGACACCCTGATAGATTTTTGTTGCATTATACTAGACTTTTGATGTGAGCTTTGAAAGTGTTACGTCTGAACGTACTCTGAAAGAATACTTTCTACTGGAATACGTGACTGTGGTGTATCTTGTGAAGTCAAGGCGTTGGCCCTTTACTTCTGGGACGGCGACCGCGCCGTGGAACCACTGATGAGATGTTGAAGATGTAGAGTCGAGAGACGAACGAGGTGCCAAACAGACTTTTACCAGGCAGGAATAAAATTTGAAGTCCAATGATTTTTTCTTACATGTTCTCCGAGAATATATTTCTTTACCAAATTATTTTAGAGTCAGGTTTACAATCGTTGTTTTATAAATTTAAGACGGGAGCCTTACTCGCTGCCGGTAACGAAGTTACAATGTTGATCGACGTAGTGTTTGAAGTTTGGCGGTCGTAGAGTAACTGAATTTAGGTGATGATTGTCTGTGCTTTTATACTGATTTTTCTAGCTTGAAATAGGAAAAATGCCATAGTGCGGTGTAGCTATTTAGAGTCTGCCGCCCAGCACCCGGTGCTCTAAAAAAGGGATTCGCGTTCGCGAGCTGTGACCCTTGTTTACGCTACGCACGGAAACGAGTGGACCGCGGTGTGGTCGACTAAGATGCGAGTTATAGAGGTGAGAGCTCTGGCTGACAACACCTTTCGGTGAGCTCAGGATGTGAACACACGGTGCCTTCTCTATCGTTAATAATTTGTATTCTTAATTAATTGTTAACATATCGCGGGTTACATGAGACGTAACAAATGTCTGTCTGTAGTACAGAGTCGTCTCATATGAGCTGCACCTTCAGATAGACTAGAGATCTTTCATAGATCGTTCAGAGATCCATAGGGACCGACTTTTTAAATACTGGCGCTACCACCGCATGTACGAGTGTTGGCTCAACGTTGATGTCACTTACACACATCAGCCAGCGTTGGTCCGCGATAACAAATGAGCCTGTGGCGCACGTAGTCTTGCCAAGTTTGGGTCGCTTCTTCGCCGCCCTCGCATTAACCATCTTCCTCTCCTCAGGGAGCGCCAACGCTTCAACGTCGCGGCGGGTATCGGTGCTCAGTCGTATCCCCCGACGCGAGATGTCGCCCCGTAGTGTTAGTGTCCCACGATGAAACCCAGGAGTCGGGACAAGCGCGCGTTAAAACCCAGGATGAGAAAGACACAAAAGACGGAAATTCCATCTCCTTCCCCCTTTTTTGTAACGAGAAACGTTACCGCTCGTATTCCTAAAAGTACACCCGAGGAAAGGGGCGAGCAGGAGAAGAAAAAAAAACCCAACTTTACGTCTTGCCACTTGCCGCAGGGTATACTGCGCCAGGAACGCAAGATGGCGCTTTCGTCCTTTTTTGCGCGAGGTAGACCCTTGGCAAAGCACCTCGATCCTCTCTCCCCGTGCCTCCTCCTCTCGGCTCTCCTCCTCGCTGCTATCCACGGCGAAACGTTTCCTCCGACGTTAGAGACGCGTCAGCGAACGCCTCGCGCTCTCGAGCCCAGCGTCCTGTTAGCACTCGGCCTCGCCAGGGGCTTTCGAAGGGTGACGTCGCTTCTTCGTGGTAGTCTTGAGGGTGGCGCCGGGCGGTGTCGACGAGTTGGGGTGGCGTTAGCGATGGCGGAGCGGATGCCCGGGGACCAGCGGGGACGTCGAAAGGGACCAAGACTACACCAAGAACATATCCCTGCTTGAGAAGTTCTCCACGCCACTTTCCGCTTCTATTGTGATTTATACCCGCGATGAGGGTGCTACCGCGTTTCTCGACCATGTATATGTATATGTATATGCGGTGTATATACGTCGGGACGACGGAGTAACGTGGAGTTGAGCTCACTCGCTTCGACCACCGGTATAACGCCCGTGAGTATACGGGTTTAGGCTTTCCAACCCGAGATCCCGGCTTGCCCTCCTCCGTGCCTGGTCCGTGTACGTCCTCGCGATACCCAGCCGGAGCGCGATCTTCCTCAACGAGATTACAAAGGATCGCGGGCGCCCCGGCGCAACCTCGACGATCCATACCAAGCGAGACGTGAAGCGTTTCGAAACGCTCTACTTTGCGATTCGTTGCTGGATCCATATATATCTCACGTATATGTGTCCATATATACCGGACTAGGTTAAGGGAGTTTAAGTTTAAGTTTAGTATTGGATCATCTTTCCCTTCATTTTTTTTATACCGTACATTTGTTTCTAAATATTTACTTATTGTACGAAATATATTCCTTACTATTATTATTATGTATCTATGCATGGATACAGTAGGTGGTACAAGCAGTCGAGGGATATCGTTGGAGGTCGAAGTCATCCGGCTAGACAAATAGATGCCCCTTCTGCCGTCGTCGTAGGGGAATTCGAAATTTAATTTTCCGATAGTGCGTGCGTAGCCCCAACAGAACGAGTGAGCCCGCTATCTGTAGTAAGTTCGCTGCAAAACTTTTGGCGTGTTAGAAAATGTTACGAATTTACTGTGATTTCAGGTTGGGTTTGTATAAACTAACTAACTGTTAAAACAGAAGTTTATCGAAACTGATGGCTAGTTATTGGTAAATAAATCATGACTAAAACAGACAAATGAAGATAATTCGTTACAAACGAACTTACGAAGAGCAACTTACTTATAACGTGGCACTTAAAAGTACTTAAGTTTGGTAATAAATATTTTGGTTTGAATAATGAATTAAGACTTTTAATTAGATCATGACTAAGGAGTTAGTGATTAGACTGAAAAGGTGCACCAAGTAAACTTGAATGCGCAGAGAGTGGGAGTCATAGGTGACTTCATGAAGACCCAGAAACGCTGATGCGTCGTCAACGAACTCACCATGAAATTCTACGAGAATGCACAGGTCGATGATTGAGACACACGACGTTGAAGTTTGCATCGTTGGAATGCAACAAAATTCAGAACAAAATTAATTCTAATTAAAATAAATCATGAAATTAGGTATAAAAAGTCATCAAAGCGATTAGTTGCTATGATGACTTTTTATACCCAATTTCATGATTTATTTTAATTACATTTTTTTCTGTATTTCGTTGCATTCCAACTATGCAAACTTCAGGATCATTGAGAAACCGACACCAACTATGGGAATTAGGTGTCGAAAGTCGGCTAGACTTTTACGAATGAACGAGAGTAGGCAGAACTTTAACCAGGGAAAAATGTCCAGGACGTAACAGAAGAAACGCTCGGAATCGACGCCACCGCCAGAGGTTTCGGTGACTGGATCGTCAGGAGGAGAACTCTGCGGTGGAAGCGTCGGCGTCTCATGGTCGATGCGGAGTGTCGGGGGGGTGCGCGGAGGGAAAGGTGGCAAGGCGCTGCGGATCTATATACACACGTGCGGGAAGGCAGGGTGGGCGCATGGTATACATGGGAGTCAGCAGATAGGGAAAAAGTGTCTTTCCGCCGGGGCAGCTCCTCGCTTTCTCGGCAGCTGGGTTAGAAGCTCCGTATCTTTTCGCGAAGGGGGATATCGTCATCGTAGTCGCATAGTCCTCCCGCGCCTCTGGCTCGGCTACCTCTCTCTCTCTCTCTCTCCGGCAAGCTACGTCGTCGCGCCCCTCGTGCCATTGGACGCCAGCGAGGAAAAACTCCAACGGCATAGCCGTCTCCTCTAGCCAGGAGCAGCGAGCGGCACTACCACCATCGCGCTGAGGAGCAGCCCGAGAGAGCGCCCTTACGTGCTCGAGCGAGAGTGGGCTTTCGACGTGGAACACGTGAAAACGAGGGAGACCCGCGGGGAGTGGCGGAGCGAGGGAGGAGGAGGAGGTGGTGGTGGAGGAGGAGGAGGAGGAGGAGGGAGGTAGGGAGGAGAGCGGAGAAACGAACGAACGAACGAAGCAGGGAGGAGAGTGTTTATGTGTGGAAGGACGAAGGAGGTCGGCTCGGGAGAGCCGTTTCACCGCACGGACCATCCTATATTACGAAAGTCTCGCTCCCTCGTCCCCCTCGAGTTCCGAGCTTTCGCTCCCTCTGGCTCACCGCTCCGAACCCTCTCTAGCTTCTATGCTCTAGTCTTTTCCCTCACTCATACCCCAGCTAGCTCTCGGCAACTCCGCTGCTGCTGCCGCTGGTGCTGCTGCTGCTGCTTCTGCCGCTTCTGCCGCTAGCTCCCATCTCACTTCGCTCCCTCTCGCCGTCTCCCTTCCTCCCACGCCGCTCCGCTCTCTGCCGTCCTCCCCCGAACCGTGCGAGATGAAACCCAACTTCCCTTCGCTGCCACCCCCCCCCCCCCCACCTCCTCCTCCCCGCCCCGCGCCTCTCTTTCGCCTCCACCTTGCCCGACTCGCCGTCGCCGAGTCCAGAGTCCTTTGGGGCCTGAATCGGGGGGAGGGCGAGGGTGAGAGAGGAGCGCGAGGGTGGAAAAGGGGCGAGCGGGGGCAACGGCGGCGGCGGCGCAGGGGGATGGGGGCGGAGGGGGCGAGGGTGGAAGAGTTGCGGGGAAGAGACTGTACGGTGCGGTACAGAGAGCTCCGGCGAGGTTCGTTGCCGAGGCGGAGGAGACTCGGAAAAGCGAGAGCCAAGGGTACAGAGACGAGGGTGAAATGGAAGGCGGAGAGCAGCGGGAGGCTCTAGGGCGGATGGGGTGGAAAACGACGGAAGGTAGAAGGACACGGGAAAGAGGAACGTGTCCGAGAGGAGAGAGCTAGCCTCGCTCTCTATGTGCTCGTATAGCTCTCGCCCGCACCGCCGCTGCGGGCAGATATTAATTTCTACGGGACTCACTCTCGTCCACTATCCGACCGACCAACGAGATATGGCACAGAGTCCTTCAGAATGACCATTGCCGACGACCCGTTTTTGCTCCGCGAAATTTTACGTTTTTGCGTCACCACTTTTTCTTTCTCTCTCTCTCTCTCTCTCTCTCTCTCTCTCTCTCTCTCTCTCTCTGTCTCTCGCTCTCCCTCTTCATATTATTCCGTGAATATTTATAATTTGGCGAGATTTTTCGGTGCGCTTTGAATTAAGACACGTGAAATTGAGGTACTACGTAGTCGGGGGAATCCGGAAATCATTCCTCGCGAAGATATTTGTTTTCGTTAAGGAGGTAGTCTTGGTATAGTCCCGTCACATGTGAGTTTCGAGGGAAATTTCGAACCCTTCTCGATGAGATAATAATCTGAAAAAAAACATCAAGCATGTAGAAGGTACTGAAAAGATTGATTTTGTATAATAATAATTCCAAATTGTTATTAACAAATTAGTGAAAAAATGCATTGTTCAACAATTTACCCGGCAAGCCAACTTTTTTTCTGATGAAAATGAATTCATTCATTTTTCTGAATACGTATGAACTTTTTCAGAATTTTGTCTAATTTTTTTAAATTACGGTTTTCGTCGCCCATTTTGCTTAAAAAAGTGCAATTTTAAAAAATCAGTCGAAAATCTAGAAAAATTCATACGTATTCAGAAAAATTAATGATTAATTGAATGATTAATTTTCATTACAAAGAAGGTTGGGTTGCCGGGTAAATTGTTAAACAATTCATTTTTTCATTAATTTGTTAATAACGTTTTGGAATTATTATACAAAATCAGTCTTTTCAGTACCTTCTAATTACCAAGATTTGAGATACGATAGCGAATAAATTCGAATGTACATTAAATAAACAAAATCAATCAACCGAACGCCTGAAGAAACGTCACGACACCCACGACGATTACCTCGGTTCTGATTTTAACATATGCAGATTATGTAAGACGTTTAGAAATAAACATTTAACGTGTCGACGACAATCGATACCTCGTTCTGTTTATCGAAGATTCAATTGTCATGTAGCGCGTGTTCCATTTGACAACTGCGATCGATACCTAATAACTCGATTGCAGTCTCGAAACTGCAGTTTTATTATTTTTCTTTCGCTCACCTCTTTCATGTACCCGACGTACTTTCCGGGACTTTGTCTGGCGCGGAGCGAGAGGGAACGAAATAAAAGTACGGAGTCAGAGGCGGAGTATAAAGAGAACGTGGAGTCTTCCAAGGCGGGAGAGGACCCCAGCCATCCTCACCGAGGTCCCGGTGGTCCTTTGGGGTTGAATCGCAGCGCTGACAGAGACGCGCGGGGAGGGGGAGGGAGGCAGAGATGCCTCGTAGACGCGGAGAGACCCCTATATACAGCTGAGTTCCTTTTGCGCGCTTCTGTCGTCGTTGCCGGGCAGCGCGAGCGACTGAGAAAGCGAGATACGGAGTGACGGGTCGCGCGGAAGGGGCGAGGACATTGGGTTCGTCGGGGTCGAAGGTAAAAGGACACGAGGAGGGACGACGTGGCCGAGAGAGCGGAGTCGCCATCGTTGCGAGCTCTCGGCTCCCGGCGCGATATTAATTTCTCCGTAGGCCTCCCCTTTCCCTGCCGAGGGCTCCGACCCTCGCAACTCACTCGACAACTCCGCGCCGCGTGTATTGCCGCGTGGCGTCCCTTTTGCAGTTGGACGGATTTTTGTTACCACTATCTTTTTCATTTTGAGGTCGTCCTCGCCAAAACGCGACCTCCCACTCGGGTGACTATGATACTCGTTGGTACATCGTAAGATGTGTGCCACGGTTTTTGTATTTTCGTAGCAGGATGATACGAATGTACTATGATTTTAGGTTAGGTTTGTACGCACTAACTGTTAAAACAGATGTTTATTGAAACTGATGGCTGTTGATTGGTAGATTTGGTAGGGTTACGTTAGGAAGGTTTAAGTTAAGTAGGATTACGTTAAGTACGGTTAACTTAAGTAGGATTACGTTAAGTACGGTTAAGTTAACTGAGGTTAAGTTAGGTACGGTTAAGTTAGCTGAGGTTAAGTTAGGTACGGTTAAGTTAGGTACGGTTAGGTTAGGTATGGTTAAGTTAGCTGAGGTTAAGTTAGGTACGGTTAAGTTATGTACGGTTAAGTTAGCTGAGCTTAAGTTAGGTAGGGTTTAGTTAGGTAGAGTTGATCTAGGTAGGGTTAATAACGGCCCTTTTGACATGGAATACTCTATATATCCTACACAGCGGCGGTGGTGGCGGCGAGATTTTTTTATAATATTGGTAGATAAATGCAGAATAAAACAGACAAACAAAGATAATTAGTTTCAAACGAACTTAAGAGAAGTATCTTACAAATATAACATAACGCTTAAAACACTACTTCAGATTGGTTATTGGCAGTTTGAAGAATGAATTAACACTATTTTAATCACATTAACTTATTTGATACTAGAGAATTATTATTAGATGTACCTTGTTCAAGGCATGATTAAGTGGTTAGACTGAAAAGTTGCACCAAATAGACTCGGATGCGCAGAGAGTGAGACTCATAGGTGACCGCATGAAGACCCAAAAATGCTGATGCGCGGCCAACGAACTCACCGTGAAGTGCAACGAGAACGCACAGGTCGATGATTGAGGCGCTGACACCCACTGTAGGAATTAGGTGTTGAAAGTCGGAAAGAGTTTTATGGATCAACGAGGAGGCGGAACTTTAAGCAGGAAAAAATGGTCAGGACTTAACACACACCAAGAAAGATACTTTCGGGTGGATTACGTCGACATACAGTGATAATTTATCCTCCTGTTTTTTCCTTGGGTCTGTCGAATGAGAAAAAGACTTTCGGCGTCTGACTCACTTTCTGAATCGTCCATTCGAAGGGATGGTTAACCGTACTACGGTTCATACAGAGTCCGTAATATGTTTCGTACTCAGTACGTGTCGATCCCCTATGGAAATAATGAATATTCAAGGTATACAAGTTATATATAATTATATATATCGGCCAAAAGTTCCATATCTGCTATACATATTTCATATATCCAGCGGTTACATTTTAATGAGATATATCTGAGATATATCTTAAATAGATTAAAATATGTTTATTATATATATTTCGGCCAAAAGTTCTATCTGGCACAAAAAAATAGTATTAAAAGTGTATTTCTGTAGTATGAATCGTCGAAGTGTTCAAAGTATGTCGTATTGGTCTGAAAAATACTCATTTCGTATTAAAAAAAATGGAATCCTCAATCACAGGAATATGATTTTCGGGTACAATTTGCGACTTGTAATGGAAATCTGAGGTAAAAAACTGAACATTTTCAAAAATCTACAATTGACGAACCGTCTATCCTAAGTTTTTAAAAATTGTCAGTTTTTGACCTCAGATTTCGAGTACTAGTCGCAAATTGTACCCTAAAAACATATTCCTGTGACCGAGGATTCAATTTTCTTGAGTATGAAATGAGTATTTTTCAGTCCAATACGATATACCTTGAATACTTCGACGGTTCATACTACAGAAATACTCTTTTCATACTATATTTTTTACGCGGGATATGTCTCATATATTTTCAAATACACTTTATTTCCATGGGTGATCTTCCGCTGACCGGATGAAAAGTTCTTTGTTCTCGTGGGGATCGAGGTGCACGCACTTCTCACCCAGAGCCGCTTTCCAGGAACGATGTTTCCGTCTCGCGCGGTCGGGCACTCGACATCGAGATACACGAGTGCAAGAGCAGCGGGGTAAGCAGGAGTTTTGTCTGAGAGAAACAGCGGGAGCATAAAACGCTCGTGTGTATATACGGTGGATATAGCGACAACACGGACAGGGAGGTCCGCGAGGACGGTGTCCAGGAGGCAGAGAGAGAGAGAAGCGTAGCCAGCGGCGAGTTCGCAATTACCAATTTTACCTCATTAAGCGTGCGCAGACCCGTGCGGAGCCGGCAGAAACGGTTCGGGCGGTCGCCGAGAGTCCCGTTTCTCCATAGGGGCAACGGGGTCCTCGGTTTAAGGGAATGTAATATCGCTGGTGGCTCACCCCGTTCGTCCGTACCCTCGTCCCCCCTTCCTAGACAGTGGCAGCACCACCGAGCGTACCCGGTAACTGCGTCACTCGCAATTTTGTACAAACGTAATTCTCGGAGTACTTGGCCGTACGCGCCGAGGCCACCGGGGCTCCGGTTCGTTTTGCGGTGCGCGGCGTTGAGGATTTTCCCTTTGCGGAACCTTTGCGGCGATACCTCCCGAGAGCGAGCGCGCATCGAAAATATTCCCGCACGAGTCCGCTCGAGCTCGCTCCGCGAATTACAGCGAAGTTGCCGAATTTCGAATTTACCCCGGCACAAGGCAATTTGTGCGTAAACATTTGAGAAATGCAGGCGGATTTGCAGATAACCGCGGATAATCGCGCTAAGCGCGGGTTGGATTCACGAAGCAAAATTATATATGTGAGACAGCGAAAGTTTATTTGTTAGGCTGTTTTTCGCTGTACTTGCCATTTATTTTGCCCGTGTGGTAACTAATTTGTGGTCTTAATAAACAAGCGTTTGCTGTGGAAACAAACAACGCAAATCTCGTTCGATTTGCTAATCCAACAATTTATTTGCTACGAAGACTAATTCACTTTGCTGCTACTGCAAATGATTAGCGATGTCAGCAATTTAATTTTTGCTAAAGCAGATGCCGTTTGCTCTGTCAGCAACTCAAACATAGCAAATCGAATTTGCAGTTGGTGCATGAAAATTGGTATGTTTGTTAATCGATTTGCTATGACAGCAAGTGTCATGCTGTGCGGCAACAATTTTTTTTTCTCCGTATTGGTGCTTACAGAAAATTGTAATCTAATTTACAATCGGATGGGAAATCTGTAGTAAAATCCAGGCCAAATCAGGCACTAGTCGGGCCCTGGCAGGGCCGCTGTAGCCTCATTCAGGGCCTGACCAGGGTCGGATGTAACGCTACAAATTTACCACCTGGATCAAAAAATGTCTGATTAGCATTCTTCAATCAACCTTTGGTGACAATTTTGATGTAAGCATAACGATCCTTATAATAGCAATCAATGTATTTTTTCTGCCTATGTGTTGGTAGGGTAGAAGTACCGGTTTTGGCCACCTTTGGTCCAGTTGTGGCTACCGAGTTCGAATGGACAGAATTATTTGTATCGTTAAAACGAAACAAAATTGTATCGATAATCTTGTTAACTTCTATGAATACTTTCGAAGTATCAACATGAAAATACACACGGAAAGAAAAAAGTGGTTGCCCCAACCAATGGCCGCAGTTAAATACGCTCCAAGTGACAAAATTGGTTGGGGGAACCAACTATTGGGTATCACACCCAATCGGGTGTTTGTGATGTCCAAGTGGTTGGTTGAAACGTCTAAGGGGTTAGTTGTGACACCCAATAGTTGGTTCTCTCAACCAATTTTGTCGTTCGGAGCGTATTTAACCACGCGCTTGGTTATGGCAACCAATTATTTCTTTCCGTGCAGGGAAGCAACAATTTGAAATAAATTATAGTAAAAATGGCCACAACTGGTACAGTGGCCACAACCGGTGCTTCCACCCAATAAGCAAATGACTGGGGCAGCGAGAAAAACGTTGCGTGGTAAGGGGGTGCGGTGAGGTTACGACGAGCGTAGGGAGAAAGAGGAGAACCGCGGCCACAAGGGATAAACAATCTTTGAGAAAAACAACGCGCTCGACTATTAGGGTGCCGGGTGGGAGTGGGAGGGGGATGGGAGAGGGGGGTTAGTAAAACGATGGAACGAGTTACCCTCCTCGAAAATTATTTTACGAGAACGCGCGCAGCGAAGGCGAACGAACGCGAACACAGGGCTCGGCAGGCACTGCTGGTGACGAGAGTTGGGCGGGGGCCGGTTGGGCGGTGAAGAGGAGGGGGCAGGGGGGGAGGGGAGGGAAACCCAGGGGTTCCTCAGTGTGTCTGGTGTGCCACGAGTCTCTACGAGGGGGTGGGAAACGGAGCCTTCGTGACTGGATTATCATTGGGGACGAGCGCGGCGCTTCTCGGAAGCGAAGGGTTTCGAAGAAAAGCGGGAGATAAGGTGGGCGCGGAGGGACGGAGAATGGAGCAGAGGGAAAAAAAAGGAGAGAAGCTACGCGAACCCGAGGGTAGAGGGAGAATGGGAGAAAGAGGGAGGGAGGGGAAGAGCCGAGCTCGTAGGATTTTTCGTCGGTCGGTTTTATGCCCGGGCAATTGCCCGCCACGGCGCTCCTAACTACAAATTGTTGGCTCAATCGGTGTGTGGCAGTCGTACACTATGACCGGGGAACGAGGAAAAATAAACAGTGCCGAGGGGTCTCGCGCTCTCCACGAACGCCGCGACCGAAGGGGCTGAAGTGTCTCGCGGCTGCTCCCAAAACTCCTTTCCACTCCGACGCAACTTCTTCGATATTCCGCGTTCATAGCGACGCATTTTGTGTTTCAAATATCGAAACTTCGCGCGGAAATAGATAGTAAAAATATACTCGCATTTTTTTTCTTCAACTTCTCGTTTGCGGGATGAAAGGCAACACGGAGACTTTTGAACACGACGAAGAAGAAAATTGTAAAAGAATTTTGAGCTTCTTCGTCGCACTGAGAAAAATAATTGGTAGGACCAACCGAATGTGCGTTTGCGGGCAAAGAGATAAATATTTCGTTCCGTGAACGAAATAATAGTTATTGTCAATTAAAGAAAATTTGATTCAACTAAATATATAATAAATAATAAATATAATAATATAATAAATATTTCGTTCCGTGAATGAAATAATAGTTGTTGTCAATTAAAGAAAATTTGATTCAACTAAGCGTTGGTTCGTTCAACCAAATATAATGTCCAATTAACCAAATATTTATTTCACCATCCGCAAACGCACATTCGGTTGGTCTTACCAATTTTTGTTCTTAGTGCGCGAAAAAAACGAGTGTGAAGTAAAAAAATACCTTCACAAAGAATATCTTCCTTGGTAGATAATCTGAGGTGTTACATCTGGCCCTGATTAAGATCCATGTTGGCCCGGCTTGGGCCCTTGCTGACTTGGGCCAGATGTAACGTTATACCTATCAGTAACCCACCTCAACCCTAATAAATTTTTTATTAGGGTTGATCCGACATGTACCCCGACAGGTAAAATGGAAAGCAAATCTTTTGGCAAACATAAATCAGTGCATCCAGCCCCTCGAGAATCTGTCCAACGTTTTCGACAAATTCTTCCACACTCTAAACTCAATAGCTCGATTAGTCGATTTCGAGCTTTCGTCGAGTTCATGTGATCGAATGTATTCCTGGATTAACCGCTGCCCCCGTCCGCCGTGTTCCTTCGCTATACTTCACGGTTTTACCCCTTCCCGAGCTCCCTTCGCCCAGTTACAATCGACCGCGTAGATACTGATATATTCATGCCTGAGTTCACAAGTGGTTTGTCCTATCCTAACCAAGCTCTCCCTCCTTCTGTCTCTCCTCCTCCTCCCCCTCCTCCTCATCACTCTCTCTCTCTCTCTCATTATCGGAATCGTATTTCCGGCATGACCCAAAAGCTTTTCACCCTCGTGGCTCCCTTCGCCCCCTCCTTCCCTTCCCTTTAGCCATCATCCTTTAACTTGGCTCGCCTCTGTCCCGACGATCCGCGCAGGATGGCTGTCAGTATTCCGCGAGGAACAATGCGACTCTTCGAGGACTCACCGCGGCGCTCACTTAGATTCCCGTCTCTTAGCCAACCAGTTACGGAAAATCTTCTCCTCCTCGGGAGCTATTCTCACGAGCCATGAAATTTCGGGCTTTGAGGCGGTCTGACAATGATTTCCGTGCCGTTGCAGTCGAGCGCATGAGACGCCGCCGCCGCCGCGTGCTACCGAGTAAAATTCGGTCTCGCTATCTCTTCGGGCGACGGTGGCTGATGCTGATGCTGCCGCCGCTGCCGCTGCGTATCCTTCCCCGGCCGGAAGTGGGCGTGAAAGGTAGCCGCGCGTCTCGCTATCTTCGGTATATAGTCCGACACAGTTCGCTTTGGTACACTGCGCGCACTCCTACGCTCGTGTCATATGCGGTTTACAGCCGAGTCGTACCTAAAAGTTGAAATAACAGTCCTGCTGCGATTGCCTCCAAAACCCTTTAACGTCCTCCGGGAATACGCGCTGCCCCGCCCATTTTATCGTCCAGACACGACCGTTTCGGGTCCCGCTTTTCGGCTGTGATAATAATCATCATAAGCCGCAGTTCGTATATCTGTTCTCAATGTCATCGAGGTGCGTGTCCTGATTTTGTCGAGAGAGTCTTCTTACCGCTTTTGTAACGTGATGTGAGGTAACGATTTTCGGGGACCATTCGGGAAATTGTATCCTGATTCATTGGCAAGCTGGTTGATAATTATTTGAACAGTTCTTGCATTTTTCAGGCAGCGACCCGACTAGAAATTTTGTGGGGCAGAGTTATCATCACATATGATCCTGAACGCATCTGCATCTGACAATTTTTAATCTTTGACACGCCACAAATCCCGTATTTTTCATCCTACAGACTTCACACCGAAAAAGTTTTTCTTAGTTTTGCCATTCTCTAGGTGAAATTTTTTTCGTATTCCTTAAGGGCTGCATTGAAAATAAATCTTACGGTATTAGCCAGTAAAAATTCATACCGTAGCCCGAAGCACACCCCGAAGAGGTTACCGTAATAATAACGATGCTCAATGTTTTCTCTTTCTTTTTCCTTTTCATTTCGTCTGTCTACTTATCTATTTTTCTTTCGCTTTCTCGTTTTCATTTATCCGACCACGTTAGCCACAGCGACCAAAGGCCGCGGATATAAGCGTAAAACTCGCCTTGTACCTCGGCCAGAGTTTTTCTCAAATGAGACAGACAGGTCCAGTGCGTCCACTTTTTACAGTTGGAACATTCTATCCAAATAATCTCTCGTCGAATGTCCGCTTGACCGCAGCAAAGACGGCGTTTAGACGTATTCAACGATTTGACGACGCAATCTATGTAGGAATTCTCATAAGACATTTGGTTGCAAGTCTGCGATTCCAGTGACACGACCACTCAAAATCTCTCTAATATAATGAATGACATTTATACCGCAATTGTAGCCATCCGACTGGTGAGGATATACGCACTGTTGCAGTTTCCATTTACTGCGGGATGTCGTAAAAACCCTTTCGTAGCACGTCACAAAGATTTTAAGATAAGTCGTACCTCGGTCTACTTCGTCAAGGCGACTCGGATCAAAAACAGACGCTTTTCTCTGTCACATCTATGTGATTCCTTTTTTATTGAACGGTTTGAAAATGTGCGCCTTATCTGTCCATGCAGTTCTTAAGTTTGCGAAGAATTCGCCCGGTCGTATCTTTCAGCTGACGTATCATTAGATAGGTCCGACTTATACAAGATAATCACGCTGTAATCTATCGTAAAATTCTGGAGGCAATGCTGACCGAACAGTTTTACATAGTCTTTGCCGTACAAATATATGAAACTACTGTCATCGTTAACATTCTTTGTGTAACCGACGAAATAAGGCCTCGGTGTTTTCGATGCGTAATGGTGGTCTCGATTTCATATCGTGTTATTTGCATTTCGTTTCAACTGCCTCAAGGAGTTGGTCTTCAGGTTCAGCCTTTCTATCCTTTTTCCTTTTTAATAGGAATGCTTCGTTTTCCTCGGCCTCTTCTTGCGCAGCCAATACTTTACTGATTCTGCGCGCCCGGTTCATTTATGCGTACCCTTTTTCTTCGAATATTGAAGACCGATCTCGGGAGTGGAATTTCCTTAAACGAAGCCACAGACCTCGCGTGTATCGCATCAATAAATCGACCGGTCTCAAAGCCCATGTTTTTTTTCGCAAGTCGAGTTCTGTTATTTAAAAACCATTTTTAGCCGAGCTATTGGTGAAATGATCACTTAACAAAACAATCCACAGGGGAGCTACCGATATTAATTTCGTGATTAAATAGTCGGCGAAAATTTTGGTCTGCAACTTCATCAGGCATAGGGAAGGTTGACCTGATAAGATATTCCTTATTGAGGGCTACATCTGGCAAATCTAAGGTGGACCTGATTAAGTTATCCCTTATTCTGGGCCAGATCTGGCAAATCTAAGGTGGACCTGATAAGGTATCCCTTATTCTGGGCCAGATCTGGCAAATCTAAGGTGGACCTGATAAGGTATCCCTTATTCTGGACCAGATCTGGCAAATCTAAGGTGGACCAGATAAGGTATCCCTTATTCATGTCCAGATCGTGTAAACGTAAGGTAAACCTGATAAGGCATATATTATTGTACCTCCAAAAGTATATTATGAGTCTCAGTCTTTTTTCGAGTATTCTTCGTAATCATGTTTTTTAAGTGAACTCGAATGCTGCTTGAAGACGAAACATCCTCGGGAAGGGGGCATCGAGTCTATAGCGCGTATACTATATAAAGGCGCGCGCGGAGTCCACGCAGGGAAGGTGCAACAGCAGGATGTATAAATTGTGCGGGACTATTTTAAGATTTTAGGGCCAGTTTATGCAAGCCATTAGGTTGCCGCGGGCCGGGTACGCAGCGCTCGCAACTCGCGCCAGTACCGCTCCCCGACAATTTCTTTTCTCCTCGTTTTTTTTTTTTTCTTTTTTCGTCCCTCGCGCCACTTCTTGTTCTTTTCATTTGCTTTGCAGCGCGAGTGCGGCGCGGCTTGACGTAAACGCGACTGCCGACGTGGGGGAGAAAGAGCGCGGGGACGATATAAATTGTTAGAGTCGAGAGTGCCGCGACTCTTGAGTCTCCTTTACATCCTAAAGACCGACGTGTAAAACACATATCCGAAAAGTTCTCGTGGCTCGCGATCGAGACGCCAGAGACGAGAGCGAATTTTCATTCAGGATTACCTTGTTATCGTTTGCGTGTTAATTTGTTAATCGCACGGACATCGGGGCTCAATAATCGAGTGACGGATGACGTGATTCATTGCTATTAAGGGGGACTTCTACCCTGGAGCACCGTTTTTCATTTTATTTTTTTGTGGGGAAACGAATAAATGTAGACGACTGCGGTTTTTTTTTACTTCTTATTTACGTTTTAAAGTATACAATAGATTTTTTAAAAGTAAAAAATTGTCGGCGTTCCAAGTCCTGAAACACGATTATCCAAAATAAATGGCTACCACTCTCCTGACCACTGTAATTATGCGGTCGGCCTGAAATTGTACATACATACTCGAGAAACATGTCTTCATAGAATGACGGAGGTTTTTTTCGATTACTGCAAAATTAAGAAAATGGCGGCGATTAAAACAATCGTTTTTTCCCTTGTTTTTCGTATAAAAACATTAATGAAAAATTGAAAAATTAAGTTGTCGAAAAAAACCTCCATCATTCCATGAAGACATGTTTCTCGAGTATGTATGCACAACTTTAGGCCGATCGCATAATTCCAGCGGTCAGGAGAGTGGTAGCCATTTATTTTGGATGACCGTGTTTGAGGACCTCGGATGCCGACAATTTTTAACTTAAAAAATTTCATTGTATACTATAAAACATAAATAACAAGTAGAAAAAAACCGCAGTCGTCTACTATTATTTGTTTTCTCACAAAAAAAATTAATGAAAAATTGTGCTCCAAGGTAGAAGTCCTCCTTAAGCGGTCGAGGCAGATAAATAGCAGTGTCTTGTTGTTCAGGTATTTTTTTAACTGCCACAAAGATCTAAGAAAATGTTGTCAAAAGTCCCAAAATGATTGAGTTATTTTTCTGTCAGTTGCAATTTTAATTGACGCTTCGCTTAACAACCTCGCGTGTCCGGACACGCCGAGAAAATCTCAAATATCCGCGGCTCCAATGCAGTCTAACTGTACTGCGAAACACGTGGTGTACAGAATAGGAGCGCGAATTCCCGACCTTCGACCTTAATTCCGCAGCAGGCCACCGATATCGGCGCGGGTCGCGTGCGGCGGCTTCCGCCACCGCGGGAATATTTCGGCGGTCACGAGACTAGACGATCCTCAGGCTGGCTCTAATTGCTGTTGTCGTACTACGGGGGCCGTAGTGTCTCATGCGTGAACCGATGACGAGTCGCTGAGATAGGTACAGAAAAGTTCCAATTTAATGAACAACAAATTACCAATAATATACCAAATCGATTTTTTTTAAGACAGGATCAATGTCAGTGTTGTAAAACCCTAAATCTTTTAGAATTAAAGTGGATGGTGCAATAGGTTTTGTAATTATTAATTAACAATAGTAACATGAAGTAATTATAATACTAGGGTTAAGCAGCACGGGCGCTACAGCGCTCGTGTCCCTTTCAGTGAGTTTTGACATTTGACTAAAAAAAATGTCAATCTTTCTGCGAGTTTTGACATTTGACTAAAAAAAATGTCAATCTTTCTGCGAGTTTTGACATTTGACTAAAAAAAATGTCAATCTTTCTGCGAGTTTTGACATTTGACTTAAAAAAATGTCAATCTTTCTGCGAGTTTTGACATTTGACTAAAAAAAATGTCAATCTTTCTGCGAGTTTTGACATTTGACTAAAAAAAATGTCAATCTTTCTGCGAGTTTTGACATTTGACTTAAAAAAATGTCAATCTTTCTGCGAGTTTTGACATTTGACTAAAAAAATGTCAATCTTTCTGCGAGTTTTGACATTTGACTAAAAAAAATGTCAATCTTTCTGCGAGTTTTGACATTTGACTAAAAAAAATGTCAATCTTTCTGCGAGTTTTGACATTTCACACTCACAAATAATTTCAATGCATGATTAGTGTGTCTGACGATACCGCCTACCAATTATAGCATGAATAGACCGACTTCACATGAACACAGCTGACAGCCACCAACTTTTTAGAAGAGGATAATGTGTACATTTTTTAAATGGCTTCAAAGAATATTTATTCTGAATAAAATTTCATGAACATTTTCCTGAAAAAATGGAGCAATGCAGTTGTGGCATTACGAAAGTAATGGAGAACCGTGCTCTTCTATTGTTTTCACAAAACTGCTCACATTTTTATATCCATAATGAGGTATGCATGCAGCTATTCAAAAGTTCACACATCATTTTATAATCGCCGCAGGTTATTATTATTAAATCACACCTAAAAAAAAACCGCACTGAAAAAATAATTTCTTAAAGTAATCAGAAAATCGGGTGCGTTATAAGCGGCCCCGGTCATGCTAGATGTAACGCTACAGATTTTCTATGAGGGACTGTCGTATCAAACAAATGATCTACAATTTACGGAATAATTGTTCCAAATGATTCGTCTAATTCCCCGCGAAAATAGGAAATTGAAATTGATTTGAGACTAAAAAGAGCTTCAATATTTGGCCGCACGTTGCATCTGTGTAACAAAAAATGCAAAAGTCTGGATTATTCATACTGTTGAATCCCGGTGTGCGATAGAAGGGGAGAGAGGGAGAGAAATGGTGAACAGTGCCTGCAATGACCAAACTTTTTAAACACCCTGTGAGTGCGTATACGTTATATATGTATATGATGTATGTGGCATATATACGATACGCGAGGCGTATCAACCGGGCTCGTGGAGCTTGAGTACGTGGGTGTGCCGTGTGTGCCGTGTGTGCCCCGTGCGCCGTGTGCGGCACAGCCGAGGCCACGTGTCCATGACGGGAAGCTGGCTGAGGTGGTCTGCGGTTATTTTGGTGATTGGTTTTATCGCGCTGGCAACGGTGCGTGACCCGAACCGCGCGCCGCGCGCGCCGTTCGACGAGATGTGCACCGCACACTCGCTTTTGCTCTCGGTGTGCTTGCGCCTTGTCCACTGCAAAATCCACGCCAGTAATATGCAAACTTCTCTGGTACGCTATATTCACTCTACCTATGCCATTCTCCATCGGCAGGACCCGCGGATACCGTGAGGAAAAAAAAACACCCGTCTGTGAACTGGAAATAATAGTGATGAAACAATTGAAGACCAATTTTCGTCGCGTCTGTAACCGATATTTTAGACAGTTTAGTATATCATATACTCGAAAAAACACGATGGTTAAAAAAAACATGAGCTGTATAGTGTATACACGTGCGAAAAGTTTTGGGATAAGCTGAAAATATCAGCAACATATATGGTTAATTAAGTGCATATTAGTAAACAAATAAAAATAGTATAAATTCGCAAATAAGTGAAAAACTGATTGTAAACATAAATTAGACCAGTAATTGGCGAGTTAACAAAATGTATTTATTAGCATAAAAACGTGGCAAAAAATTGTATTACTTTTAGCGAAATTAAGGTAGTCCTTGAGTCTAGTATACATTTCGCATAGATTCGAGAAAAATGAGAGAGAATTGCGAACTTGTCGATGATCTAAAAATCTGAAAAAATGCATGCACATTAAAGGTACTGAAAAGATGAATTTTGCATAATAATTCGAAAATGTTATTAATAAATTGATGAAAAAATATTGTTTAGCAAATATTTTAATGACCCAGATTTTTTTTAATGGAAATGATGTCTTCGTTTTACTGAATACCTATCAATTTTTTCACATAAAAAAAATGTGTACATATTTTCCATACAAAAAAAAACTTCAAAGAGAAGAAAAATTTTTAAATCCAAGAGAATTCATACGTATTTAGAAAAACGAAGGAATCATCTCCATAAAAAAAACTTGGGTCATCGAAGTATTTGTTAAACAATTTTCTTTTCATCAATTTGTTAATAACATTTTCGAATTATTATTAGGCAAAATTAATCTTTTCAGTACCTTTAATGTGCATGCATTTTTTCAGATTTTTAGACCATCGAAAAGTGTTCGCAATTTTCTCTCATTTTTCACGAATTTATGCGAAATTAATTCTAGACGCAAGGACTACCTTAACTATACACCGAAAGCTATAGAGACGTTAACTGGAAAACCGAAAACTATTTAGAAAATAAAATTAATTATAGCGCAACTAAGCGACACTCTGAAAAATGTTTGGACAAAGATCGAATGCTTATCCGCGTGTTAATATTCTCAGGCGTTCATCGCTGAAAGTCGATATAATCGTGCGGGAAGCGCGATGTGCGAAGTTCGACTTTGCGACTTATTCGGTTATCGCGCGAAACGGAGCGCCGAATGTAATCGGTTAATTCACGGTGAATAAATTTGCGAGTTCTGATAATGAAAATCCAGGGAGATCGTGAAATGCAGGTCGGTTGGTGTCCAGGGAACCGCGAGTATCGTGTTGTACGAGCAACGTTAACAGTAGTCGAGTGTAACGAGTTAACGCGGTACGGCGGAGTCGCACAATTCCGACACTCTTATACACGTTCGCGGTCTTATCTTTTTTGCCGCTCGCCGAGTGTCGTCGTTTCTCCGGTGGTCGTTCGGAGCCTGCACCGGAGAGTCTCCGCAGCTGGTACCGCGGGGAATCCCGCTTATCGCGAGACCTCGTCGTCGCTCCGCATATATATACGTACCCGGGGGTCTCTCTCACTCTCTCTCTTTCCCTCCCTCGCGCTTCTGCTTGTGATTGGTACCATGGGGAAACATGCGGGAAACACGCGGAACACGAGAGAAACGTGTGCGTACTTCGAATATACTTGTCGGTCATTTTGTTCGTTAATTGACGGTTGCCAAAAATATCCGGAACACAAGAGAAACGTGTGCGTACTTCGAGTATACTTCGAATATACTTGACGGTCATTTTGTCCGTTAATTGACGGTTGCCAAAAATATCCGGAACACAAGAGAAACGTGTGCGTACTTCGAGTATACTTCGAATATGTACTTGACGGTCATTTTCTCCGTTAATTGACGGTTGGCAAAAATATCCGGAACACAAGAGAAACGTATGCGTACTTCGAGTATACTTCGAACATATACAGTTAAAAATGTGGTGTTAAAAACTACACCAAGACGGTGTTTATATAAGTACACACGAATCACAATGATAACGAGCGGTGTTCAGCAAAAAGTGTTACAATGTATCAACTCTTTACATTTTGGAATAATTTTAATGAAACGGCCGGTGATAATTTTACTGTAACTAGCAACAACGTGGTCGCTTCGCTCGCACTCCTTACTTTTCATTTATCTTTTCTTGTGGCTAAATAAGATATTTGCATGTTCGTACAATTCCATATAACTCCGCGTTCTTTTAGGTTAGGTGTGTCCATCTGCCTAACGAGTACAGGAGATGCGCGCGCGCTATGTGACTCTATTTCTGCTTCAGTGTTTTGATATAATCAACTTTCGATGTGCCATGTCTTTTTTAAGGAAATACCAAATAATTTTATGCGCGTGACGAAACTATTTTGATCGACACACATAATGGTTTGTTTTTTGGGATCACCTGGGCGTTTTTTTTATCTGTGATAACTCAATTTCAGTCGTTTGTCACGTATTTGAACGCGCGCGCTAGTGACTCAGTCACTGGCGCGCAGGTTGACAATTATGGTACCATGTGAGAATAACACAACGACAAAATAACACACGACGAAATAACCCGATGACAAAATAACACACGACAAAATAAGCCAACGACAAAACAACACACGACAAAATAACCCAACGACAAAATAAACCAACGATAAATTAACCCAACGCCAGAATAACTCAACAAAATATTGCACACTAAAATAACACAAAACCAATGTCGGAAACAATAACTCCTGACATGTCGAACATCGAATATCGTTCAATCATGTGCTCTGATCAATCGAACACCCGTCGAATCGACTACACAGATGCCAGAGTCGCACAAACGAAAACATACAGAGGCCTCATTCCAAGGGTTTGCCCTACGAACAATACAGTCAGTTACTTGAGACACGACATTCGAAACATTACTCGTAGGCAGGTCAAGGACTACAGTGCTAATCGGGCGTCAAAACGCCGTTACATTTTATAATGAGCCAAAAAGGAAAGCCACTCTTGGTACACAAACAATATATCTATAAACACCTTCGTGTGTGCCAAACCCTTGGGACGTGGCGTTGTGTAGAATACCACAAGAAAAACAAGTGCCCCGCTACCGTAAGAACAACGTCCGAAACGAAAACTGGTAAGTGTGCACATAAAGCAATAATTACATATAAAAAAATAAAAACGGAAATATATGAAAATGAAGATGATGGTCTCGAAGCAATTCATCCAATAACAAAATCCGAAGTCCCACTATATTAAAAAAATAGATATTCATTTGTAATAACCGCTTGAAATGTGAGGTTTTAGTAAGTAAGTATATTTTCGACTCGTGTGATCGTTGTCGTCATAACATCACGATACATAATATGATATAATATTTATATTTTTTATTCTTCATAAAAATATATTTATAAGTTTACGCGTAATGGAGGGGCTTCGCCCCCCCCCCCCCCCCCCCCCCTATGGGCGGGGAGGGGGAGGAGGTTTCTTTAGTCGACGAACGATTAAAGAAGGTTGTTGCGGACTTCGATATCAACGCCAAAATTGTTAAATATTTCAAGAGTGCAGCTCACAGCATTACGATTTATTAAGCTACTTCGAGAAAAACGAGTGCGCAGAAACGAACAAGAAATAAAAATATATTTCGTATGTTACTTTGTCGTGTGATATTCTTACATAGTGTTATTTTGACGTGTCACCGCAAAAAAAAAAAAATGACAGCCAATCAGGAGACAATGATTGGCTGTATGGTTCATGTCTTTTTTAAGAGAGGAAAAGTGTTACTATTAACAATGTCATAAGTAACACTAGGTTTTCCTAGTGTTACTTATGACACTAGTCCACACTTATGACACTACTTATGACACTAGTCCACACCAGCAGCGTTTCACACCGTATATGTCTAATAGTGTACTTGACGGTAATTTTGTCTGTCAATTGATGGTTGCTAAAAATATCCATGATTTTTGGCATCTCTACCAACGTATAAATATCACAATTCTATTGTTCCACGTCTAAATATCACAGTTTGAACCCAATGCAACATGAACATAAGTTAATTCAACGGAATGTCACTGAAGGTAGTTCTAGCGCCAAATATTCATTTCGCATAAATTCGAGGAATTTGGGAGAGAATTGCAAACACTTCTCGATGGTCTAAAAATCTGAAAAAATTCATACGCATTAGAGGTACTGAAGAGATTAATTTTGCATAATAATATTTCTAAAATGTTATTAACAAATTGATGAAAAAAAAAATTGTTTAATAAATATTTCGATGACCCAAGTTTTTTTGTCGATGAAAATGATTCCTTCATTTTTCTGAATACGTATGAATTTTTTCAGATTTTTAAGTACTCTTTGAAATTTGTACATATTTTCCATATAAAAAAACACAAATTTCAAAGAGTACTTAAAAATCTGAAAAAATGCATACGTATTCAGAAAAGCGATGAAATCATTTTCATCAACAAAAAAACTTGGGTCATCGAAATATTTATTAAACCATTTTTTTTTTCATCAATTTGTTAATAACATTTTAGAAATATTATTATGCAAAATTAATCTCTTCAGTACCTCTAATGCGTATGAATTTTTTCAGATTTTAGACCATCGAGAAGTGTTTGCAATTCTCTCCCAAATTCCTCGAATTTATGCGAAATGGACACTAGGCGCTAGAACTACCTTAACTACAACACAAGTTAACTCAACACAACGTTACATCGTTGTCACAATGTTACAAGTATAGAAAGTAAAGGAAGAAAAAAGTAAAGTACAGTAGAACCCCGATTAACCGGGGTCAGATTAACCCGGGACTAAGCGGGTCCCAAACAACCCGGTTAATCGGGGTTCTACCGTAAAGTAAAGCAAAATACGTAAGTATTTATCTTACGTGTTGATTTTTATGAACTTAATTTTATCCGATGTTGAATAATCATTGTATTTTTGTCTAGTGTTGATTCTGCTAGTGTTGTTCTTGATCATGATGACTTCCTACGTTGAAATGAAAGTTACATAATCTCCCTGTGCTATTTAGATGCGTCGCCTCTACCAAAGAGGCAGGTAAAAAATCCAGTTCGATGAAATACATGAAAAAGTGCATATTAGGTGGGAGTCCGCTCGTCGTCAGACTGTTTCGACCGAGTTCAGCGCAAATACGTCGATAATGCGACATTGATCCGGAACGAACCGGCTATCGCGCGTGGATCGCGTTACGTCCCAACGTGACTTACGACTGGATACCGTCAGTCGTCGATGGTTCGGTCGTCGAGTCGTCTGAGCCGAGACGGGAGAGTGTTAAGACGCTGATAGATAGCGTTGCAATATGGTGGGTACCGAGTACTCGTACGTCGATTCGCGTGCTTCGCCTCTGAAGACTCGTCGATGCGTCAAATTGGCCTTGACGTGCAAAACGCTGAGCAACCGACGACGCCGTCGCTCTCTCTGCGGACGGGAAACTTCGAATCTCTTGGGTATATACCCGAGGGGCCGGCGAGAGTACTGCCGTTTACGAAAGGACGCCTCCTCATCCGGTACTACATTTACTATATATATATATGTATGTATTATATACATATATATATATGTATTATATACACATATACCTACGGCAGTAGAGTCCGAGCCGGCAATCCGCACGGAGAATTCACCGATCGAACTCACTCCCAACTACCCCGTTCTGCCGACGCGTCCAATCAGCTCGCGGCTGTTAATTAAACGGGACACCCGGAAGTATGTACTTATAAGCGACGTTGCGACAGTGCTACTTGGTCCTACACACCGACGATATCCCTATTCCCTATGTCTCCCTGACTGATGGGTAAAAACAGAAACGTTTCTCTTTCTCGTTCAATCTCACCGCACAACAGTTCAACCGATTGAACTCAACGTTTTTTTTTTTGCACCGAGAGAAAGAATTTCATTGATTCCAAAGAAATGGGTGTATTGCATTTGTTATTATTGATTTCCGTAAAATGTTTACTGGAATTTCAAAAACTTGGTCTTTTTGATTGAAGGAAAGAATATACTCGACGGTACCTGGTCCGTCAGCGTTTGGCGCGTCAAGTCAAGTCAAGTCAATAGGATATTCATTGGTTAAAGGATCCAAGTTACTGGTTTACATAACTGAGTACTTAGGTACGTAACCGAGAACTTGGTCGACATAATCTATAATTTGTTTGGTGAGATCATTAAAAAGAATTATTAGAAATGTAAGTCCTTATTAGTTTAATAAATAAATGTTATAGTAAGGTTTGTTATAATCAGGTTATGTTATATTAAGGTGTTATAATAAGGTGTTTTTAGGTGCGATTTAATAATAATCTACAGCGATTATAAAATGATGTGCGAAGATTTGAATAGCTATGTAGATACCTCATTTTCAATTTAAAAAAATGGTCAACAATCGCGAAGAAAATGGACAGCACCGTCGTCCATTACTGTCGTAATGCATTAACCGCATTTTTCCATTTTTAAGAATAGTTACAATGATATTTTTTTGAAAATAATTATTCTTCGTCATTAAAAAAATACACATAATATTATAAGTACTTCGTGTTACGATTATTTCTTGATAATTGCAAATCCAATTTTACCATCAACTTTATTTCTAAAAGATTTAGGGATTTACGACCCTGACAAAAATATTATTTCATAGACTTCAAAAAAACGTTTCATAGGTTGAGATTTCAAGGAAATTTCCTTGAATCAAAAAAACTTTTTCTCTCGGTTCAAAATCAGAGAAGTTGTGGTAACCACGAAGTGACCATTAATTTTCACTCCACGTCACCATTCCTTTATTTCTTGTTATCAAAAACGTCACATAGAGACGTCCGATCGACGGGTCTTCCAACCAATCCAACATATCCACCGTTTCGTTCACCGAAATCCGTCTATTAATATTACGATTTTTCTTCGCAAACGAAAAATTGCGCCTCGCCGCCGAGGTTGACCGCGGGTATCACCTTTCTCGCCTGAGTGAAAAAAAATGCCAAGTAGAAAGGAACATAACGAGAGAGAATGGTACCTACGTTCCACGGCGTCTAACCCGCGAGTGACCTCCGGGATCGTGCCGATCGCCGCGAGAGAGAGCCGAGGCGAGCTGAGAATTTCTATCGTGTGTTACGAGCCAGGAGGAGGTCTACTGCCGCCTCCGCCGCCGCCGCCGCCCCCGAGGCCCGCGCTGTCAGTGCGGGCGAAGGGGTCGAGGGGGCTCTATGTGCCCGGCACAGCGGTAACGTCTTTGCACGTGCGATGAAGGCAAAGAGGAAAAAGGGAAGCGGCGAGAGACCGAGAGAGGGAGATGGAGCGAGAGAGAATAGAGTATCGTGGGGAAAATCTCCGTCTCTCTCTCGTCTCATGCCTCAGCCTCCTATCCGTCCTTTTTCCCCAGCTCTCTTCTGTCTCGTTTGGCGTCCACAGCTCTCCACCGGCTCCTTGGCTAGTGACGGCATTAGCCAGCAGCGATGGGAATGCATTAGAGGTGGAGGTGCCACGCGGAGGAGGTGGCAACGTGGCCACCATGTGTGGGGCAAGGGCACCCAGCTACATCAGCCAACACCAAGAGGCTCCAACAGCCAGTGACGACGAAATAGGTCTCCTCTTTCTTCCATTGACGCTCCCCTCGACCGTCAACGACGACACCGACTGCTCGGACCGACTCGGGAACCCCTGGAGAAAAATCACAAATTACGTCACGCTGTATGAAAAAAAAACGTAGTCAACGTGTAAACATCGCTGAACTTCACAATCGACGACACGAAACGAGTGATTGAATGAGATGCGACTGAAGACATTTTGTTTGCAAATTTTCATGCAGATTTCGGTGTCCGGTGCGCAATCGACACAATGGGCCGGGCTTATGACAGCCAAATTAATTTCACAACGTTCGCTGCTCATAACTTCCAAGAGACCTTTGTTGTGCACAGCTGACTTTTAAACCGCCGTCGTGACACGTTACTTCCGTCGCGCATGAATATACGTCACACAACTGGAACGGAGAATGTGAGATTTATAGATGAAATTATCGTACAGGAAGACGTTGGTGCATCGATTAGCGCGTAAACGGTTTCGTCGCAGTGTTTTAAAAATGACAACTACCCCGGTGGAAAATCTGTGGCGTTACATTCGGTTCTGGTCAGACCGTGACAAGGGCCACGTTGGCCCCGCTAGGGCCCTAACTGGGCCTGATTTGGGCTGGATATAATGCTATAGATTTTCGTCTCGGGTCAGGGCTGGTAGAAAATCTAGAGCGTAAAATTCGACTCTGGCCAGGCTGTGATCTGGACCGCGTTGGCCCTGCTAGGGCCTTAATTGGGCCTGACTGGGGTCGGATGCAGAGTTGTAAATCCTTAATTTTTATAGAAATAAAATGTATGGCACAATTGGCTTTTTAATTATGTTTTTATAATAATAAATCGTAACGATTATAATATGATGTGTGAACTTTTAGATAGAGGCAAGAATATTAATTTCCCATAAAACTTCATGGTAATCTTATTGAAAAAATGGAGAAATACTGTTAATGCATTGCGAAAATAATGGAGGACTGTGCTGGTCCATTTTTTTCACAATTTCTGCCAAAATGTAATTAAAACTTCGGTTTTTCTTACGGCTATTAAAAAGTTCAGACATAATTTTATAATCGCTGCAGGTCATCGTTATAAAATCGTAGCTAGAAAATAAACTGTTATGTAAACTTTAATTCGTAAAATAATGGGGACTTACAACACTGATCGGATGTAACGTTACAGATTTTCTACGAGGGTATATCTATAAAACAAAATCAATAAAATAAAAAATCATACCTGTTTTTTTCTTTAATACTTAAAGCCACACAACTTCACATTGTACAGACTACGACAAACTTTTTCTACACATTCGTGTGCACTATGACAATCGAAAGTTTAGAAAAAATGTAGAAAAAAAAGCGAAGGTACCCAAGTAAGTGTTGCTCGAAGGAAAGCGATGACATCATTTTCAAGCAGCACAGAGTGGTCATACTGGCTGATTGTTGATTTACGAGGTTCGAAGATCGTCGAGAACAAGAGACAGATAAAGAAATGGAGACATCGGGGAAAGGAACGAAGGGTTTATTAGAGAATGACAATGGAAGGGACTTAGCGCGCCAATTCGTCGTGGAAAGGACGCGCGGGGTGTAAGCCGGACGAGAGAACGAGATATCTCTGTTTGTCGTGTGTTGCGCCGTTCTACTCTATCGTATTCTTCATGGCTATAGAAAAGCACGAAGAAAAAAAAAAAGAAGGAACGATACCGCGAGACACAGGGAAGAAAAGACCACGGGCGGCGAGCAACGTGTATCTGTGCCGCACACAAAGGGAGACAGGGCTACCACCGACACGAACAACCGGGTGTTGCCCTGCCGTGTGCTCAACACTGACGGGGAGCGGTGGGCGCGTCCCGCGAGAGAGCTGATGAATTGCAGTCGAGCCTCAAGATGTGGCACCGAAGTTACTGGCAGTGACGATGATTTAATGATGCGTTATTCATTTTTACGAGCCGGGAAAAACGGCGCGTATCGCGGTGCGGCTTAAGTGCACTCGCGACTGTGCACGAGGTGTATATACCGCCGCGTGTGTTGTGTGTATACACAGGTATGCACGTTCGGAATTAAAAGAGCTTTGCAATATTCGCGTTGCGGGTACCTGCTGCTCGCTGTAGCGTGATGGAATTTCGTGGGATTAAACCGTCATTTACTTTCTACCAAGTTCAAAGGCCACATTGTGTAAAAATATACGACTACATGTATCTGTGCTCTATAGATGTTACTCTGCTAGAAAATCCATGGCGTTACATTGGGCGCTGATCGGGCCTTGGTCAGGGCCATATCGGCCCTTCCAGGGCCTGATGAGTTCCTGACTTAGGTCGAATATAACGCTACTGATTTTTTACAAGAATACAATGGTGACACGTCAAAGTAACTCCATGGAAAATTAAAACACACGACAAAATAACAGAAAAAAATGTAAGCATAACATACGGCAAAAACATGCAATAATAACATGACAAAATAACATGCAACAATAACAAACGATGGAATAACACAACGTTAAAATAACAGACGACAAATTACACAACGTTGAAATAACAGACGACAAAATAACACAACGTTAAAATAACAGACGACAAAATAACACAACGTTAAAATAACAGACGACTAAATAACACAACGTTAAATTAACAGGCGACAAAATAACACAACGTTAAAATAACAGACGACAAAATAACACAACGTTAAAATAACAGACGACAAAATAACACAACGTTAAAATAACAGGCGACAAAATAAAACAACGTTGAAATAACAGGCGACAAAATAACACAACGTTAAAATAACAGGCGACAAAATAACACAACGTTAAAATAACAGACGACAAAATAACAGAACGTTGAAATAACACATGACAAAATAACAGAACGTTGAAATAACACATGACAAAATAACAGAACGTTGAAATAACACATGACAAAATAACAGAACGTTGAAATAGCACATGACAAAATAACACAAGGTTAATAGTGCATTACGATACTAGTGCGATGAAACTTTTTCGTGATGAGTGTGAGTTTGCAGCACGAGCCAAAGGCGAGTGTTGTAATCGCACGAGGTGAGAAAAAGTTTCCCGCACGAATATCGAATACAATTTTATGACACTAGTGCGTAAAGTGCCTATTTCACGTACGCAAGCGAAGCGAAACGTGCGTGAAGTAGGCACTTTACGCTCCCTTTGGTATAAAACAATACACTCCAAAATAACCACCATTCGTTAGCATCCGTTTACCTTTTTGACTTAACACGAAATTGAGCGGCACATTGATTGGATGATTCAATTGTTTGCGTACATTGTATACAACATGGCGAGATTGAGAGTACAATTACTGTATTCAAAGCCGTGTCTGTTTTTTTCTGGCGCTTGTCTGCTGCATATGTGTCTATTGCCGCATACTATTGCCCATGCGTTACTTTACTTCTCATTTCTTTACGTTTTACTTATTACATTTCTTACACTTTACTCTTATTCCATCATCTCTTTTTTGTGGATTGGGATACTTTTCACGTGTTATTTTGTCGTTGTGTTATTCCGTCACGGATCCGACTGTATCTAAACCTCAAAAAGGAATCTTTCTTACTCCGCCCCGCAATATAAGAAACCCCGGGCTCTTGAAAATCTTCAAAGCCCTTTTCACGTCTAATACCCCCTCGAGCCTCCACCTAATTCACAAAAGGCGCCCGTAGGTTGACAGTCTCCAGCGGACCCTGCGCCAGGCAGGTTGAGCTTCACTGGAGGAAGAAGCGCAGCCATCGGAGGGAACGAAGGAGCGAGGGAACGGTCGAGCAAAGGTACAGAGCTCTTCGCGATGAGACGACCACCACCACCACCACCACCACCGCCAGCAGTAGCAGCAGCAGCAGCAGGGTTGGAAAAGACGAGGCGGCGGTGCGGAGGGGTAAGGCGAGAGGCACCACGGTGGAAGCTCGGCACAGAGAGCAGGATGAGAGCGATGGGAAGAAGAGGGTGAAAGGAGACGAAGGGAGAAACCCCCATCCTCTCCCACCACCACCTCCTGCCCCCCCTTCCTCGTATACCGCCCGCACTGGACTTGGGTTTTTTTTTTGTCAGCGGCAGAGAAAGAGAGGCGAACGGGGGTGGGTTATGCGGTGCGTCGCTGTAGCGTGTGCAGTTTCCGCTGCTGCTGCTGCTGCTGTGCGGAACGACACGAGAGAAGCACAGAACGATAGAACGTGACGGAGGGGCGCACCGAACGGGGGCAAGAAGGGGGGAGGGTGGGGAAGGGGGGCGACGAGGTATACGGTGAGATACATAGGGGTGCCAACACCGGGGGGGAAAGGGTAGGGGAGGCGAACGACGCACCAACGCGGCCGACAGAAGTGGCACAAGCAGCGAGAGGAGCCTTTGAAAATCCAGAGGTGTCTAATGCGCGCGGACCGGACTTTGTGCTCGCTCGTTGGAACACACGGGGTGACGATACTATGGAATTAGGATGCCGCGTTGTGTGTGGCTGTACTTTGGGAAGTTCTGTAATATGGATACCGAGCGTAAACCCCCTCGCAGCTCCCGTTGGCCATTTAAACCTTTCATTAGGGCGGTCATTGTACAGCCGACCGCGGAGACAAATACCTTTGTGTGCGCTGCGCGGGTACTTGGCACACGCGGCGAGTACGGTGCTACCCGACGATATTTTGTTGGAGTGAATGAGGAAATACTGTATTTATTGATTAATCGATGCGCAGAAAAATATAGAGACGTTATAACCGCAGAAGAGATGTAAAGAATTGAATGAACGCTGTTGAAAGCAAGAACATTTGGTGGTAGTCAGTATGGAGCGAACATCGCACATTTATCAACAGATATTTGTGTATCAAGAGACGCGGTTGTGTCTCGACGCTGAGTGTTGAAAGAAATTAATTCAGCCTCCTAATGTTCTAGACATCTAGACGATTATTAGTCGTGTCTAGAACATGAGGATGAGACGCTAGTGCGACTATTACTTTATTCGGCGTTGGCCCTTTTTCGCCTGCTAGGAAAATGTAACTCGAATTACCTGAGGCAACACGTTCTGGATGCTAAATATATTAGGATTCAACATATGGGACATTTCACAGTATTTTCGCCACCAGAAAAAAATTCTCAATTTTTTTTTTTTAAATCAGGTTCAGTGGTATCTATAGATGCACCAAATTTCAAAATAAAAATGAAATATTTGGCCGGAATATGCCAATTTTTCATTTTTCATTTAATCTCTAATATCTCGAAAACCATTAATGGAATCGAAACGATTAAATAACGAAAATGTGAGTTTATTCATGATCAACAAGAAAAAAACATGACAACAGGAAAAAATATGACAAATGCAGCACTTTTCGATGACAAGCAAAAGACATTTTGTTTTGTAAAAAAAAGTTTTTCGACACTCCAATTATGTAATGATGTCAAAATTTAAAGATGATGCAATTATTTTATCACCGTTAAAACAATTCATAAAAAATGTCTAATTTTCGGGCGTCTAAAGGGTTTTCGCCCCTTAAGATCGAACGCGAGTTTGAACTTGATTCATGCTTAAAACCGAACTTAAGCTCACAACAGTTGGAAACGCTGAACTTCAAACTTAAGATCAAACGTGAACTTTTCTGCATCTTTTGCGTGCTTAACTTGGATCTTAAAATCGAGCTTATTTTATCCATTAGATCGTTCTGAACTTCGATCTTAAAATCGAGCTTATTTTATCCATTAGATCGTGCTCAACTTCGATCTTAAGATCGAACATGAAGCACGCAATATTGCAAAATCTCGTGCAGATATCCCGTGTGGGAATTGCCCGCGAACAGCTTTACGGAGAGCCTCACGCTGATGGCACGCGAATAGGGTGATTCTAATTGCGTTCTTATATAGAACCGTATAGATTACACGGTACGTACACAGCACGCGGGAGCAAACTGTTGCGCAGATCGTTGTCGCGTTAAGTCGAGAGTGCGATAAGGTTGGCGGGAGTCAAGCGTCGCCTACGGTGGTAGGTGGGTGAGGGGGTGGAGGGGGAGGGAGGGGGTAGACGAGTTAGAAATAATCCCCCGTTACGTCTGCCGCGATTCGGGAGTTTTTATTCGTCCTTTGTTCCTTCAATTCAGGCGAACGCAGTGCAAGTTCGAAGTTCACAACTTTAACGCTTGAATTCTCGAGTTTTTAGTCATAAGTTAAATCTTAAGTTCGATCTTAAGCACGCAAAAGCTGGAAAAACTTTGACGTTCGATCTTAAAGTTTAACTTATGACTCCAAATTCTACCCTATGAGTCGAATTTTCGGACTTAAGATGGCAGTCAATCTCAAATTTAATTAACTTTCCTAAAGGTCGAATTTTTAGTTGTAAGTTCAATCTTAAGTTTGATCTTAAGATCCAACTTGAGTGTGAACTTGATTCAAGCTTAACATCGAACTTAAGCATGCAAAAAGAAAAGTTGGAAAAAGTTAAACCTAAAAAATCTAAAATTTGGAAAAAATTAAATCTAAAAAATCTAAAATTTGGAAAAAGTTAAATCTAAAAAATCTAAAATTTGGAAAAAGTTAAATCTAAAAAATCTAAAATTTGGAAAAAGTTAAATCTAAAAAATCTAAAATTTGGAAAAAGTTAAATCTAAAAAATCTAAAATTTGGAAAAAGTTAAATCTTAGAATTTAAAAGTTGGAAAAAGTTAAATCTTAAAATCTAAGAGTTGGAAAAAGTTAAATCTTAAAATCGAAAAGTTGGAAAAGTCAAAATCTTAATAACTAAAACTTGGAACAAGTTAAATCTTAAAATCTAAAAGTTGGAAAAAGTTAAATCTTGAAATCTAAAAGCTAAGATCGATCTTAAACATGAATCAAGTTGGATCTTAAGATCGAACTTGCGACAAAAAGTTCGGGCCCCAAGTGAAACAACTTTCGTGACGTTCTCGATGAATGCTGTCGTTAACGTGAAAAATTTGCGAATAGAATTTTCGGCAATTTCCACCTAGGGAGACGGCCACATAACCCGGAAACTTCGTCGCAGCCAACCCAAATTTCCAACGGCACGAGACACCCCATTGTCGCCCCACATTGTCGCGAGGATGTATAGGATGATCCGCGACTACGCGGAGAACACACCGGTGTGTGTCGCCCGATCCATCGCGCTCCATTACCGAATTACGCAACATTTCATTCGACCCCTTCGTCCCCGCAGTTACGTAATTCATTGTACCCGACGACGATTTCCCCGTTGTACGCATTCATTCATTCGCACGCATATTCGTTTTGCGATTGAAACCAATTACCGCGCGCCTCGCGTCGTTCAATCGATTCCACCGGAAAATTAGACTCGCGCGCGGAAAGTGAATTAACGCAGCCGGACAAAAGTTCAGTAAACAACAAAAAAACTGAGTAAACAACAAAAGGACGAAAATAAATTTCCAAAACCCCCGTCAAGTCTTACCTTCCGCAATAATATCGCGTATACTCGGCTATCAATTTACACATCCGTCTTTCTCTCTCGCTCTAACCCCCCCCCCTCCATTGGCCCCACAACCCAACCTCCCTCTCTCTTTTTTATTTTTGTTTTTTATTTTACGTAACTTTTATTTTATGTGACTTTTCTCTTTCTATTTTTGGATTATGTTTACTTTGTTGCCGCTTGCGACCTTTGTGTTATTTTATTATTGTATTGATTAATTTTTGTATTTTTGTAAGTTTAAGGCCTATTTTGTCACGATGTGATGGCTTTTTGTATATTTTGTGTCACGGTGTTCTTAGGGGACGCAGTCCCAGGGCACGCAATAAATTCAACTTTCTCTCTCTTTCGCTCTACCGTAATGGTCTCCAACGTCTTGTTTTCGTTACAAACAATCGAGTAACCCGTAGAACGGAAATTAACGCGACTCATCAATCGATTAATTGTTTAGAGAGTGTTTTTATTTTTTGGGTTAATTCTTGGTAGATACGAATTCAGACGACCCAAACGAAAATTCGTTAAACTACATTCGATCAAAAAAGGACAAAAATAAATTTCCAAACCCCCCGTCAAGTCTTACCTTTCGCTACAATATCATGTATGCCCGGCTAATTTACACCTCCGTCTCTCCTCCCCCCCCCCCCCCCCTCGGCCGGCAACCCAACCTCCCTCTCTCTCCCTTTACCGTAACGGCGAGCATCTTGTTTTCGTTACGAACAATCAAGTAACCGGGGTCTTTACATTTGAAAACGGAAATTAACGTGACTCATAAATTGATTGATTTTTTAAAGAGTGTTTCTGTTTTTTTTTTATTAATTCATTTTATTTTAGTTTTTTATGTAATGTCGCCTCGACATCGGAGGCTATTAGCGACTCCTTCGCATCTTACATATTTACATTTGTTGTGTTTGTTTGTACATCAGGTTCATCTTATACTATAGTTTGTCTAATATACCAATAACTTCAGCGAATTTTAGAGTTTGACTGGCCTCATTCTTCTTATTGAGGCAGGGTTAATTCTTGGTAGACACAAATTCAGACAACTCAGACGAAAATTCGATGAACTACATTAAATAAAAAAAATTCAATGAACAAAATTAGATAAAAAAAATCGATAAAGATGGACAAAAAATACATTTCCAAACCCGCACCACTTCTTATGTTCCGCAACAATATCGTGTATACCCGGTTAATTTACACCTCCGTCTTTTCGCATCTTACATATTTACATTTGTTGTATTTGTTTGTACATCAGGTTTACTTTATACTATAGTTTGTCTAATATACCAACAACTTCAGCGAATTTTAGAGTTTGACTGGCCTCATTCTTCCTATTGAGGCAGGGTTAATTCTTGGTAGACACAAATTCAGACGACTCAGACGAAAATTCGGTGAACTACATTCAATAAAAAAATAAAAAAATTCAATGAACTAAATTGGATTTAAAAATCGATAAAAAAGGACACAAAATACATTTAAAAACCCTCACCACTTCTTACCTTCCGCAACAATATCGTGTATACCCGGTTAATTTACACCTCCGTCTTTCTCCCCCTCCCCATCCCCACCTTCTCTCTCTCTCTCTCTCTCTCTCCCTCAGCAGTAACGGTCATCGTCGCTCGATCCAGAGATAGCGTCGCGCGCTCCGTCCTCGTCCGCCTCACACACACGCCGCGCGAGCGCCCGCGCCGATACCGGAGAGACACACAACAAGCCGCCGAAGCCCGGAATGGTTGTTGCAGAGAGCGCGGCGCGCGCGAAACACACGCGAGAGCGCGCCTCTTCTCTCGCTCGGCCCGCGCGCGCTCGCGCCGCATCCCGCGCGTTACGGCGTCGCTGCACGCATAGCTCCGCGCTCTAAGCAAGCCTAACTCCCGCGGCGCATTCGTGCGCGCGCGCGCTATGCAAACACACACGCGCGCGCAACGGTTTTCCGTACACACCGGCGTGAGCGAGCGAGAGAGAGAGAGAGAGAAAGCGCGCTGCTCTCTCCTGCCTCGTGCTGCGAGCACACATAGCGCCGCAGCGTGGAAGCTCCCTCTGTATATACGTGGAAGCCCCTTCGGCCGATGAGTGCTGCTAGGCGCCCTATGCCCCCCTCCCCCCCTCCACCCCCCGTCGGCCCCCCTGAGTTTCTCCCCGCCCCCACTGGCGTGCACACCATAACACACCACGTGCCCCCTGCTGCCCACCCCCCTCCCCCCCCCCCTTTCTCCGTCCCTCGTCGTCCTCGACGTCGTCGTCGCCGTCGTCGTCGTCGTCGTCGTCGCCGCCGTTGTCGCCGTCATAGCGGGTGCTGCTGGCTCTGGCTCCTTCTCCGCGCTTCGCTATCTCACCTAACTCCGTCGTCCTCGCTCTCGCACAACACTCAGCGTCGTCCCTTTGCACGTTTCGTCTCTGCTTCTGCCTCTCTGCCTCTCTGCCTCTCTGCCTCCTCCCCCCCCCCCTCCCCCCTCCTCCTCCTCCTTCCTTCCCGCCCAGCGTTCTCGTTCCATTCGTACGGGTCTCTCGTCGTAGTCTCTCTCCCCTCCCCCCCTCCTTCCACCCGTCCCCCCTCCCCCCTGCCCCCGGCCCGCCCGCTCGACGAACGCCGGGTAACTCACCCCACACGAGCGCGCTACGTTCTGACGGTGACAGACCCTACCTTGGTTGCCGCCGCCGCCGCCGAGCGGCAACGAGCGCGAGTGAGACGGAAAAGCGAGAGACTCAAGGGCAGAGGCGACGGGCGCGAGGGAGAGAGAGAGAGAGCGAGAGAGAGCGGCGAAACTCAGGGGGAACGGGGTGCAGCACCGGCGGCAGAGGCAACGCGCCGGCAGCAGCGGCGGCGGCAGCAGGACGCCGCGCACGGAGGACGAGAGGGGAAGTGGAACGCGGCTGTGGGGAGGCAGGGTGGGGGGGTCGACTCGGCGTCGCCAGTCGCCAGTTCGCCGTGAGCGCTCGTGACGCGAGGACATTCTGCTATCAGCACGGCGAGCGAGGATATAATCTCGCTGTCTTTGGCGAGAGAGAGAAAAAAAAAGAAAAAAAAAAAAACCCGCGTACCGCCGCGATTTTGGTTTTCGCCGCGACGCTCAAGCCGGGGAAAATTTCGTCGACTTCGGATCTCGAGTCGTTTCTGATTTTTTCGGACGTTCGCGCGCGGTTGACAATTGAATTTTCGCGCGGGAGAGAAAGAGAGAGAAAGATAGATATAGAGAGAGAGAGAGAGAGAGAGAGAGAGGAGGTGGAAAGGGGAGAGAAACTCGTGACGAGATCAGCGGTGACCACAACACGGATACGAAGGAAGCAGCGAAACCGTCGATGTTTATCGCACGCATCGTGATAGAATTTGTGACTGCGTGAAAAACACAACTGGGGATTCGACGTTGCTGTTCCCCCTCCCCCCTCGAGCGCCGCGACAGGTCCCACGGTGGTGTTGTTTGAGAGTCCGAGAGCCGCGAGTTTGTTTTCCTCGAAGCGGCAGGCCCCGAGGGTTTCCCGTGAAACGACGAGTTTTTCGCCGGCAGCGGATTTTTCGCGCGAAGTGGAAGATAAAGAAGTGAAGAAAGCTCGGCGAAATTAGCGCTAAGCCGGAAGATCGCCGGCGCGCGAAAAGGAAAACACAACGCAGGCGCGGGGTGGACGGGGTTGATATTCGCGGAAAAGTTTGACGCGCGCGTTCGGTGTGTATCGGCAGAGAGGGGAAGTGGGACACCGTGAAACCGGAAGCCGCGCGCGCGCGAGTGAGACGGGAATAGTTTACCGGCCGTTGGAGCTGTTGGGGACTTTGAGAAACTTTAGCGAGTGCGATTCCGGCTGCCGTGTCGCGGTTGTCCGCCGTCAGTCTCTCTCTCGGACGCGTCGAGCCAGCCCCGAAGCGCTCTCCTCAACGCGCCCAACGAGAGTCGCAGTCGTTATCGTCGTTGCGCCATGTGTTAAGCCCGGAAACTCCGTGCAACCCGCCGTAGCCACACGGCGGATTCTCTTCCATCCGTTGATCCCCCCTCCGTGTGTTTCCCACGCGACACACAGAACGAGCGAGTTCGAAACTCGGGGAAACTTTGCGCGTGAGTCGCACGCGTGGATCGACTAGTCGGACAACAGGAGAGGCGGAGGGTGAACGATTTTTTTCACGAGGGTTTTTCGAGCACTCGTTTGCGAAAATGTCCGCTAAGCGAAAGGCGACAGCTATCATGCAGCACCACAAGGTGAGTGTCTTTGTTTGTTTGTTTGTCTGTTTGTTTGTTTGTTTGTTTGTTTGTTTATTTGTTTGTTTGTTTGTTTATTTCCGGCCCCCCTGCGAAGAAAACGCGATTATCGCTGCGTCGCTGCGAAGCTTTCTTTATTTCTCTCGCGTATTCTTTATTTATCCGTGAGGCTGTTGCATGCACGCTCTTCTCCCTTCCCCGTCGGCCGCGCGCTCGGCAGACGCGTCCCCACCACTCGCGACGCTTCTCCCTCCATCCCGGCGGCCGGCCGGCCACGTGATATCTCGACGAACTCCGCGAGGCATCAACCGAACGCCGGTTATACGCCGGCTGATGCGTGCGCGGCTCTTTTTTTCGCGCGCGTAAATATATCGCGCGCGGATGGGAAATCTTTGCCCGTGAGGAGGATGGACGGAGTTGAAAAAACGGGGTTTTTTTTGGTGCGTGAAAGTCGGCTGTTTTTTTAAGTTGGGGTACCAATTTTAGTTTTCGTTGATATGTTTTACTGAGTTGGTAAAAATATTAAGGTAGAGTCGCTGACTGCGAGTGACGAATCTTGATCGTTGGTTTTATTGCGACCGTTTTTAGGCACTCACGTTTTGAAAAAACGCACAGGAGTGCCTATTAAATTCGGGCATATTTCGCGTAAATTAACTTTTTGTGTGAAAATGTTAATATAATTTGAATGTATCCATTTTTAATTGTATGGTCACTGCGATCGTGCGAAAAATATTGGTCAGGGGGTTTAAGTTGTTTTCATTACGAATTACCGAGTAACCGGGGACTTTGTGTTTGGAAATGAAAATTAAGGTGACGAGTGAAGTGATCAATTGGCTTTTTGGATTAATTCTTGATAGATACGGATTCGGACGATTGAGACGAAAATGCAATATTTACACTAAATTCTTTGGTTACTAGACATATTTTTTAATTCTGTTAATTTCTAGCGTTTAGTCTTATTTTTTAGTGTGGAAATCAACAGTTGTTTCGTAAATTGACGGTTATTACTGTAATATCGAAAAAATATACACAAAACGCATAAACACAAAAAAAATTTTAAAAGAAGATGTTAGTTTTGACCTGACGCATTTTTTGGTAAGAGTAAAAAGTAATGATTCCACAAAAAACAACACGTCGGCCATCTTAACGCCGCCATTTTTAATTTAGGACCAAAATTTTATTTTTCTTCGGTCATCCCCCTTGGGACCCTAAAAGTTTCACTGCATTTATTACTCAATCGGCGCAGTATTTTTCGAGATAAATCAGGTGTAAGATTAAAATGGGACACTCTGCAGATTTAGTTGAAAAACGGCCGGCACTCTTGTCACAAAAGTGAAAAAAAAAAAAAAAAAAAAAAATACGGTATAGAAGTTTGACGACGTCGCACGCAAATGGTCGATCCGTGGATCGACGCTTCGTACGTGACTAACTGTGCGTACGGATTTTTTTTTTCCGAAAAAAAAAAAACGACATAAAAAAATTCCGCGAGAAATATTATCACCGCGGTCCATGGGTACAGTAATAAAAGGATATATAGGTAGACAGGGCCGTTGGCCCGTTATCGTTGCCACGTGCTGCGGTGCTGTCGACCCTATTTTTTTCTCTCCCGCCGCCGCCCCCCGTACATCCGCGCCCCATGGGCGCACATGCCCCGCGGTTCTTTTTTGCGCTGTGGGCACCGACCCACCGGGCTGCTCGCGTGATTGTTGGATTTTTAAAACTCTCCGTCACTTTGCGTTTGGTCGAATTGCGTTGCGCGTGAAAAAAAAAAAAAAAAAAAAAAAAAATACTACCCGGCAGTTCCGGGGAAAAAAATGGATGAATGGAAAAACAAAAAAGTGGTGCCTCCCGTCGATTCCGCCATGAAAATCAAAGCCGCGTTAAAAAAATGAGAGTTACGGCCTGTAAATGTGCAGATAAAACTTTGACGCTTTGATGAAAAATTTCCGACGCTGAACGAGGTGTGTAAATAAGGCCGCTTCGCGGGCGTCTATAAAACTGCCTGGAATTTCTGCACTTGTAGGAAATTAAATCTGCCCCTCGAGTTAAAGAGCTGAGAAAAATGCTAACGATAGTGAGCGATTTAATTAGGCGAAAAATCTTCGACGTTCCGAGTGTCATGACGAATCTAACCTTTTGACTAATTGACCTAGCCGGCTACACTCGACTTAGGTTTTCTGTGGTTTCCCTGCGTCTAATCGAATGCGAGTGTTTCTATCTCAATATTAAGTCGGCCACAGGCGCATCGCACATAACTACGAGTACCACCATCTCGCATCAATCTCATGATGCTGAAGTTTGCATCGTAAGAAATGCAACGAAATTCAGAGGAAAAAAAAATTGTGATTAATCCAAATGATGACATGAAAAAGTAAAGAAAGTAAAAAGTCATCTGACAATTAGTTGCTGTGGTGACTTTTTAAACCTAATTTCATCATTGGGTTAATTAGAATCAATTTTTTTTTCTGAATTTCGTCGCATCCCAACGATATAAACTTCAACATCATTCAACTCGTAAAAATTTCGCGAGTGATGACTGGTATTTGTGGGTGCAACGAGGCAACAAATGGAATACGACCCGTATATAAGGAACAAAACAAAGCAAAATAATCAAAACACTTGGAACGCGGAAGTAGAGAAAAAAAGTCGCCTACAGTAATTTTTTCTTATCAGTACAATGAGAAACTTATTAGTTCGTTTAAAAAAGTGTAAGAAATTTGTCAAGAAGAAGTTCGTTAAAACAAATCAAATCCGTTTTTGGGCTACCGGTTTCGGCGTTCTTGTATTCTTTAGTTATTTTTGTACATTATTATTTGATTTTTGATTTACTTGGTTTGTTACTTCGCCATCTATATATTGTTTTCCAAGGGCTCGCCCCGCCCAATGTACAAAAAATAAAATAAATCAAAATAAAACGCTTATAAAATGCCTACCGCGTCATTAACGCTCCCAGTCTACAAAAATACTCTGATCCGCGAGTGTCAATAATAAATGGGATACGGCCCGTATATAAGGAACAAAACAAAACAAAATAATCAAAACACTTGGAACGCGGAAGTAGAGAAAAAAAGTCGCCTCCAGTAATTTTTTCTTATCAGTACAATGAGAAACTTATTAGTGCCTTTAAAAAAATGTAAGAAATTTGTAAAGGAGAAATTCGTTAAAATAAATCAAATCCGTTTTTGGGCTGCCGGTTTCGGCGTTCTTGTTTTCATTAGTTATGTTTGTATATTACTATTTGATTTTTTATTTATTTCGTTTGTTACTCTGCCATCTATGTATTGTTTTCCAAGGGCTCGCCCCGTCCAATGTACAAAAAATAAAATAAATCAAAACAAAACACCTATAAAATACTTACCGCGTCATTAACGCTCCCAATCCACAAAAATATTCTGATCTCTTCGCGTCAATAAAAACCTCCCGAACAAACGGACAAATAAGCAACGTACATTTCCTCATCTGCACGTTTATTCACCGACCGCACGCTCGAAAATGGTCCCCGCAAGGATAACGCTATCGATTGTACCGCAACGACGTGGAATCGAGAGACCGACGATCAAACGTGACGCGAAAATAGCTGGTAATGGATATCGCACACGGATGGCCGAATGATCACTTGGTCAGACGAGTAGACGCTCGTTCGTGGAGGCTGCGATACACCGCACTTGTGATCCACCTCGAGCGTACGAACCTACATACATAACCTGTCACACATATACTAAACACACACACATATATATATACAACAACATATATATATATATATATATATATGTATGTATGTATGACATAGACTGTACAGTGTGAAAACGGTGAATGCGGCCGTCGTGTGTGCGACCGTTTAAATCGATCAAATCAGAATTGAACCGCGGAAGTTGAGTTAGAGTTGAGGCAGGTTCGGGACGTCTGCATCCGTCCTTCTCTGTCTCTCGTGCGCTCTCTTTCCCCTTGTGCGACGCGCGCGCGCTGCCGCGTCGACGCTCGCGACTCGGGGTATATAATGGCCCCGTCTCTCTTCCACTTCCCCGGCTGAACCTCGGGCGAATCCGCGCTTTCTCCCTCTTCCGTATTCCGTCTCGCTCTCTCTCTGTTTCTCTTTCTCCGCGCTTCTGCCGTCCTCCTTCCTCCCGGCCTCGTCGACTCCTCTCTTTTCCTTCCCCTTTCGCGCCGTCCACGTCTCTCACAATCTCCGCCGCGCTCTCCCTCGCGCACAACTCGCCTCTTTGGCGGTCCAACAGGTTATATTTTTCCAACGTGCGCCTCTTCCTCTCCTTCCCTCCTCTCGCGTCTCTCTCTCTCTCTCGTCCTACCGGATTCTCTTCCTGTCTTTCTTTCGCCTCTCTCGCGCGCCGCTTCCTCTCTCTCGCTCTCTCTGTGCGTCCCTCTATTTATCCCGTAGTGAATTTAACGGGTATTGAGACGTTTAGCTCGATCCCTTTTGCCACTTTGCAAAATTCTAACGCGCGGTATTGGAAAAACAATTAGTCGTTTTTTTATTTTTGCTTTATTTTCTGAGCTTTGCAGATGAAATAGTTGAATGTATCTGCCATCAGCTGCTGATTTACGTGGAATGAGGTACCCCTTAAGGTGGCAAATCGAAAATTAGAAAATGGAATTTCGAAAGCGGCTTTTTAGGTGCTAATGAGGTGCAAAAAAAATTTTGTTGCTTCTTTATTTTCGCTGAAAAATTTAAATTGTACTGTGTTCGCTGGCTTGACGGAAAGCTGGACATACCGTGGCTAAATATAGGATAAAAAATATTTTCGTCACATCAAAATTAGGTGCTCTTTAGGAGCTAATTGGGCCAAAATAAGAAATTTCGTGCTCCTTTCGTTTCGCGGCACAGTAAAATTTTTATTTGAACCGCCAGCTTGACGCTAAGCTGAACGTCTCGTAGCTAAGATTTTTGTTACTGCAGTGAGTGTGAATACTTAGAGCGAAAAACTTATGAAATTTAATAGACGGTTTATGCATAAAAACTTCCGATACCGGTATATTAATTTTAACACGATTTTGACAGTGTATGAGACAAAATATATTATAAAAATAATTATAGTATATTCAAAATTCGATTTCTTAATTTTCGTTTTGCCACCTGAAGAGACCTTGCGGAATTTCCAGTGGTTGAAACAAAAAATGACGCAAAACTCAACGATATTTTTTTACGCAGAAAAAAATATCGTTGGGAAACCCGCTAGTAATTTTCAATTTCGCTAAAAAATTGAAAGTGATGACTCAGATTACATTTTTTCGTTATAGTCATAACAAATCAGTTGATCAAAGATGCAGGTAAATTTGATCGAGTTACTCGTAAACCGGAGACTCTTCGGAAACTTATTGAAAGCGCAATTATCGATGCTAATTGCTCGTGCATAATCGACGACCGTGAACCGAAAAGAAACGAATGCACAGCAAGAATCGCTAAATATCTTTACCTCAGCAAAATAATAATTTAATTCATAATCAATTATTTTCCTTTCACCTACCGCGTTCTGAGTGATATTTAAAAATATTATTCCGCCTCTCGTCCCGCGAGTTTCGCGCCGCCATTTTTTTCTGCCCCCTCCGTCAGTTCCTCAACGTGTTTCCACGCTTTTCTCGCTGTCACCGAGTGCGAGGCAGAGGCACCGGGTTTAAACTTTTTCGCGATTACGCGAAGTGGATAATAGGATTGTCGCCGTCGCGCCGACGGCGACGAGTCGCATCCGCACGACCGCGAGAGCCGCGTCGCGTCTCTCGCGCGCAAAGGTGGACCATGAAAAATTGTGCTGATCCGTTTAAGCGACCGCGTGTACTTTGTACGCGCGCGCGGCCGTGATGCACACGCGGCGCGCGAGGCTCTCCTATTTACAGTGCGAGACACCCATCGGTGTGCCACGGTTAAACCGATACGGCAACGGCGTACGTGGCGCATTCCCTTCGCGATGATGGTGCCCGCGGTAGCGGTCCCGGCCTCGCTCGATGGCCGCGTAACCGCTTCCACTGCTCGGAACGGGGAACGGAATTCTCGCGGACGGCGATTAGAAATCACTGATCTTTCTCGCGAACCCAACACTCGTCAATGTATTTTCTGTCGATTTGTTAGCGTGAAGCATCACGAATTGTATCTTCAAATCTTTTTTTGGAGGATCTAATTCAACTAATCTGCGTGACAAACAATTTTTTTTTCGCATGACGTTGAAGTTTGCATCGTTGCAATGCAACGAAATTAAAAGCAAAAAATTAATTCCATAAAAAAGAAAATAATTCACCCTCATTAGGGGGTGAAATAATTTTGTTTTGTTATGCTCTTAGTCGTCATAATCACTTTTTATAGCCAGTATAATAATTTGGGCTCGTTAATATTTTATTGTTTTTAATGTTATATCGTTAATATTTTAATGTTTTTAATTTAATTGCATTGCAACGTTAATATTTTATTGTTTTTAATTTAATTGCATTGCAACGTTAATATTTTATTGTTTTTAATTTAATTGCATTGCAACGTTAATATTTTATTGTTTTTAATTTAATTGCATTGCAACGATGCAAATTTCAACGTCATTTTTTTGCGTTACTTAATTGATGATTTAATTGAAGAATAATTTGAAGATCAAACGATGTTACCAACACTGATAACACCGGATGGAAAGTCTAGTGCAGTCTTCATATAGGATTTTAACGTATGCTATGAATAGGCGGGTCCAACTTTTATAGCCACAATACTAACATTATCATCAAATAACGAGTGTTCTTTCGGACGTCGTAAGCCTGAAAATGGAAACCTAGGTAGTGGACTATGGTGTACTAAATGCTCACAAAGGATCCCATCGCTGTTATCACTAGAGGTTCAATTGGGTAATACGATAGAATGCTCCAGCGACATAATAACCCGTCCCGAACATCCCTGATAAAAACAGGCGGTACAAAATATTGTGGAACTGACTGTAACGTTCGCATAACTTATTTTAATGTTATTTGCGGCAAGACTGTAGACGAGAGCACCAAAATTCCAAAATTTCAGTATTTTCAGAATTAGTTTTGCTATATATAAATTTCGATGAAACAGTACTAACAAAATGTCATCGACTTGGGGCTTTACAAAAAACTTTCATATGCTATTGGAAAACGAATACATTAGGCAATTTGGCGCTACGAGCTTTTTAAAAATTGTGAATTTTTACTTTTTTTCGAGCGGCGTCAGGCGGAGCTGTATAATTTTTACAAACATCGCCTTTGGCGAAAGCTCATATTTTGCATCAAATTTCAAGAACCTCGATGAGCAACAAAATTTAAAAAATGTTTGCATTTTGGAACAAGTCAATATTGTTATTTCCGTTTTTATTCAAGTGCAAACACGACGAATTTTGCGAGCGTCTGTACCGCGAGTTTTGTCTCTCTTTCTCTCGATCGTCGTACCGTACCGGAGCGCGGCTTATTATTATATCCAACAGTGGCATGCATCAGCGCAGCAGCAGCAGCGGCAGCAGGAGGATTGGTACGTGTCCGCGCCACCCATACGAATACACCCGCCTGTTAAATTCTCGACCGCGGAGGCGGCTGTAGCCTCCTCCCTGGCCCATCTCTCTCCTATCGAAACTGCGGTATCTATATTTCTCTGTACAATAAAAACTAGAGGGTTATATGAATCGCGCGCGCGCATTCAAATTGTGTCTATTGGAGGACTTAGAATAATTCCGGCTTGGATGTGTCATTTGAACCCGGCCAGCTTAATTTTCCTAAGGGTCGGTGGTGACGAGATCTTTTTATAATATGGAAGGATATTTCGCCGCCGCCGCCGTGTCGGATTATTGAGCAGGCCGGGGTGAAATGACACTCACAAGCCGGTATTGTTTTAAGTACCCCGAGGGGACTTAGAATAATTTTCTAATTCTAATTATTCTTAGAATAATATTCTAAGTACCCTCTTTCTAATTATTCTTAGAATAATACTCTAAGTACCCTCTTTCTAATTATTCTTAGAATAGTATTCTAAGTACCCCAAGGGGACTTAAAATAATTTTCTAATTCTAATTATTCTTAGAATAATATTTTAAGTACCCTCTTTCTAATTATTCTTAGAATAATATTCTAAATACCTTCTTTCTAATTATTCTTAGAATAGTATTCAAAGTATCCCAAGGGGACTTAGAATAACTTTCTAATTATTCTAATTATTCTTAGAATAATATTCTAAGTACCCTAAGGGGACCTAGAATAATTTTTCTTAGTCCCGCTATATGGGACCTCCAGGCCCAAGTTAGCTGCGGTGTCAAGTGACACACCCAACCCGAAATTATTCTAAGTCCCACAAGCCATTCGATTTTAATGCGAACACGCGATATATATATATATATATATATCTGAGTTTGACGAGTGACAGAGAAAGAGAGAGAGAGGGTGAGGGAGAGCGAGGGAATGAGCGTCCGTAACGCCGCCGAGAAAGCACGCGGACTCCCCGCGAACGCTAATGAGGCGTGTGATTCTCTCGTTAAAGGATTAACTTAAGAGGTGGCGCCGGGGGCTCCGGATCGCTTGACGCGCGACACCACAGACGATAGAGACGCGGTGCGTCCGCCTCCGCTTGCCAAATCACTCGCGCACTGCCGCGCGAAATCGTAAACTGGAATTATCGACTATCGATCGACCGGCGAGAGCCGCACCACTCGGCGCCACCGGAGCGATTCCCTTTGAAGAATTTCGCGTTACCGAATTGGAGTGGCACCTGCAGTTCTCCATCGGTTCGTTCGGATCTGTACCGAAACCATTTTTTTTCCCCAAGAGCCGAGCACAACCTTCGATTAACGATTCAATTTCTGATCGGCTCGCCCCGATTCACACTCGTCGGCAGCACCGCAAAGATTCGTCAAACCGCAAATATCGATGCAAAAGAACCGACGCTTCCATCGAGATTGCGCTGGATAAAAAAAACGAAACAATTAAGTCAATGTCGGCTATAAGCAACGTGTGAAATTGGAATTTGTGGGAGAAAATTATTCGTAAAACAAATCGATGGCACTTTTCCGTGCGATTAAATTAATTATCGTTCTTACAATTCACAAATGACTTATTTACTTTTTACGACTAAAATAAGCGAAGAGTCAAACAAATATTTTCATGACGTTGCAGTTTGCATCGTTGCAATGCAACGAAATTAAAAGCAGCAAAATGTTAATCAACCTAAATAATTACACCGGCTATAAAAAGTTATTATAACGACTAAGAGCATGAAAAAATATATCACCCCCTAATGGGGGTGATTTATTTGAATTTTTATGGAATTAATATTTTGCTGTTTAATTTCGTTGTATCGCAACGATGCTAACTTGAACGTCATATATTTTCTACGCATTTTCCTTTTCTCTTTTTTCATATCAGATTAGCAGATGTTCAAAGTGACAAAAGTGAATGTGTTCGGCGTGTCCACTGGATTTCGTCGAAACGAGCAATCTCTTTTCTCCTTGTAACCCTCTCGTATCGATGGCACTTTTCCTTGCGATTAAACTAATTATCGGTCTTACAAACGACAAATTACTTATTTACTTGTTACGACTAAAATAAGCGAAGAGTCAAACAAATATTTTCATGACGTTGCAGTTTGCATCGTTGCAATGCAACGAAATTAAAAGCAGCAAAATATTAATCAACCTAAATGATTACACCGGTTATAAAAAGTTGTTATAACGACTAAGAGCATGACAAAAAAATATAGAATCACCCCCTAATGGGGGTGATTTATATGAATTTTTATGGAATTAATATTTTGCTATTTAATTTCGTTGCATCGCAACGATGCTAACTTCAACGTCATATATTTTCTACGCATTTTCCTTTTCTCTTTTTTTCATATCAGATTAGCAGATGTTCAAAGTGAGAATGTGAATGTGTTCGGCGTGTCCGCTGGATTTCGTCGAAACGACCAATCTCTTTTCTCCTTGTAACCCTCTCGTATTATGAGCCGCAGCGAGCAAAAGGGCGAGTATGGATTTCCCATAAGATCAGGTACGTCGGGGTGCCGGGAATCCCGACAGTAATAAGGGTGCGCCTACGGGGAGAAAGCGTCTCTCCCTCGTTCCCCGTCCCCTCCCCGAGTACCTCGGAGCTGAATTCAGCTCTGCACACACACACACAGCAGCCGGAGTGCCTCGCACATCGAGAGTCTTCAACGGGGCGAGCAATGCATGAGCGTCGTCGTGGTGTTGGTGCGCGTTGTGGTCGAGCGGGACGAGCGTGCGTGGACTCTGTGGATTCCCTGGCTCGGATATATTGTGTTCATGAATACACGCACACTTATCCACCGGCAGGAGATATATACTAAAAATATGCGTAAGGGTGTGCCAGCCCTATGGACGGGAGAGAGATATATATCGCGCGTATGGGACAATCCAAGCCAAGTGTACTCAACGGTGCAGTACATCTGCAATATTACATTTATCAATGATGTTGAAGTTTGCATCGTTGGAATACAACGAAATTAAGAAAAAAAATTAATTCTAGTTAACCCAAATGATGAAATTAAGTAAAAAAAAAGTCATCATATCAATTAATTTCTACGATTATTTTTTATATGTAATTTCATAATTTGGGTTAATTAGAATTAATTTTTTTCTGAATTTCGTTGCATTCCAACGATGCAAACTTCAACATCATATTTGTCAATCACTGCCTCTCGAAAAGGATATGGCACATCGAAAGTCGAATTCATCGGGGCCACATTATTTTGCCGAACGTCATTTCTCCGAATCATCATATTGCCGAATCGCCGCTTTTCCGAAAAAACGTATTGCCGAACACCATTTGCCCGAATCGTCATATATTGCCTAATCGATATCTTTCCGAAAAATCGGATCTCCGAAATTAAGTTGCCTGAAACGCGACGTTGCCCAATCTTGCAACTAATCTTTTATAATTTGACTTGCATAATAAAATATCGACTGGAGAGTCGAATGGAGGGTCGACTGGAGTGAAGGTGGCACCGATAGGAGTGTTGTGAAAAAATCAGTCCGTTCTTTCTTTTTTCCATAACCGAGTTCCTTTCATACATTTTCCTCGAATACATGTGGTGGGAATGAAATAAAATAAAGATCTGACAAAATGCCGCTCGGAAATAGAAAATTAAGGAATATATCGAAATACGGAAGCCAGTATAACTCGTGCCGTGATTGGTCAGTGATTTCTATATCGCAGAGTCAACTTCAAACTTTCATGAACGCTGCAAAGTCACGTGTCGCGCGCGTTTTAAATGGCTGTATTTTCTGCAGTTGTAGAGTAGAATACGCCAAAGACATGGAACATCGAATGTCGATTGTATCGAAAAACTGAAGCAGAAATAGAGTCACGCAATGCATGTGCTCGTTAGTCAGACGAACACACCTAACCTAAAACAGCGCAGAGTCGTATGGGATTGTATAAACATGCAAATATCTTATTTAGCCACAAGAAAAGACAAATGAGAAGAAAGGAGTGCGAGCGAAGCCAGCACGTGTTCTTAATGTATGTAAATTTCACACTGAGAATGATGAAACTCAGTTTACCAGAATTATTCAACATTACAGATTACCTTTTTTCGTGAGCTTTTTCCGAAAACAAAAAAAAATCTCGTAATTTATTCCACTATTCTCGGTTTTGTAAATCCTTCATCTCTACATTTCGGACGATTCCGAGTGTTTTGAGAAAAAAATCCCTAAAAATACTCAAAACTTTCACGAAAGCAAAGCTTCTTCTATGAGGAATAAATATTTCGCTCTCCATATCTCCGTCATCAAAAGCAAACGTTCGATAATTTATTCTCCCACTGCCTCGCATCATGGAAACAAAAAAGAAAGAGAGAAAGAAAAAAGTTGCATCCACGTTTTGACCTGAAATGCCCCATGCACACATTAGTATATTGGAGAACAAGGTTCAGCCTCGATGCAATGCCTCTCCGATCTGACTGTGACTCTGACTCGGCGTGGCTTATCGACATTGGTTGTGGCCCGTGGCCGTCGCCGCTCCCGCTGCTGCTGCTGCTGCTGTTGCTGGACGGTCGACAACCGTGCCATGGCAGAGCACGGTGACGGGTCGTGCATCGCACACCGATGCACCGCGAATCATCATACGCATGATAGTACGCGTTAGCGAGCCTGTGTAGCGTGCACCAGAGATATGTGTTAACGCATATATACATATATATCTATATTCATATATATGCGTGTACTCTCTCTCTCTCTCTCTCTCTCTCTCTCTTTCTCTCTCTCTCTCTCTGCTTCTCCCTCTCTCACTCTCTCGCCTGTCCGATGTCCAGCACGCAAAACGCACAACGAGTGTTTGTGTGTGATAGCAACGCCATCGCACGTCGATGTGTGTTGCATACATGTGTCGTATATATACGTGTATATATAAGTGTATATATAAATGTGTGTGTATGTCCGTTGCTAGCCCGTCCCGGGTGATTCAGGGAGCCATCCGTGTCAAGGTACACCGCATCGACGCTGCTGCCATGGCTGCGTATACGCGCGCGGGCTTCGAGCACATGCGACGCCCTGTGTGCCCCTCTTGGTGATTTTTTTTTTTTTTTTTTTTTTTTTCATTTTTTTTGTCATGCATGTGCACAGAGTTGTACACACAGTCACGCTCCCTCACTCGTTTTCTTTTGCGACTGTCTCTCCGCGTACCGCGCGTCTTTTTGCTCTCTCTCTGTTTGTCTCTCTCTTTCTCCTCCTAACCCCCGCCACACTCGCGCGGGGTTCTCACGGACGGAACGTCGACGGGCTCCCGGGATTCCGTGCGGAGAGGCCGCGACTATCTTGCGGATAATAAAAATAGAGAAGAAGCCGCGGCGGAGGAGTAAAAAGATGAGAATGCGGAGTAACAGCCACGTAGGATCGAGTCGATAAAAAGAACGAGGTACGCGCGGGACATGCGAGGCGGGGAAGCTGAATGACTTGAATCGGAGCTCCTGTGACGGGATTCTTGAAGGATATTTCGTGAAATTTGCGCGGGTTGGTTTTTTTATGCGGAGGAGACCAGGGGTGATTGGGACACTTTTTGATTGGCATGTTTTTTAAATTTTATGCGTTGATGATTTGCAATATTGTTACGGAGGTTGTGTTCCATGATCTATTATCGCATTCGGTCCTTCGTATTGGATTCATGGATTCATATTGGAATCCATATTGGATGCATTCAATCCAGTTTTGCACATTCTGTGTGTAACCGCCTATTCCATGAATTACCCGATCTGATTCTGAATATGGTGCACCTTATCACATTTCCCTCACGTTTATCCGATCTAACCCAGAAAAAATGATAACTGATAACTCAAAATAAATGATTACTCAGGTCCACCTTAGATTTGCCATATTTATTTATTTAATTATTCATTTATTTTACGTGTCAAAATATAGTTTATCTAGTATAAACGTAATATTTATTTATTTATTGTACAGTGAAGGTTTCTTGATAAAAAAAAACGTACCACGATGGCAAACAAGACGATCAGCAAATAAAAACAAGTAGTCTGAAAGAAAAACAAAAACAGAAAATAACGTAATACAAAAAAAACTACCATAGGTTCCACACTTGAAATGTGCCGCTTTACGGAACAACCAAAGGCCGACAAGAGGTGACCAAAAATCGACAAAAACCGACACAAGGTTTCCATAATATCTGTAATAAAATATAACAATGAGTAAGAAAATACATCAAAGTTAGTTTACAATTTCCATTCTACTCTATGCGGATTTAACGGTAGAATGGAAATTACATCTTCAAATACACACATAGTAACATTTTGAATATAGTTAAATTCTTCATTTATATATCAATCAGTCTTCCTATCAACTCCTGACTAGTTATATCGTAACAATGACTCGCCAAAGTAGCTTAATTAAAAAAAACTTGCATATAAAAACTATCCAATTTTTCACAATTAATTGTTCAATCGCAGCGAGGTCACTCCGTGAAAATACGTATGGAAGACAGCAGTGCAAGTGCAAAAGAGTTTGTTGAAAATTCAGGCCGTGGCTCGTTCACTCACGGGATACATATATGGCATACGACGGGCGACCCCAAGACTTGCGCTTCATCGTCGCCGTCTTCGTGTGTCTGCGCATACACATATATACTTATATATAGTACATAACGTGTCCCGGCTTTAACCGCTACGAGTTATAGCACATACACTCGCTACTTCTTTGGTTCATAGGAACGGATGAGCCTCACCCTCTTCACCGGTACGACGATCCGAGCGACGATCCCTCGACTCATGAATGATTTTCGTAGCGACCCATCAAATCCTCCCCTCCCGCCCCCACCCCTCAATTATACCACCGCGCGACTCTTGATGCCACCGGTACCAATCAAATTACACGATCCAGGTGTCTCGGAGATTCGTTCACGACCTACGACAAGCCCCGCGCGTATTTCCAGTCTTTATTCATGTCTCATCTGGCGGTTGGTCTCTGCATGTGTGTGGCAGGAATCTTGAATGCAGAAATGATCCAAGCCAGCCAGATATATACGTACGGCCGATGCGCGCAAATCGCGTTAGTCAATCCGGCGCTGCTGGTGGTGCCGACGAAATTTCCCGTCTATGTGTCGGGAAGGAGAAATTCGCGCGCTGCGCGAGGCCGTTTCAATCCGGCGCGCTATCAAGTTATTCGCCAATTTCCACGCGTAGACGAAGAGAGCTCGCCGAACCCGGACCTACGACCACGTTTCGAGCTCCTCAGCGCTCGCTCGCCCGCGCGCACGCATCGCGCGCTCTCCTCGCTCCGCGTGAGAGTTAATTCGGCCTAATCGACGTGCAAACCTCTCACGGAGGAATCCGCAATTAGGGGACTCTCCGCCGTGGAACACGGCAGTGCCTATGCGCTCTCGCTGCGTTTTCGTGCCATCGGCGAGAGTCTCATTTCATAGTCACTGGCACCGTCGTCTTGCGGTTCCGCCGCGGCCGTCACAGACGCCATCGGTTTTCTCTCTTAATCGAATTCTCGAAGGTCTCGCCGCGCATCTGACGTGAGAACCGCGCGGAAATTGGCACCGATTCGCGTGGGCAATATTTTTTGGAATATGTATTTTTTGTGGTATTATAACCATTAGTTGGGGAAACTTAGGATTGGTTGAGACAACTAATACAGATTGGCGGAAGAACCATTTTTTTTGTTCAAAAAATAGTTAGGCGCCTTGGAACCTTTCTAACATTAAAGTTTTATTGAGAATAACCTACAATTCGAGACCGAGAAAAAATGTCATTGATTCCAAAGAAATGGGTGGATTGAATTTTTTGAATTGATTTCAATGAAATCAATTTAAACCAACGGTTGGCCTGTCGCGTTAAGTCGTATTGGTATTTTTCACGCGAGCTGCTCTGTTATGTTAAGCTCAAGTCAAATAAAATAAAGAAGATATTTATTAGTTAAACCATCCAAGTTATTGATAAACATAACTAGGAACTCTGGTACGTAATCAAGAACTTGGTCAATAAAACCAATAATTTCGTAAGTGGGATCATTCAAAGAAGTATCTTAGAAGAAGTAACTTAACGATATTATTTCATTGACTTCAAAGAAATGTTTCATAGGTTGAGATTTCAAGGAAATTTCCTTGCTTTTTATCTCGCTGAAGCTTAATTGAAAGTAATATGATGCTTCCCACGCGCATTATGGCATCAAAGATTACATGTTGAGGCACGAGGAAGGGACAAGAACCTTCGCGGACGGGACAGGCTGAAACATAAAAAATACCATCATATGCAATTCTGTGATGCAATTTGGAACTTTTTTTTGGCATACACTTGAGGAGTGTAGATCACTTATCACTAAAATGTTCCCGAGCAGCAGCCCATATAGCATCAGATATTCGATGTATATCCATTTTAGGTCCATGATGTGAAAAATATATCGTGTATATTATATGGATATTTATTCTGCATATGATGCACATACATTGAAAATACTCATGGATATCCAGTGTACGTCCAATGTACATAAAAACATGTCCTTTGCATATACATATCATATACATAGGATATGATTTGAAGAACACGTGTATATCCATCGGATACTTTATATCCACTAATGCTATATGGGAAGTGAGGAGAGGACGATGATTGACAAAACAACAAATCAATATTAAACTGACTAACATTGTAAGCATTTCTCGCGAACTGAAAAAAAAAATTGGTTTCACCAATGAATAAGCATTTCTCGCAAACGAAAAAAAATCCGCTTCACCGGCGAATGTTATTCGTTTATCGATGCCCTCGCCCAATTCGCCGCGCGCAAGACCCGATCACTTATCACTAAAATGTTCCCGAGCAGCAGCCCATATAGCATCAGATATTCGATGTATATCCATTTTAGGTCCATGATGTGAAAAATATATCGTGTATATTCTATGGATATTTATTCTGCATATGATGCACATACATTGAATATACTCATGTATATCCAGTGTACGTCCAATGTACATAAAAAAGTGTCTCTTTTGTATATACATATCATATACATAGGATATGATTTGAAGAACACGTGCATATCCATTGGATACTGTATATCCACTAATGCTATATGGGAAGTGAGGCGGGGACGACGACTGACAAAACTGCAAATGAATATTAAACTGACTAACATTGTAAGCATTTCTTGCGAGCTGAAAAAAATCTGTTTCACCAATGAATAAGCATTTCTCGCAAACAAAAAAAATCCGCTTTACCGGATGGGAAGTGCACTGAGAGAAAAACATATGGTTGAAACAACAATACTATATTTTTACTATCCAGTATAATTCCCAGGCGGAACGTTTATATTTTATAGTTACGACAATGAGAAAAAATAATAGCTGTAAACGTAATAATAGCTGAACTAATCAAATACATAGTATTCAGTACCAATCCCCCCATGGAAAAAAAGTATATTTAAAGTATATTCAAAAGTATATTTTTGAGTATAATAAATATACTTTTTACGAAAAATTAGTTATGTCGAATACATTTTTGAATATACTTGAAAAGTATACTTGAAGTATATTGCGAAGTATATTGCGAAGTATGTGCAAAATATATATTCCATCTATTTCAAATATATATTTAATGTATGAATAGTAGATGTACCATCCACGATGTATACTCACGAACATAGCAAAATATAAGGCTAAATTGCACGCAATGTACATCTGTAAAATTTTTCATACATACGACGATGTAGTATATACATATACTTTGCTGTATGTGTGAAGTATACTCATAATGTATATATTATATATTTTACATGGACGGCACATATACCCCTGAAATATACTTTTCTACGAAAAACTAGTTATTGCACATATACTTGATATATACTTCCCATGTATTTAAAATACATAATAAATATAAAAGATATATTTCAAGTATACTTAGAATATACTTTTTCAATACATTGAAAAGTATATTTTTAATTATACTTTTTTTCCATGGGGGTCGATATGATCGTTCCCCCTGTGAATTATATCGGTATAGTTCGACCAACTATTCTACTATATTTTTCTCTGAGTGTGAGGCGGGGACGACGACTGACAAAACTACAAATCAATATTAAACTGACTAACATTGTAAGCATTTCTCGCGAATTGAAAAAAAAAATCTGTTTCACCAATGAATAAGCATTTCTCACAAACAAACAAAAATCCGCTTCACCGACGAATGTTATTCGTGTACCGATGCCCTCACCCAATTCGCCGCGCGCAAGACCCGCTTGCGTACCGCCCGTAACGCGCGGCGCAAGGTGAGAGGAAAAAACACAACGAAAATACGACGGTGCCGTGGCGCATCAAAATTGAGGGTGGTCGGGGTCCGAGACGTGTAATGACGAGAGAACGAGACGTGGAAGTGGGGCCGGATGCAACGCTCGGTAGGTGGGTAATTATACGAGACCGTGGAACTTAATTACGTAGGTACAGCGTGTATACAATATACATATATATACATGGGTACGGTCCCGAGGTCAGTCGCACCTTAAGGACGTCTCGCTCGTCCTCCCCCCCCACTCCTCCTTCTCTTCCCCCTCCCCGTCGTCCCCTTTCTCTTCGCCATTCCCTGGCTCGCTCTTTCGCGTGCAGCGCGGACCGCTGGATATCATCGGCCGTCGCGACGCCTGAAAGCGCGGAATTGCTCGTGAAAATGCAGCGGCAAACGTGGTCCGTTCACAGGGTGAGGAGAACGGTGAGGGGGGAGGGGGAATGCGGGCCAGAGCTCACTGACGATGGCAGGAGGAAGAAGAAGGCGAAGGAGGAAAGGAAGGAAAAAGAGAGGAGGAAGAGGAAGAAGAGCAGAAAAGATGGCCAGCCAAGTGCAAGAAGAACCGGGGCAAAGAAAAGCGTGGAAGACGCGGAGAAGAAGAAAACGCGCGTCGTGGAGGGGCGAGGGGGCGCCGTCTGCAATTTCGTTTTTATTGGTCGTTATGCACCTGAAATTCCTTTCGGGCGCGTCCTCGGCTCCTCACGACGGACGTAATCGCGCCCGGGCTTACGATACTTGAGGGAATAGGGTCGTTGCAGGAGGGTGTTACACGAGTCGGGTTGCGAGGGTGGTCGACAGGAAGGGGGGGGGGGAGGTGGAGGGGGGATGAGGTTGAGCGTTCACCAGAGCCAAATAGCGGAAGAGGGAGAAGAAGGGTGGGGGTGGAAGGATAGTGGAAGAGGGTGAAGAATGAAAAATGAATGTACAACCGTGGCGGTGCTTGGGGCGGGCGAGAGAGCGGCAGCCTTTTCGGCGGTCGCGAAAAAGGGGCTAACGGTGGAGGAGCGATGCAGTTTTGGCGTGCCACTCGGTCTACGTGTCTCTCGGTGTCTGCTTCTCTTCTGTACATCAGGCGAGCCGCAACCGCTTATTCGTAATTCATGTACGGATACGATGTGATTCGTCTTACGGTCGCGCGAGCTGCGTATTGGTGTTCCCGCCTATTCTCGTGCGCGCGACACCTAAATGCCACCCCTCGCGCATTTATGGTCTTGGGCTTATGCCCGTGTTGAGGAATAATTCAAGCGCGGCTGATCCACCGAAAAGTCGATATGCGGTATATGCACTACTGCCTGAGTAGAAAATCTGTAGTGTTACATCCGGCCCTGGTCAGGGCCCTATTAGCCTTCTCAGGGCCTGATCAGGGCCTGAATCGAGCCTGATGTAATGCTGCAGATTTTCTACTTGGGTATCACGCACCGATTGGCCCAGCTTTGACCAGGACCATCGTCGATGTAGTTGATCATTTTTTTTAGTCATTCACCCCAAAGCAGGCTACAATTTTTTTTTTTTTTTTTTTTTTTTTTCATGACATTTCACGCGCTTGTGAATTTCTGAAGGTTGCTCCAAAAATTGCTTTCAAAAACTTTCGACCGCGCGTATCTTCTTGGATATAAAACGCATCGTAAAAAATAATACGTAAAAATTCTACCATTTGAAGGATACTTTTATGTAATTTTCATTTAAATTCGTTAACTCTTCCGGAGCGTTGATTTTTAATTGATAAAAATAAGGATCGATTCCTCAAAAACGTGGACATTTTTTCCCCAGTTTTTAGAGACTAAAAATCTCTTTATGTGGAGTGTTTCAGAGATTAAAAAATCTCTAAAACACTCCACATAAAGACGAACACTTCAAGCATGAATGGTCGGAAGTGGGACCATTTTTTCGATCTCGTAAACCTATATGAACAAGAGTTGAAACCCTCACGAACTGAGACAGGAAATTCCGAATAACAAACTAACCAACCCAAAAACAACGTTACCACGACAAACCGCTACGTCTCACATTCGACATTCGCGCCTCTCTCTCTCCCTCTTCACCAGGGGTCAAAGAAACATCCTTCGCTCGATCTTCGGCGACGCGCGCGTCGTACCCGACACAGTTGGAGTATCCAACTGTACAGCACGTAGTGTCTACCGTCGGGTGGGCGATGATACCATTGGAAACAAAAAACCGAAACACCAAATTCCAAATAACAACCTAACCAACCCAAAAACAACGTTGCCACGACAAACCGCTACGTCTCACATTCGATATTCGCGCCTCTCTCTCCCTTCTCGCCAGGGGTCAAAGAAACATCCTTCGCTCGATCTTCGGCGGCGTCGTACCCGACACAGTTGGAGTATCCAACTGTACAGCACGTAGTGTCTACCGTCGGGTAGGCGATGATACCATTGGCTTCGGGGGGGGGGGGGGGGGGGGAAGCAGGCCGGAGGCCGGTGGTCGGGGGGGGGGGGGGGGGGTGTTCAGTGACGTACGTCGTCGGACCGTATATATGTATAACGCGTCGCGGTGCTGTAGGCGGGTAGGTGAACGACGACGAGTGCGAGAGAGGAGGCCCCACAGCAGCAGCGTGTTCCACCGTTGGACTCGCGCGACGGGTGGGAGGGTTGGGTGGGCAGCCGGGTCGTGGGTGGGTAGCCGGACGATAGTTTATTCAGTGGATTATTGACGGGCGGTGTGTACGGATCGTACACGGCGCGGCCGTACGTTGGGGGGCGCGCGCGCTCCACACTCAAAATAGTCATCACCGGTGGTGCGCGCTCGCCGCCGCTCGGCCGCCGCCGCTGTTGGCGTACACGTACCGCGGGCGCAGCTCCGCTCGACTCACACCCGGCGTCGCTCTCTCTATACGTCCCCGCAGCACTTCCCATATAGCAGCTCGCGGGGCAGGTATATAGGCGCACCGGCGGCAATACCACCTCGCCCACCCGCGCCCGGACCGCTTTCATCCGGCCCGCGACCCCGCCGCGCGAGCGGCCCACTCGCGCTTTTGCTTTTGAAATATCGAAGCGCCCCCCCCCCCCTCCCCCCCCCCTCCCGCCAGCGCGCCGCCTGAATTTATTCGGGGAAATTCGATACCCCCTCCCCCCACACCGCCATCACTCCCCCCCCTCCTCCCCCCCCGGCTGAAACTCCCACATTCGCGGTTCCATTGCTGCTCTCCCTTCGATATTCGAAAGGAGAGGCTTTGGCCCATTGTACCTCCCCCTCCTCTTTACACCCCCCCTCTTGATGGGGGGTGGTGGGGGAGGAGGGTTGAGAGCCCTCCCCACCTCACCGCGCACCACTGTCTAGCGTCAGCACCGTGAACTCTGAACGAAAATGGTCACAGGTGAGGACAATTTTAGGCGCGCAGTCGTTGTAGGTGGCACGGCGAGGGGATGAATAATCATTCGGCGAGCGTTGCCGGTAATATCGGAAATAAATGTAAAACGCCGGAGCGTTGGGACAAAGTGGATTCTTCTTTGTTGCGAAGTAATTTGATTTTGAATAAACGACGCCGCGAATGAATAAGGGATTGTAGGTAAAAATGTGTGCCGGGAAAGTGGTTCGAATCGGAAAGGTCACGGGTGGGAGGAAAATGTTGCAACAACGGACAGGAGTTGTCGGTGATAATCGACGATATCGGAGAGAAATATGCGCGCTGAAAACTGTAGGCTTACAAAAAAAATGCATAAAGAATTTTTTATGATTGTAGATTAGTAGCAGGTTGTAGTGGCTCGCACGGTTCGCGCGCTCGGAAAATGCTCGAATGAAAATTAGATTGATAATGGAATTAACGGAGAATTTTAAATAAATAAAAATGTCTGATTTTGGGACAGACTTGAATTAAGGGGTGGGGGGAGGTGGGGGGGGGGGAGGCAAGTTTTTATTATTTAGGGCAGACTTTAATTAAGGGGGCTGGGACAGACGAACAATCAAACAACTTTCTAAAATATATATAAGATATAATTCGATGATTATATATTATCATTATATGATAATATATATTTTATTATTATGATGTATATTATGATTATACAGTTTGATAATTATATTTATGATTATTATATAATAAGCGATTTGAAATAAGTGGAACGATACATAAATATGAATTGTATGTTGGGTGTAACGAGATTTGCCCAGACCAAACTTGTCCGGAAATGCCGGAGCCCGTTAATTTGTCCACCGACTTCAAAGCCATGTTTAAATCGATGGGCCGGCGGATTTGCATATGCGCGTTTTGGGTACATGTTCCACGAGGGCAGCTCTGTTTTAGCGCGCCCGATGGTGTAACAACGTCGGCAACTGTTTCGCGGAAATCCCCAGTGAAATTGGCAATATTCCTCTCGACTATATTTCGCTGTATAGTCATACGTATATTGTCCACCGGGTTATTTCTCCACTGCTACGTGCCGCCCGCACCGTCAATTTTTGATCCACCACTTTATTCGTCGGCGTGCTTTTTCCGAACCATTAAAAAATAACAAAAAAAAGTATTACTAGTAGAAAATCTGTAACGTTAAAACCGGCCCAAGTGAAGCCCAGCTCGGGCCCTGGCAAGGCCAACTTGGCCCTCGTCAAGGCACGACCAGGGCCACATGTAACGCCCCAAACTTTCCACCAGGGATCATATTTCGCTTCTAAAATCGTCTGCAACTTGCTCTCAAGGCTGCTTATGAAAGATGACGTTGAAGTTCGCATCGTTACACAGCAACGAAATTAAAAACAAAATATTAATGAACTCAAATGAATGATCGGCTATAAAAAATTATTATAACGACTAAGAGAGCATGACAAAAAATATTATTTCACCCCCTAACGGGAGTGAATTATTTTTATTTTTAAGGAATTAATATTTTGATGTTTTTCATTTTGTTGCATTGCAACGATGCAAACTTCAACGTCATTATGAAAGGTTGCGGCCGTGTAGCGCGCGGGACTCCGGCAACTTCACCGAGAACTTTTGTAGGAAGGCCCCCTCCCCACCGACCGCGCGCAAGAACGGCAAGAGGCTCGCTCCTCCAACTTGATAGTGAAACGGAGCTGGTACAACCAGCGGCAGCAACAGCGGTAGCCGCAGTAGCTGCGCTACGGAACGTAATTGCCGGCAGCCGAGAGGTGCGGTGCACCAAGCTAGCTCGTGGCGACCGCTTCCGGTTCGCGTATCCGCATCCTGCGCCGTAGCACCTTCCTCCTATTCCGCGAGCGCGCGCGCGTTCGCCCGTGATAGAGAAGGAGCTGAAAAACGCGACGAGTTCGTGTGCGCTATTCACGTGCACGCAGACATAAACGACGTTCGAGATTCTCGAGGCGATCTGGAAAATTAAAAGGCCCCGGACTCGATACGAAATGGGAGGAGTGCTCTTGTAATTTCGTTATTGAGTCCAGAGAAATTGACGAACGTGATCGTGATAGTTTCTATGATACGAACGTTGCAACGATGTAAGAATGAACGATGATACCGACAGTCGGTAACATATAGTATATGATGGTTATCCATAGAGACGGGTCAGCTTCACCAAGTGGATAAGAGAGAACGGACGATCTTGTGAGATAGAAGGTTTTGTTACACCCCCTTTTTAAACCTATTAGCGGATACAGTACGGGTCACCTGATTTCTGCTATTTTGTGGACTGAGAGTCCGAATCGTCGATCACGGTTGTTAAGCCCTGATAACATTCCAGGCTGAAGTCGGGCCATCCAGGTCGGATTCGCGTGAAGAAACCTCAACTGAACGCGACAAAGCAACTCGAGGCGAACCCTATCACACTTCTGTTTATTGCCGAATAAATAAATACCGTGGGTTCCTAGATGTCCCAACTAGAATGGCCAGCTAAGTCAAAGGAGCTTTGTCTTAACATGATGATGTCACCGAAGGTCGACTGGTCCTCCATCGATCCAACGAACTACGGGCATTCTGAGCCGATAGGTTGACCTGAGCAGCCGCACTCTTATAACCGACTGTTTTATACCGTTATGTACTTTCTACTAGTACGCAATTATGACTTGTACTTTCAATATATTCACACGAAACAGTATTAACACAACGGGCCCCGCTGACATTTTGTCGGAGCTTCCACAATAGGGATTCCATACTAGACCTATTGCTTCAGCCCATAAGGGTTTGCCCTAATACCATTCTTGGCTCAAGTGAGGCCATCCAGATTGGTCCCGAATGAAGAAGCCTCAACGGGCCCCGTTTACATTTTGTCAAGGCTTCCACAACAGAGATTCCACATTAGGGCCACGTTACAACCCATAAATGTTGTTCTGATGCCATTCAAGCCTCAAGTCAGGCCATTTAGATCGGGCCCGAGTGAAGGAGTCTCAACGGGCACCGTTTAATTTTGTCAAGGCTTCCACAATAGAGATTCCATACTAGGGCCATGTTACAACCCATAAACGTTGCCCTAACGCCATTCCAGCCTCAAGTCAGGTCATCTAGATCGGGCCCGAATGAAGAAGCCTCAACGGGCCCCGTTTACATTTTGTCAGAGCTTCCACAATAGAGATTCCATACTAGGGCCATGTTACAACTCATAAACGTTGTTCTGATGCCATTCCAGCCTCAAGTCAGGTCAACTAGATCGGGCCCGAGTGACGAAGCCTCAGCGGACCCCGTTTATATTTTGTCAGGACCTCTACAGTAGGGATTCCATATTAAGGCTACGTTACAACCTATAAAGGTTGCTCTATCATTCCAGGTTCAAGTCGGGCCATCCAGATCTGGCCCAGGTGAAGAAGGGCCTCATTGGGCCCATTTATATTTTGTCAGAGCTTCCACAGCAGGAATTCCATACGGCCCCTGCAGCCTAGTAAGGCCGTGCTTAGGTTTCCACGCCAGGTCCCTAACAGTATCGGGGCAAACTAGACACGGCCATCTCAGGGCCCCAAATAATGTTCTGCCCAGCTACTGTATAAACAGGGTTTTACAGTATGCCGCCTGAGATATCGAACAAAGTCTTTCGTTCATTCTATTTTATTTTTTTTGCTCTCAAAAGTCCATTATTATTTTACAACGCGGTGTTCCTAGCAAATCCACGAGTGCGTCGTGGTCCGGTGAACTGTCGCTCGCTCGCTGTTGATGATTGCACTCGAAGTATTGTACCACACGCGGGGCGAGCATACATAGAGCGCTCGACGGTCGCTCTTTTTTTTCCACGAATCCAGGTGTCAGAGGATAATGCATTATCCACGTGGTGGCGCTCGCTCGAGTGACAAACCTCGACAATGTTTTATTCATGTGTGACGTTTTACTCGCGGGATGTCGAAAAATATGATAGGCAAGAGAGCGCGCGAGGCTGCTGCGCTGTCTCTCGCTGCCCGTTCCGTTCCCTCCCCGCGTGCGGCAGCTCCTCGCGCCTCGACCGTTCCGCCGCTTATAATTTATAATAGAATCGGCGCGAGTGCGTTGCGAGCTCGATTCCCGAGAGCGAGAGGACCGACAAAGGGGGACGCCGGCCGCCGAACGGGAAAGGGTTGCCGACCGCACCGTTCGGCCGGGCGCAGAATACGCGCGCGCCGCCCCCACCGTTTCGCCGTTGAACGAGGAAAAACGCGGTTCCTCGTTAAATTCCAATTAGCCCCGTGTACGGAGCATAAGTACTCGTTAACGTTTAATTTACATCCCCCGCGCGTTTAACGCGTCCTGTATATCCTGCAGGCGGATACGCAACGCGTTAACCGGGAGAGAAATGCGCGGAACTTTGAAACCCTAGCTCGCGGATGGGCCGACCCCGCGCGTATTCGGCGCAAATACCAGCCTTGATTTTCTACTATTTTTATTCGCATGAATTTCCTAAATAATCGTTGCGATTTTTCTGTGATATTCGAGCGTTGATAACAGAGTGAATCACAATTTCAATTGATGCCTCGACGCGTCCGTATTTTTCACTTGTTTTTCCGCTATCGCGAAAAAAAGCGAAAAAAAAAAGAAATTAACCGACATTATTTCGTACCATTGAGTCGGCCTGAAATGCTCGTTGCTGCAGTCCGACGAAATATCGAATATATCCATCCAGGACCTCTAGTAGAATATCTGCAGCGTTAAATCCGGCCTAAGTCAGGCCCAGCTCGGGCCCCGGCTGGATTAACGTGGCCCTTATCAGGCCCCAATTAGTGCCGGATGTAACGCCACAGATTTTCAACCAGGGTTTAGTAGAAAGTCTGTAGCGTTAAATCCGGCCCAAGTCAGGCCTAGCTCGGGCCCTGATCAGGGCCCAAACAGAGCCGGATGAAACGCCATAGATTTTGAATGCTACAGACTAGTAGAAAGTCTTTAGCGTAAAATCAGGCCCAGCTCGGGCCCTGACAGGATTAACGTGACCGTCACCAGGGCCTGATAAAGGCCGGATGTAACGCCACAGATTTTCTACCAGGAATTAGTAGAAAGACTGTAGCGTGTAATCCGGCCCAGCTCGGGCCCTGACAGGATTAACATGACCGTCACCAGGGCCCGATAATGGTCGGATGTAACGCCACAAATTTTCTGCCAGGAACTCGTAGAAATACTGCAGCGTTTAATCCGTCCCAGCTCGGGCTCTGACAGGATTAACGTGACCGTCACCAGGGCCCAATAAGGGCCGAATGTAACGCCACAGATTTTCTACCAGGAACTAGTTGAAAGACCTTTCAACTTTCCTTTGAAAGATCTAGTTGTAGCCTTTAATCCGGCCCAGCTCGGGCCCTGATAGGATTAACGTGACCGTCACCAGGGCCCGATAACGGCCGGATGTAACGCCACAGATTTCCTATCAGGAACTAGTAGAAAGATCTGTAGCGTTAAATCCGGCCCAAGTCAGGCCTAGCTCGGGCCCTGGCAGGGCCCGACCACGGCCCGATCTAACGCCACAGACTTTCTAACATCAACTCGGCCACCATTCGACACCGCTGCGCTTAACGTGTTTCTTACCAGGAACTAGTAGAAAGACTGTATCATTAAATCGCAGGCCCAGCTCGGGCCCTGACAGGTTGAACGTGACCGTCACCAGGGCCCGATAAGGGCCGGATGTAACGCCACAGATTTTCTACCAGGAACTAGTAGAAAGATCTGTAGCGTTAAATCCGGCCTAAGTCAGGCCTAGCTCGGGCCCTGACAGGGCCCGACCACGGCCCGATCTAACGCCACAGATTTTCTAACATCAACTCGGCCACCATTCGGCACCGCTGCGCTTAACGTGTGTGCGATAACGCGCGTCCACGTTTGTACTGCACAATTGTCGATGCGTGCGACGCGAAGCTCACGTCCGTTGGTCCACGTACGCGCGCACGTCGACACGTAAAACCGTGAGTCGCGTCGAGTTTGGGCTCGGGATTTAGGTGTCCGCGCGAGCGCGGGGGGACGAAACGGGCGCGAATGGGCTATAGCGGAAAGCGGAGGAAGAGAACGTGTATACATATAGAACGAGGAAACGAGCGATGGGGAGGAAAGAGAGAGATGGGGAGAGACGGTGATGAAAGAGGGAGCGAGAAAGCTCGGTGTACATAGAAGCGAATCGATGGCTAATAGCCTCCCCGCTGTAATTAATGCAACAAGTTGATACCTAACACTTATCTACGACCACGTTGCCACGGCCGAGCTTTAAACGGGACGTTTCGCCTCGGGCCACGAAACGCCGGCTGCTTTCTATCATTATCTCACTTCTTCCTCTCTGTCTCTCTCTCTTCCCCCCCCCCCCCCCCCCTCTCTCTCTCTCTTTCTCTCTCTCTCTCTCGTCGAGCCGAACTGTATACATGTATATTTATGTATGTACGTACATATAGCTAAGAGATACACGACGAGACAGAGATCCCCCTCGTCGATTGCTCTTTCCAACCATTCGGCGGATTATTCAGCATCGATTTTTACCCTATTAACCGCGAATTACCCTTTCAACCAGTTGATCCGATACGCGTGATGCGAATGATATATATCTGTGCTAAAAAAAATACTGGAATAAGTGATGTCCTTTATATTTTTTTAATATTTATAATTCATGATTCCAATATCTTGCAATTATTAGCTTATCAATTCTTTGCGAAACTTGTCGTGAATTCAACTGAAAATATTTCAACCTAACTTACAGTTTCGAAGTTTGATCATGAATTAAGTGTCATCTTTTTGAAACGCACATAAAAACATCTTTGGGCATACAGAATTCTTTAAAGTGTGTTACGTATGATATATGTAATGATGATATATATCCGTTCTAAAAAAAATTACTGGTAAAAGTGATGCCCTTTATGTTTTTTAAATATTTATAATTCATGATTCCACTATCTTGCAATTATTAGCTTATCAATTCTTTGCGAAACTTGTAGTGAATTAAACTGGAAATATTTCAACCTAACTTATAGTTTCGAAGTTTGATCATGAATTCAGTGTCATCTTTTTGAAACGCACATAAAAACATCTTTGAGCATACAAAATTCTTTAAAGTGTATTTACGTATCTAGTGATATATTTCTGCCAGGCGGAGTAAACTACGCGGAGTCGCTCGATCTTTCGCGAAAACTCCGACGATTCCTGGGAGTAAAACGTCGAAGTCGTGTGTGAGCGAGCGCGCGTAGTTTGCACGACCCCGGAGCACCTTAACCCGTGATTTGGCAGGCATCCCGTCTTCAGACTACACTCTTAAAGGGGGGTGGAGAAAAAAGTACAGAAGACATTTCCACGGAGTCGCGAGGGAACGAGACGGGAGATGTGCTATAGTGGTGGAGCCAAAAGACTCTGCCAATTCTTAAGAAGCTTCCGGTGGGTATTAAACGCAAGTCCTCCCAGCTCGCGGCCAGGCTTCCACCTCCCTTCGCGGTGCCGCTCGGTGAGTCGGGAAGGCGGCGCACACCAGTCGCCACAGTTACCTCTCGTCTTTCGCCATCCCCGCAGCCCCCCCCCCCCCCCCCGCCCTTTACCTCTCGGCAATACCTTGTCCGGGTAGTTTTTGAAAGGGTTCAGGATAGAGGGCACAGAGTCCCCACGGTCGGCTCGCTGGTTTTAGCTTCCAAATGGGACTTTGGTGAAACTTTCTGGCACTGCTGCTGCTGCTGCTGCTGGGCGCGATGGTCCTACCGTCTTCGTCCTTTGGAAGTAGCAAAAGTAGCAGCAGTAGCAGCAGCAGCAGCAGTGACTACCATACTATAGTCTCCTTGGAGCCCTGAGAAAGAGCTTGTCGGAAACAGTTTTGGAAAGGCTGGGAAGTTGGGGTCTCTCATCTCCTGGAGTACAGGCAACCTGGCTCCACGTGGATGGAAGTTGCGGCGCACGAGAGGTGGACATCGCCGAGCCTTCGACGCGCGATTTAACGTGTGTAAATCCTTTAAACACGTGTGTCATACCTTTTTCCAGATGATCGTAGTCGAATTGACTGCGAGGTGTGCGATGTGCGAAATTAGTACATTTTGAACGGTCGAGTAAGCCGACCAGCGAATGATCACGTTTCATAAGCAGATATGTATTTACTTTGGAATTTGTAGATTGATGCACTGTTCGGACATCGTTTGCGGTTCACCTTGACAGTGATGATGAGCTCTGAATAGGAGAGGAAGAATGAGGGATGAGCACGAAAAGTGTGCACAAAAATGATGACTGTACACTGAGTCACTAACTTTTTGTTTCTGCCGACTGTTCATAGTGGTGAATTCAGTATTTTATTCGGTGTATTACTGTCTTGAAACTTCTCAGCGGTGCCTGGGAAAGGTTTTAGCGTTGTCTTCGAAAGCTTTTAGCATTGTCTTCGAAAGATTTTAGCATTGACTTCGAAAGATTCCAGCGTTGTCTTCGAAAGATTCCAGCGTTGCCTTCGAAAGATTCTAGCGTTGTCTTCGAAAGATTCCAGCGTTGTCTTCCAAAGATTCTAGCGTTGTCTTCAAAAGATTTGTCGTTGTCTTCGAAAGATGTTAGCGTTGTCTTCGCAAGATTATAACGTTGTCTTCGAAAATTATCAGAATTAACGTATGCCTTCATATGACTTCAGCGTCATCTTCAAATGCCTTATTCAAATTACTACAGTGCAGTCAAACGTCTGCAAATAACTTCGGCGTTATCAGATATCTTCCAATGTCTTCAGTATTATTTCCGAATGCCTTTCACAATGTCTCCGGCATTGTCGTTAATTCTGTCCTGAACGTCGTTTTCAGGTTTATTTTCGGCGTTGTCCTCGACCGTACCTGCAGCTCTTCGTTCGACGATATCTCCGGCGGTGTCTTCAGACTTGACTTCCGCGAATATATCTTCAACTGCGTCCTCGTCCCTTGATATATCTTTCCAGCTGCCTGCCTGTCTCCCTCGCTATGCTCGCCACCCTCGGGGACAAAGTTTCGGAAGCACCGAAGTACGCCGAGCGCGAAACTGGAAAGAGGAAGAACGTCGAGCGCGAGAAGTAAGGGGCCGGCCGAAGTGGGTTGGAAGTTGGGGAGAAACGAAGTCCCCGGCTGCTGCGACGAGGTATTATAGCCCCCACCGACGAAAACGATCTTCATGGTGTCGCGATCGGCCAGGCTGGAACGGCCGTTGGACGGCGCTGCGCAGACACAGAACGGCCTGAAGTAAACTGTACGGCAACGGTACTCGCCTTTGTAATTACCATTAATTGAAATCTTAGTGGCGCTCGTCCAAGACCGTCTCTCGAATACACGACGACGCACGCGTCGCGGTGAATGTCACGCCTATAGTGACAAAAAAATGTTGACATTGATTTTTATTGTTGAGACAATTTTTGTTTGGTCCTGGTTTTTGATGCCGCGATACCAATGTTTATGTCTTGATAGAAAAAACTTGTTTTCATTGATACTATTTCTTTTGTGGACAAGTTGGTGGCTGTGGGAATTTAAAAAATGGCAAAAACGCTGTTGGATTTGGAGTTCAATGTACACACTCGAAAAACCAAGGGTGTTGCGAGTGTGTTGTTTCTCCTATATTTTACATTGTGACGAGTTTTTACACACTTAAAACGTGTTGGAATTTACATGGTACATAATATATGAAGGAACACGCCTATAGTGACAAAAAAATGTTGACATTGATTTTTATTGTTGAGACAATTTTTGTTTGGTACTGATTTTTGATGCCGCGATACCAATGTTTGTGTCTTAATAGAAAAATCTTGTTTTCAGTGATACTATTTCTTTTGTGGACAAGTTGGTGGCTGTGGAAATTAAAAAAATGACAAAAACGTTCTTGGAAATGTTGGAAAAATCAATTTGGAGTTCAATGTACACACTCGAAAAGCCAAGCGTGTTGCGAGTGTGTTGTTTCTCCTATATTTTACATTGTGACGAGTTTTTACACACTTAAAACGTGTTGGAATTTACATGGTACATGATATATGAAGGAACACGCCTGTAAGTGTGTAAAAACTCGTCACAATGTAAAAGGCAGGAGAAAAAACACACTTGCAATACGCTTGGTTTTGCAGTGCAGGTGCTGGTTTTGTGCACAAACTGGTATATTAAATGTGATACATAAGAGGATGTAAAATTAACGATACTGAAAGCGCCAATAATTACCTAATTATAGCGCCAATAATTACCTAATTATAGCGCCAATAATTTACCTAAACTTGACTGCGAAAGTCGTTTAAGTGTAATGAAAATATAAATGTGTCCAAACATTTTAAACAGCGGAGGTATCTCCGGTCTGTGCTGTCGTCTCTTCACGTTTTCTCTCTTAGGCTCAGCCCTCTTTTGCGAACCTCTCGCGTGTATCGCGCACAGTAGAATCCTTGTGCCAGAAAACATTGCTGCGGGCTCTTCAGCTCGGTCCCCTCGTCGTCACCGTTGTGTGGCCGCTGTGCTCTTCTCGTATCTGCGTTATCGAGTTACAACTGCGTACTCATTCGTTCTCGAGTTCCGCGGCTTTACACCCACGAATTCACTTCCCACAAACATTCGGATCCGTTTTTTTTTTTCATCCAAACCTATCGACGTTTTCCGATACTTTACATTCAATTTCAGATCGTTTTTTTTTACATTCGGTGTAAAAACATGACGTTTTTTTTATAACAAACATTATTTGAAACGAATTAATAACAATCGAATGACGCTCGTATAAAAGTACAACAATACAATGTTTCGTTTGTTTTTTGCTTTCAGGTAAGCATCGAAAAGAGTTTGTTGCCGGAACACGGGGTGAGTCGAATTCCGCACGTGGGGACTTCGCACAAACGCTCTACAAAGGATTAACAACAATTGAGCAAAGAGATTATTATCTCGTCATGCGCTAAGAAATTGAGTTATCATAATTCCAAGAAAACCCCAGATGATTCCGAGAAACGAACCATTATGTGTGTTGATCAAAATGGTCTCATCATTTCTATTGCATTATTTTATTTTCCCTTAAGAATGGACATGGCGCATCGAAAGTTGATTATATCGAAACACTGAAGCAGAAGCAGAGTCAAAAGAATTGTTCAAACATGCAAATCTTATTTAGCCACAAGAAAAGATAAATCACAAGAAGTGCGAACGAAGCGAGCTCATTGTTGCTAGTATTGCAAGTCATCAATGCAAAATTAAGAAAAAATACCAAACAAAAAGTGTTCCGAAACGCATAGGGCTCCTGAAAAGAGCGGAGGCAATCCTCTCTTAAAAAAGACATGGACATGGACATGGACATGGATGGATAATCGTGAAGTCATTCTATTCGTCTCCTGATTGGCTGTCGTTGGTCACCTGAGTTCACGCAAGTCCCAAACGCGCACAATCAAATACGTGACATGCAACGCCATGAGCTAAGAAATTGAGTTATCACGAGAAGTTTCAACCGGAGGACCCGGTTGCAAAACGAGTGTTTTCACTCCCCTTAAGGGTTTAAATTTTGCTTTTAATAATATTCGGTCAACAATGGGCATCAACAATCCACTACTCAATTATCTTGTAAAATAAATTAGCGCTGTTTTTGGTGTCGCAACGCACTATTGATTGATACGCATTGATGTCAAATATATTTCTGAAGAGAGCTCGGATGAGAGCCGAGACGTAACTTGTGGATTTATTTCGACGGACCGTTCCATTGCCGAAACCTCTACAACTACACGGAGAAAAATGAACAGCTTCGGCAACAAAACAAAGTATTGCTACATCGTATTTCTTATTATAGCCATGAATATAGTTGCATGAGAAATTTCGGTGCAGTAAGAATTCCAGTATAGCTGTGGGACATGACACGACATCGCAGCATTGTTTTCGGAAGTGACATCCTACGATTAATAAGCGAATTTTCCGTTAATGGATGAGTGGGTGAAGCGTAAACTGCAGGCATGGGGTTTGCAGTACTGGTAAAGCAGTTTTTATAAGTCATAAATTAATTATAAATTAATTAACTGCGTTTGACACTAGTTATCTTTCCTAACCTTAACATTTTCTCTATCGCAAAATCGCTCTTCTTCCGTTCGCAGTTAGCCGTCGTTCAGTTCCCAAAGATATACCGATTCGCTCCTGCAAGCGGACGACGTAAAGCGGAAAGATTGAGCTGTTGAAACTCGAAAGTAACACTATTGTGCTTGCAGACTCCAATATAGTTTAGAGTCTAGCAGTCAGATATTTGGTTGGCATAGCCGCTCCTTTTTCTCAGTGCACTGTTGATTGATACGCATTGATGTCAAATATATTTCTGAGGAGGGCTCGGAAGAGAGCCGAAACGTTTCTTTTGGATTTATTTCGACGGACCCCTATATGAAAATAAAATATATGCAAGATATATAAAAAATGTATTCTAGATATACAAGATATATTTTGTCCGAAAACTTCTATATATCGGATATATTTTAGGATATATATGAGATATACGCGAGCGAAAAATACATATGAGATATATCGAAACTATAATCAAAATGTATTTTTATTGTATTATCGTCCAAAAAGTTATATATGTCAGATATATTTTCGTGTTTATTTCTTTTCCGTTGGGGATTGCCGAAACCTCTACAACTAACAAAAAATTGTTCCGACACGCCCCGGTCTCCTCATCCCGAAGAGCCTGAGGGGGGAGGGGGGAGGGGGGAGGCAATATAGTAAAACAAGTACGGTAAAAAAAATCTGTGCGAAACGGGGGCTCAAACGGGAACTTTTGTCGCGGACGTTGCGCGCGGCGTTGAGATCCACTATCGAGCGAGGTGGACGGCGCGTATCTCGGGGAATTCTGAAAAGTCCGGTGGCGCGTTAAAGCGTTATCGCAGGGTTCGGTATGGTCGAGTCAATGCGCGATCATCTCGCGCGCAGTTCAACACACAGCTCGGCTCGGCTGATGCACATTGCAGATGCGCTCTCGCGTGTGTGTTGCAAGCAGTCGCGGTGCAGGCGACCGCGGCGGCGGCGGCTGATTCTGCATGTATGCGGCTGTACATCGTCCATATGTCCGCAGCGCGAATCACCTAATTGAAATCTATGATTTCGAGCCGGCGGCGCGCGTGCTCGCCGCGCGGGGGAACGAGGAATAAAGTGCGTGTGCCGGTCGCCTCGTCGTGCACGCATTCGTTATATTGAAACGAGCCTCCGCGCGCTATACAGAGAGGCGCGCGCAGTGTCGATCCTCATCAACTTCGCGATACCCGCCGCGATAACCGGGCGAGATGTCTATCCTGTTTATTATCGCGATGCATTTAATTTAATCAACGATTACGCGTACTAAATCATCCCGTTCTTTTTATATCAAGATCAAACATGGTCGCCCCCACGGAAAAGAAATGTACACGAAAATATATCTGACATATAGAAGTTTTCGGACGATAAATACAATAAAAATACATTCTGAATATATTTTGGATATAGCTTAGATATATTTTTCGCTCACGTATATTTCGTATATATCTTAAATATATTTTTGGCTCATGTATATTTCGTATATATCTTAGATATATTTTTCGCTCACGTATATTTCGTATATATCTTAGATATATTTTTCGCTCACGTATATTTCGTATATATCTTATATATATTTTTCGCTCATGCATATGTCGAATATATCTCAGATATATTTTTCGCTTACGTATATTTCATATATATCCTAAAATATATTCGACAGATAAAAGTTTTCGGACAAAATACATCTTTTATATATCTTACTTATACTTTATTTCCATATGGGGTATTTCACGATTGACCGGCCCTCTCGGCAGGATTCTCGTCGCGGGGAACGAAAATTATTCGTCGCCGACGAAAATCCATTTTATAAAACTCTCGAAAGCCGTGGAAATCGTTCCAAGTTAATTTTCCAACGTGACAACCGTTCCTGACGCTCGAGTAAAAAGAGAAAACAAAAAACAAATATTTTCGTCGCTTAAAAAACCGTGTTAATCGTTCGTCGACGAAAATACCGTAAATTAATTTCGCATTCACGTCTGCGCGTTGGATTCAATTTATCAATTTACGTTAAAACTTTTCCATCGCCGACGCGTTAAATTCACGATTTTTTTTTTGTTTATTTTTTGTTTATACAGTATGAATACAATATCGTTAATAATGAGTTTCGGCTGTAGTCGGGCTGACATAACCAGATAAGTTTTTAAAAATATTTCGCGATATGAGAATAAAACGAAAAAAAAAGTAATTGGAAAAAGTTGAACAACAAAGCCGCATCGCGAGAATCAGTATTGCACACGAGCGTCGCCGCGCGCAACCCGCGCGAGTGTGGGTAGAGTCAGTGGGTGCAACACACAGTATGGCTGCCCGTCATCATTCAGCGTTCATTCTCTGCGGCCGGATTGGGCGTGGGTGCCGGGCACAAGAGGCGGAGGGACCTCTATCCGTTGTACGCTGGAACGGAGCGAGAGGGACGAGCATTTGGATTTCGCGGAACTCCGGTGTCTCGTCCGCCGGATGGATGAGAATTTTTCTTTCTTTTTTTTTGTCTTTCGTTTGGTTTTTTTTTTTTTTTTTTTTCGTCATACAACACAACCACCGGGATTTCTGTCGCTCGTGGACGTTCCGCAGCGGCTGAACTGCGCCTGTGAAACAACCTGTACATGATTTTTTCATCAGGCGCAGCCCGTCGCGGCGGCGGTGAGCGCGCGAGATCCCGGCCATGTGTTGGCATGGCACTCGCGCTCCGAGAGCTCATGCGAGAGAGAGAGAAGGACAGATCGATACAACGCGCCGCTAGTCAGCTCCGAGCTGCCCGAAGCCAAACCATCGTCGACGTTGAAACTCGCATACGGACATATCCGTATGTGTTTGCGCGTATTATGTACGGGGCATTCCACCGAGTTTCGACGTGGGTATGACCCTTGACCCTTCCGATTGGATACGCAATTTTTTATATGATTCATATGACTCTAAACGGCACTAATTTATTTTATATATTTATTTTTTACACGTTTTTAATTATCTACGATTTTTTTAAACAAATTTCAGAACGACGTTTTAAAAATCTGAAAAAATGTAGTACAGCTTTTTTTGGAAAATAAAATTTGTTGATAACCGTGCCGAGGTGGGCTGGCGATTTCTTCTATTTTTTCAGCCTTTTTTTTAAGAACAACAAAAATTGAGAAAATAGTAACTTTACGATCGGGACCAGCTCGAAAATGTTGGTATGCAATAATTCAATTTTTTTCAGAATTTCGCCAGGGTATATATGAATTGACACATATTTTTTTATTCTCAAAAATCATATATTGCATACAAACATGGTTAGCATTTTTTCTCATAATTTCAATTTTTTGTTCTCAAAAAAGGTTGAAAAAGAAATGGAAGGAATCGCCAGTCCCCTTCGGCACGGTTACCAACAAATTTTATCCTCCAAAAAAGGTTTTCCAGAGTTTTTTCAGATTTAAAAAGTGGCTTTCTTTTTCGACCTTTTTTGAGGACAAAAAATTGAAATGATTAGAAAAAATGCTAACCATGTTTGTATGCAACATACGATTTTTGAGAATAAAAGAAAATTGTCAATTCATATATACGCTGATTGAATTATTGCAGATTGAATTATTGCATACCAACATTTTCAAGCTGGTACCCATCATAAAATTACTTTTTTTCCATTTTTGTTATTGTTAAAAAAAAGCTGAAAAAATAGAAGGTATCGCGGGCCCACTTCGGCTCGGTTACCAACATTTGTTATTTAAAAAAAAAAAATGTTCAGAATTTTTAGAATTATAGTATTATATTATATTCTATTATAGAATAATAGAATAATAGAATTTTTCAGAATTTTTAAAGATTTTTAACATTTAAAATTTCTTTAAAAAAATTGTAGGTAATTAAAAATGTGTAAAAAAAACCAGCGCTTTTTAGCGTTATGTCAATCATACAAAAAATTGCGGACCCAATCGGAAGGGTCAATTGTCAGACCCAGGTCGAAACTCAACGGAATGCCCCATATATGTGTGCGATGCATGTGGTACGGCCGCGTGGAACGTGGATAGCGCAGACACGACATGGCTCTTACACAGGAGGAGTAGATCGCAAAATATACTGTAGAGCGACGAAACTGTAGCGCGCTAAAGTGCACACAGTGTCCATACCGGTGGCGGTGAGCGCACACACGCGACGCTGCTGCGCTGGACGCGACCGAATCGGACTCGTTACTACGTACACAATCGCACGGTCTCGCATTGCCCCGAAGCTCGCAGACTCGTTGCACATATACGTTGCGCGTACGCCGTGGGGCACAGCGCCGCAAAAGCGAACTCGATATGTGTGGCGGTGCCGGTGGCGCGCCGCCGTCATTGTACTTATACGGCAAAGTGGCGAATATGGCCCGCGACGAAACATTTCACCGAACGCCCACACCCTCGACGGACCTCTCGAAATGCGAGCTAAACGCGAGTGTGCGATTTGGTTGACGAAAAATACGGGGTTTTTTTTTTCGTCGTTACGTTTTTGCACGTTATGCGGTCACTGGCCGAAGAATAATGCACCGAGAGAAAAGGTTTCCTTGATACCAAAGAAATGGGTGGATTGACATTTTTTCATTGATTTCAATGAAATATTTCTTTGAATTTCAAAGACATGATCTCCTTGATTTAAAGAAACGATATACTTGACGGTACCCGGTCCGTCAATGTTTGGCGCATTCGCGATAAGTCGTATTGGTGTTTCTCGCGCGAGCTGGTCTGTCATGTTATAGTTAAGTCAAGTCAAATCAAGAAGATAATCATTGGTTAAACCATCGAAGTTATTGGTGACCATATCTAAGTACTATGGTACGTAACCAAAAACTTGGTGGGCATAACCTATAATTTGGTTGATGACATCGTTCAAAGAAAATATAATATTAACTTAAGGATATTATTTCATTGACCTCAAAGAAATGTTTCATAGGTTGAGATTTCAAGGAAATTTCATTGAATCAAGGAAACTTTTTCTCTCGGTGTGCAATTCTTCCGATGGCACTAGAAATGTTGCCATATGCATTGCGCGCCAATCGTACCGACTCCGACCATGACCATCGCCGATACGGTTGATTGCTTTTTTAGTCATTCGCCCCAATGGATGGAGCATTTTCATGCTCAGTTTTTTTTTCAAATTTTTCATCGCCTCGCGCAATTACGAATTTTTGTAAATTGTTGCACGATAAAATTTCATGTAAGCCGTAAAGCATGAAAAGGTGGACAAAATATATTTATTTTGAAGCGCACTTTAATGTATATGAAAAAAATCTTTAACTCTTTCAAAGCTTCGCTTTTTAATACACAGAAATAAAAATCGTTTCTTCGAAAACTTGGATATTTTTTTGTTTTTTCTGAAAACAAAATCTCTGAAATACGACTAACAAATACGACATTTCATTGGCTACAAAGATATAAGCAAGCGATGAATATATTTAATTAAAAATCAATAGTTTCGACTAATCATTGTGAAAAAATAAAAAATATTACGTTTTTATAACAATTACGAATTATTCATTTCTATTTTTTTTTAACAAAAATGATCGTATTTCGTTGGTCAGCGATCCATTGTCTTTTAGTGACAAAAGTATAACAATTCTTTTTTTATTCGAGTGTCGTCCGTTTCTGGTGCCAGGTCGTATTCAACACTTGGTGTGCATTTAGGTATGTTGGCGTACGTATGCGGGAACGTCTGGCTAAGTAGCGTACGTGAACGAGGAGTCGCGCGGACGGCGGAGGTGGACGAGACGGAGAGGCAACGACGCGCCAAAGTGACAGCTCGAAGGTTCGGTGGGGGGAAGCCAAACGGGAGAACGACGGCTGCTCGACGTGACACTGCGCGCGCTGCGGCGACGTTGACGACGGCGGCGACTCGCGTTATCCCGATTTTCCCAATTTTCGCCACCGGTTTTCCATCCACCGGTGGAATATCTATTATGCGTTCTGGCTCGATGCGGCTCTATTGTTTTCCGAGAGTGCAAATGGCTTGATAGTTTTATCGCAAATCGAAGTTTTCATATTTATCATCGTACCAACCATGTCTTTATTCATTCGTTTATAGATCTATGGATACTGGTCATTAAGAAAATTTGGCATTTTTAAGGAGGTAGTCTCGGTACAGTCCCGTCACAGTTGAGTTTCGAGGGAAATTTCGAACCCTTCTCGATGAGATAATAATCTGAAAAAAAATCAAGCATGTACAAAGAAGGTACTGAAAAGATTGATTTTGTATAATAATAATTTCAAAATGTTATTAACAAATTAGTGAAAAAATGAATTGTTCAACAGTTTACCCGGCAACCCAACTTTTTTTTCTAATGGAAATTATTCATTCATTTTTCTGAATACGTATGAATTTTTTTTAGATTTTTGTCTAATTTTTTAAAATTGTATTTTTTTAAGCAGAATGAGCGGCGGAAACCGCTATTTTTAAAAATTAGACAAAATTCTGAAAAAATGTATACGTATTCAGAAAAATGAATGAATAATTTTCATCAGAAAAAAAAGTTGGGTTGCCGGGTAAATTGTTGAACAATTCATTTTTTCACTAATTTGTTAATAACATTTTGGAATTATTATTATACAAAATCAATCTTTTCAGTACCTTCTAGATGCTTCATTTTTTCAGATTATTATCTCATCGAGAAGGGTTCGAAATTTCCTTCGAAACTCACCTGTGACGGGACTGTACCGAGACTACCTCCTTAAGAGGGTCAATATTCTTGATCTTCGGCCCAAAAAAATAGCTGTAGGCCAGAAATCGTAACATTTGTTTAACAAGGAAAAATAATCATGATAAACAACTAAAAAAATGAGCATCTTTTTATCATCTTAATATGCATTGACGTAAAATTTGTAAAAAAAACTGTTAAGGTATTTACGCATCCGCTTATCGTTAGTCTGGCAACTTAAAAAAAAACCAAAACATGGCCCACACTCTCGTTATACTCCTCTTACCGCGAGGGAGCTGATCGACGGGGATCGAAAAGTCTAATTATTATAGCCACACGATCGTGGCAATTAATTTCACGCAGAACGCCGCAAATGTGAATACGCCGCGGGAGCAGCTTTTTACGCTTTCTCATCAATCGCACGTAATAACGAGAGTGCCCGGTCGTCGATATTCGTCGGGTGGAAAATTCTCGCTGCTTCGAATATTCACGATTTCGCAAAAATACATCGGTTCTCTAATCCCATCCGCGGTGCACCTTCGTTATTTTCCATACTTTCGCGCATCTGTTGCCGGTATTCCATCGGCAGCGGGACAGGTTTAGACCGAGGGCCTGGAATTTTTCGTCAGTCCCGAATATCATTGCTTTGTATTGTATAAAAAAAAAAAATTCATGTTTTTGGGATGATATTTTTTTACAAATCGGATTACTATTCCATATACTTTATGGAAAGGAGGAGGATGCCAGATCTGGACCTGGATATGGAATATCTGATCAGGCTTGCTTTACGTTTACCAGAGCAATAAATCCCTAACTCATTTGGAAATGAAGTTGATGGTACAACAGGTTTTGTGATTCTTAATTAATAATGGTAACATGGAGTAATTATAATATAAAGCGTACATTTTTACGGGCTGCAAAGAATATTGACTCCACATCACATTTTATGGTAGTTTCTCTGAAAAAAAATTAAAAATGCGGTTAATGCACTACGAAAGTAATGGAAGACCGTGTTCTTCGATTTTTTTGCAATTACTCTCGACTTTTTATTGAAAATGAGGTATGTACGCAGCTATTCAAAAGTTCACACATCATTTTATAATCGCTACAACTTCTTTTTATTAAATCACACCTACGAAACATAAACCGTACTGTATCATTCATTTCTTAAACTAATGAGAATTTACAACTCTGACGTTTACCCGATCTGAACCTGAATAAGGAATACCTTATCCGATTTGCATTACGTTTACCCGACCCGGACCTGAATATGGAATACCTTATCAGATTTGCATTACGTTTACCCAATCTGGCCCAGAATAGGGGATAAATTATCAGGTCAACTTTAGATTCGCCCTATTTGGGCCTGACTACGTACACCTTTTCAGATCAACCAATTCATGATTTGGTCCTGATAATAATGTCAGGTCAACCTTCCACATACCAAATCAGGCCCATATGTGACGACAGGGCTGCTCCACCAGATTTCTAGTCGGGATGGTATGGGAAATATATTTTTTCGAAATTCCTCGATTAGGGCTGAATACAAAAATGTAAATTGTATAAGGAAACGATATTCATGACTGGCAAATACCCTGCTAGAAAATCTGTAGTATTACATCCGAACCAGTGTTGTAAGTCCCCATTACTTTAAGAATTAAACTTTACACAACAGTTTATTTTCCCGTTACGATTTTATAATAATGACCTGTAGCGATTATAAAGTCATATATGGATTTTTGAATAGCCGAAGGAAGAATCAATTTTTTAATTACATTTTGCGAGAAATTGTGCGAAAAATGGACAAGTACAGTCGTCCATTATTTTCGCAATGCATTAACAGCATTTCTCCATTTTTTCAATAAGATTACCATGAAGTTTTATGGGAAACGAATATTTCTCGCCTCTATTTAAAAGTTCACATATCATAGTATAATAATCATTACGACTTATTATTATAAAAACATAATTACAAAGCCAATCGTACCATCAATTTTATTTCTATAAAAATTAGGCATTTACAACTCTGTATCCGAACCTAGTGAGATGTAATATTACATCTTATCTTATCGGGCCACGTTGGCCCTGCCAGGGCCTCAGCTGGTCCCGACTTGGACCGGATTTAACACTACAAATCTCCTACTACAGAAACTTCGGACCCTCCGCCTAAACCTGTCTCGCAGCCGGTACAGGTTTAAGGTAGTCCTTGCGCCTGGTGTCGAGTTCACATAAGTTTTCGAAAATTGAGAGACAATTGCAACCATTTCTCGATAATATAAAAATCTGAAAAAAATCATGAAAATTAAAGGCACTGAAAAGATTAATTTTGCATAATAATAATTCGAAAATGTTATTAATAAATTGATGAAAAAAAATCATTGTTTAACAAATATTTCGATGACCCAAGTTTTTTTGTGATAATGATTCCTCCGTTTTTCCGAACACGTATGAATTTTTTCAGATTTTAGAGTTCACTTTGAAATTCGTGTGTTTTTATAGGGAAAATATGTGAAAATTCAAAGTGAACTCTAAAATCTGAAAAAATTCATACGTATTCAGAAAAACGAAGGAATCATTTTCATCCACAAAAAAACTTGGGTCATCGAAATATTTGTTAAACAATGTTTTTTTTCATCAATTCGTTAATAACATTTTCGAATTATTATTATGCAAAATTAATCTTTTCAGTGCCTTTAATTTGCATGATTTTTTTTTCAGATTTTTATATTATCGTGAAATGGTTGCAATTGTCTCTCAATTTTCGAAAACTTATGCGAACTCGACACTAGGCGCAAGGACTACCTTAAGCCGAGGGTACGAAACACCCCTTTGACAAAAACGGCAGTCCGAACGAGTACGAAGACGTCACGCGATTTTCGGCGAGCACGGATTCTCCGTGTAATCCATAACGCGCGGTGTACACGTTTCTCGTGGATCTCTCTCTGTCAGTGCGCGACGCCCACTCCCCCGAGGATGCCAAAACTCGACTGACAATGAGCGTCCCCCGCCGTACACGTTGCCGAGGTTCTCAACTTCCCGTCGGCGTGTAACAAGCGGCAGATTTGCCAACGAGAAATCTCGGGATTTCTGCCAAATTATAGCATCCACAGATGCGTATCACGTATGTATATTCATACACAGTCGGGGCAACGCTTCCGCGTTGTAATTTCATTTCGCTCTGAGATGGAACTCAATTCCCGTGGTCTCTCGCTGTGTATCGCATGACAGTCGACACGACGTAGTCGCGTGATATATTTTCGCTGGCGCGAACGCATCGTCCCATTACATGCCACGTATTAATGTGTGTATGTATACGATGTATATGGATGTATGTGCATCACACACGTTCGGTCGGTCCTCACAGACTCGGTAGAAGCGCCGTGTGCGATAAGACCGCGAGACCGAGTCGGATTGACGCTCTTCTTTATCCGTACGTGGTGAGGAAAATTTTTCAATCTGTTCCGAGGCACGCGCTTACGTCTTATCGGTATCGCTGATGACTGATGCGCGGACCGAACGTCCAGACGAGGTTTTTAACAATCGCGACTGCCCCGGAGGGGCGGAAGACGGGAGTCGTTTCACATCGATCAGCTGATTTCAGCGATTCAAGAGTCTTGATCAGTAACGTGACTTGAAAAGATCGTCTTTTTTATTCAGGTAATTATTAAGAAAACGGGTGTTGCGCGTTTTACGGCAATCAACTGATTTCAGCGATTCAAGTGTCTTGATCAGTAACGCGACTTGAAAAAAACGTTGTTTTTTTTTATTAAGGTAACCGTCTTGGTACAATCCGGCTAAACGTGGAATTCTAAGAGAATTTCGAACACTTCTCAGTCACAAAAATCTGAAGATATATTAGGCATATGGAAGATGCTGCAAAGTGACTTTGCATAATAATAATATCAAAATGTTATTGAAAAATCAATGGGAACATTAATTGTTTAACAAATTATGCAAAACAACATTTTTTGTGACAATGGTTCATTCATTTTTCTAAATATGTATGCATTTTTTTCAGAATTTCGTCGAATTTCTTAAAATTGCGTTTCTTTTAGACAAGATGAAGGGTGAAAAACGAAATTTCAATAAATCCGACAAAATACTGAAAAAAAGTCATACGTATTCAGAAAAATTAGTGATTCATTTTTATTAAAAAAAAAAAAAACGTTCCGCTGCCGGCAGATTAGTTGAACAATCAATTGTTTCATTGAAAAAAAAAGAGGCGATACTAAATATTGTCGCACAGCCCGTGGGGTCCGCATAACTTATTTCGTTATTATTCGAAAAAATATTATAGGCGAGAGTGCCAAAATCCCAAAATTTCGACACTTCTAGAATAAAATTTGCTATATATTAATTTCGATAAAGCACTGCTTAAAAAATCGCATTGCTTGGGGCTTCAACAAACAATTAATTCCCTATTGAACAACGAACACACCAAACGCTTTGACACTACGAGCTTTTTGAAAATTGCGAATTTTGTAAATTTCGTTTTTTTTTATTTCAAGCTTCGAGAAGCAGTGCAAAATATCTTTTTACAGGCATCTCAGTTGTCGAAAACTTTTCTCTTGCATCAAATTACAAGAATCTCGATGACCAAGAAACAAAAAATATTGGCTTTTTTAACGGGTCTGATATACATATACGCTTATGCATATTTTTATGCATACGAAAATATCGTCGGGGATGGTGAAAGTGTTTTTTCTTTTTTCAACCTCGATGCGTCTCGACGAGAGATTCTCGCACGTGGGGTCTTCCGATCCTCGGCAACGGCTCGGCGCTCCTCTCTCCGCAAGGAGCGATGATACAGTCGCACGAAATGCGCGGCCAGAGTCTCGCCAGGCATCAGAGGCCGCGCACTCGGTGCTTTTCTAATTATATCTTACTTTGTTTGAGTACAACGTACCTTTCGACACGCTCAACGGCGCTGCGTCAGCTCTCTCCTTTCTTCTCCGCCACCTCCGTTGTCGTGGGGGGTGGGGTTGACAGAGTGACGGGGGGAAGCTGGGGGGGGGAGAAGGTTTAAGACCCCTTCCCCCTATGCACCTGTCGCCCGGATTACCCTCGAATTCCCCTACCGAAGCCCCATTCGCGACTCTCCGCATCTTAATGCCGCGAATTATTGGCGTCGCGCCAAATCGACAAATCGCTCGTTAAATCGACCATTGAATTAGGGAAATCTCCCCCCCCCACTCTCCCCCTCCCCGACCACGGACGCGTGACTCCTCGATTCAATGATGCGTCAGGCGTCGAGTTCTACTTTTTTTCCACTCTACGGTATCTCTTGGAGAGGACAATACAATTGCCAACATTTGCTGGCATTTTATCTCACCGCTTTTTGCGTCGGAAAGTCGCTTTTAACTCAATTTTTTTAGACGAATTGCATACACCGTGCCATATCGTAAATTTGTGAGTGGAAATAACGCCCAAGAATAAACAAATATTTCTTGCATTACAGACGGAAAAATAAAAACGATTTAGTCAGGCTGCAGATTTAAGTTCGAAATACCAACTGATATTTCAATCTAAATTTACGAATGGAATAAAACAAAATAAATAAAAAAACAAACAAAAATGAAATATTCAACCTGCAGATCTAAATGTGAAATCCCAACAGCATTTTTTCTCTGAATTTGTGAGTGGAAATAATGCCCAATAAACAAATATTTCTTGCATTACAGTCGAAAAAAATAAAAACGAAATAGTCAAGCTGTAGATTTAAGTACGAAATGCCAACTGATTTTTTCCCTAAATTTGCGAATGGAATAAAGCAAAATAAATAAAAAAAAAAAAAAAACAAAAATGAAATATTCAACCTACGGATCCAAATGTGAAATCCGAATAGCACTTTTCCCTGAATTCGTGAGTGGAAATAAAAAATAAATTAATCAAAAACATATCAAAAATGAAATATTCAACCTGCTGTTTCAAGTACGAAATTCCAACTGCATTTTTTCCCTTGATTTTGCCCATGCGTTTTCAACGTCGAGAGAGACAAAAAGCGCGAGATCCCTCGCGTGAACAGCCTTCGCAGCTCGGAGATCCGAAAATAAAGCTCTTCATCGCCGCGGCATTACCGTACCGAAGTGAATTCCCGGCGAAGGACGTCCCGCGTATATTCCTCTCGTTCGCGGCTGCAGTGCTCGCCACACTCAAGGTCCACGCGTTTCCGCTCTCCAGCGAAATTATCTCCGCAGCCGCGCCGATAATTTTTTTTTTTTTTCGTCTCTCGCTTCTCCGAAAAATCGCCGCGACTGACCCACTACCCCTGTGACTCACATGCAGCGCAGACGGCCGTGCTGACCGGCTATTTTTTATCCTCCCGCGCGCGGAGATTATATCCAGGCGCGTGAGAGGGGTGGCGAGCTGTAAAAAAAATCGTACGAGCGAAAACAATCCGGAGGGATGGCGCGAGCTGCGCGACAGGGGGGAGAGGCGCGTGGACGACGGCGGGGGGCGAACTAATCGATTGCAGTTCATTGAATTTCGGCGTCGGCGCGTATATAGCATATCCGCTCGTACGGAAAACGTGGCCCGCATGGGTTCGATTTTCCCCGATTGTTCCTCGCCGTGTACCGAGCGCGGTGTAACGACTTCATAATTCCAATTATAATGGGGGTAGCGATGGAATAACGACGTGGCGTAATTGTTCGCGGAAAATAAAACAAAAAAACATGCGTTTATCGTTCAAGAAAGACAGATTCAACCGTCGCGGTTCTCATTCTCGTTAACGAAGAGTAAAACAAGTTGGGGGGATTTAATAAAAATACATCTTTGGGGGGGGGGGGGATTTAATAAAAATACATCTTGGGGGGGGGGGGGATTTAATAAAAATAAAAGAGTAAAACAAGTTGGGGGGATTTAATAAAAATAAAGGAGTAAAACAAGTTGGGGAGATTTAATAAAAATGAAAGAGTAAAACAAGTTGGAAGGATTTAATAAAAATCAAAGAGTAAAACAAGTTGGGGGGTTTTAATAAAAATAGAAGAGTAAAACAAGTTGGGGGATTTAATAAAAATACATCTTATGCAGACAAAATGAGCTGCAGTTATTAAATGCAGGAATCAAATTTTTTGTAGAAAGCCAATGTGAACGAAACTTTTTCCTCGTGTTAATAGCTCGCTGCTTATACTCACTGTATGTTTGGTGGCGATCATTAATTAATTTCAAGTATATACAAGGAAAATGAGAGTCTCGGTTTGCAGTGTTTAGTACTAGGAATGTAGGATTTTAGTATCTATTTAGAACCTGTGAAGACCGAATTTTTATGCTTTTACGCGTATACGCGTCGAAGTTATAAAACTGAGTGTGGGGAGCTAGTGGAATGAGCTATAACAAAGAAAACAGCAATTTAGCTCAGTGCCATAAATGACGTTGAAGAAACAATTCATTAAACGTCAATAATAATCATAAATACATACATTAAGCATAAGTACTATTAGACATATGAAAGGTGCTGCAAAGATTGATTTTGCGTAATAATATCAACATTTTATTAAGAAATCAATGGAAGAATTAACTGTTCATCAATAATAACCATAAGTACATGCATTAAACATAAATAATATTAGGCACATGGAAGGTGCTACGAAGATTGATTTCGCGTAATAATAATATCAAAATATTATGAAGAAATCAATGGAAGAATTAACTGTTCATCAATAATAATCATAAATACATGCATTAAGCATATCTAATATAAATAATAATGTTGGTGATAATAATGATAAGTACGTTTACGGTTATGTGCCGACATCGGGTCCGCAAGCCATCATGAATTTATAGCGAATATCTCATATTCTCACCATAAACCTCACACCATACTCGTTGCACGGGCACTTCGGTTGTGCACAATGTGACTGCGTGTATACATTGTAGTTACACAGTGTGCGCGGATGGCGGGGTTGTATCCAGTACGTTCGGGGTGACGTCTCCGTCTACTCTATCGTCGTCGTTGGCATTTGCGTAGTCCTCGCGCGACGCCCGACGTCGTTGTGCCGGGTTCTCAACGTCGCCGACGTCGACGATGAACGAGCGCCAGTCGCTACACGTGTGACCATGCGTCGGTGCACGTGCGTCGCACCGCGCGCATACCCGGTAAGCCATATGCAGGCCCGACGTACGCGGTCGTGTACGTGTGCACTGGCGTCACACCAGACAGGCCGAGGTGCGATAAGCGTAAAGTGACATATATAAATTATCGATCATTCGCGTGAACCTATAGCCCATGAAATTACGCATGACTACAGTGTGCGCGTGATTCGCATAGGAGGAGCCGGCTTCAACCCTTTGGCTGTTACGCATTTGTCTCCGTGTCCATAACGTGTCAGACCTTCCTCAAAAACTTCGCGCTTCACTGCATTCGTTAACGAAGAGAGGAGAAAAAACGAAATAACGAAATAAGACCGGATTTTATTTATTTGTTTATTTATTTATTTATTTATTTATTTATTTATTCATTGCTAACGGGTAGAACCCATTTAAAACAATAATTTGAAATAATAAAATTCGCACGTACTGATTATTCGCTCATAACATTATACACTTTTTTGTGATATGCTATGTCTATTATTATACTACGAGTTTGAAAGTCTAAATTTCGGTGAAAAAAATCACTTCATTTTCTTTGATATAAAAAAGTATGCATCGAAAAAAAGAATCCGTCGATTAAGGACTGCTTTTTGATCTAAAAAAGTATGCAAAATTTCAAGTAAATCGGTCCACTCGTTTTTGAGATATCGTGGTCACCGATTTTGAAAAAGCCGTTTCGAGAAACACACACACACATGCTACATTTGTGATTTGTTTCCAATAAAAAAATTATGAAACATAGTCAAAGATATACCCTTCACTATGAAAAAAACAGGTCGAAACCTGCAATCATTTTCCAAAAAAAAAAAACTCACAAAAACACGCCTTTTTTCGGCCGCCAGCTAGGTGTAACCCCTTAATGGGTATAGAGGGTGACTGGGACTTATATGGACATGTGTTATTCAATTGAGGGAACGATCCTGTATATCGACTCCTTGAATTGTGAGATTGATCCATCGAGAAGCTGCTTAACAAGGTTAAACGGATTCTTCGTGAAAACTATATTGTGCCTACAAAAGGATAAGCGTTTGTAGTCACAAAACCATAAACCGAACCATAAACCCGGCTCACGACTTTGCCCGGCAAAGTCGCGAGGAAAGACATGAATTTCAGCTCCGAGACGCTAATTACATTAATTTTTGACATCCCAGATATAGCCAAACCTACTTGTCATCATGATCTATGATTGAATTGATGACAAAACGGATATAGTTCATTTGTTATGGAACCCGTCCGATCACACCAGGTGCTTTGGAAAATCATAATCAAGAATAAACTCGACCCATCGCCAATTACAAAGGTCGATAAGTGCTACGGCAGCGCCGAATGACCATCCAATATCGCGAGGAGTTCGCCGAGACACCTCGACCCCTTGGTTAGTGGGCTAATCAATGCATGTCATCGTCGTCGTGCGCGGCCGTCGAGCGAATAAGCGAGCGAGAGCGCGTGAGGTTCGTGAACCGTTAATGAGCTCTAAAATCCAGCGGGCGATGAGAGCCCGGCAGGAGAGAGAGCAGACAGCGGCACCGCCACAGCCAGGAGTAAGGAGGTCACGTTATTCAATAGTGCGATCGATTTTTCTTCCACCGAACGGCAAAGATAGCTCATTTACAGGGCGCGCGCATCGAGCGACGTCTTCCGTTCCACTTCTCAAGAATACACACGGCGTGGCCGAACGAAAAAAAAACACAACCAAAAAAAAACGGCACTTGGAGGCCGTGAGAGTGATGAGATTCCTAAAAGCCGCGGGTACATCCAAGGGGTGCCCGTAACCGCAGCCAGGAAAAGTGCCGGCTGCCGAGTCTTACATTAGTTGCGCTTGGACTGTGAGGAACAGAGTTTCTTGTACCTCTCTTGCACACGCGAAGAAGCCGCTGCTGCTGCTGCTACGTAACGGGCGGCGGTCGTGAACGCAGCGAAAAAGGAGGATAGCCCGCGCTCCGTGTTCCACCGGTCCGGCACAGTGTTTCCCATCACCGAAGTATGAACTCCTATAAAATCTCAGTGCGCCGGGTTTAAGAGCCCTCCGGCTTCGAACCTCGTCGTACTGCTCTCGCTCCGGCAGCCAATACCAGCCGCGCGGTGCGCGTGTAGTCGACGACGGTGGTGTAAGTACGCGGTATACCGTCCAACCTCTTTTGATAGTGGTTGGGCAGACGGGCGATGGGGTGCACAGCAGGTTTGCTACCGGGAAAAGCCCGGACCAAGGTGGGCGCTGTTCGCTCGGCCTTTCGACGCCACCGACGTCTTTTTTCTCCCATTGCGCACGTACCTACGTGTGCTCATGGAAATCGTGATGGTCCTGTTAACTGCAAAGTGACATAGCTATGCATCTTTGGTCCAGAACACGCAGTGCAACGACACAACAATTGATTTGCAAAGCTCGTTTCTTTCTAGTCGTGCTGCACCGGTCAATTTTTGGTAACGATGGGAACGCATAACAAGCCGTTTACAGGTATTCCAAATGGAAACAAAGATTGCTGAGATCGAAACGGACGGTTACACCGTCCAACCTCTTTTGGTAGTGGTTGAGTAGACTGGCCATGGGGTGCACAGTAGGTTTGCTAGCGGGAAAAGCCCGGACCAAGGTGGGCGCTGTTCACTCGGCCTCTCGACGCCACCGAAGTCTTTTTTCTCCCGCATTGCTCGTTCCTACGCGCACTCATGGAAATCGTGATGGTCCTAGCTATGCATCTTTGGTCCACAACACGCAGTGCAACAACACAACAATCGGTTTGCAAGGCTCGATAGGTTTTAGTCCTGTTGCAACCAGCATCGGTCTCTTCGGGACTAGTTCTGGAACACGGGTTTCGGAGATAGCGGCTGGTACGGGATGGAGCGTCGGGACTCGGAGGGTGTGGGAAGAGCGACAGGACGTATAGCTGTTGCTCTGGCGAGGAGAGCCGTCGGTAAATCCGCTGGCAAGAGAAAGAGCAAAAGCGGGAATAAGGGTGGATGGGTTAGAGAAGCTGAACGCGGAGGGCGCGGGTGATTCCAGGATGAGGGGGTGAGGGGAGGGCTTGCTGTGATGTGCTGAAAGTTGAAACGACGAGGAAGCAACGGGGGCGGAATTGAACCGGCGAGAGGAGGCGGATCTCGCTGCTGTTGGCTATATAGGGGGAGGCAAAAACGACCCAGACGCTGACGCGCTCCTGAACCAGTAAAAGTTTAAGCCTCTGTCGTAACTCCCAACCCGTTATGCTTCCGCGACACTGATCATCCCTCGCAAACTGTCGAGGTTCGCGTCTTTATGCGTCAGTTACTTTGGGCACGGGGGCCTCGTGCTCTGCGAGATGCTGAGAGCTCTTGGATAGAACCAGAGACGCTTGAGAACGGGGCTGCCGAGGGAGGGGTCGCGACTCCGATGGTTTCGTCCTGAGCTGTAGTTGGTTGTACGTGTTACGGCGTATCATCCGTACGGCGCGCAAGGTCTTCGTCAGAGTGAAGATCCTTTGAGCCGGCGACAAATCGTTCAATCTTCGTTTCATCTGCTTTGACGCTTTGTGCATTGAAACAATTTTTTGGCAACGATCGAACACACATAAAAAGCCATTTACAGGTTTCTAAATGGAAACAAAGATCACTGAGAACGAAACGGACGGTGAAAACATGAATGTTTGAAAACCAAATAACGTAACGCATCAACCCTGGTAAACCTTATGTGGTCCTTATCAGCCTTGCTAGGCCCTCAGGAGTTTCGTATCTTGCCAACAAAGATGCCAGTAAGTTACGGACAAACTTCTGCGATTGATCAGTGATCGGGGTCTTCTACCCCCATGGAAAAAAAGTATATTCGAAAATATATTGAAAAGTATATTTTTTTTACACCATGTATACTTCCGCGAAAAATTGTATATTTGGGATATAACTTTCAGTATACTTTATAAGTATATATGGCAATATACTTGTACATATATATATTTGATATACTCCTTACACATGCATTTATGTATGAAAAGTATATATTAAAATATACAAATATACAAAATATACAAAAAAAAATCTAACGTACGTATGTTCGTCAGATATACAAAAAAGTATACTGCACGTATATTCGCCCGGATATACGTTCGCGCGAAATATGTGATATTGCCGAATATACAAAAAGTATACAAAAAAATATGTGATTATTATACCACGTACATTATTTATATATTTTTCGATATATCGAAAAATACACTTTTCTTGCATACTTTTTTTCCATGGGGGTATTTTCGCCTTGGTGGTTGCCCCAGGAGCCCCTTTACAGCCAGAAGAAAAACGGACCAGAAGGATCCTTTTCGGCGTGTAGCCCAGACGGAGTGAAAATAACGATTCGGATATTCCTCATGGTGGTGGGATTCGTCGTCGAAGCCATCGCAGCGAACTCGTCATTCGTCATCCCAAGCAATTTGGCGCCCGCATCGTCGTGTTGGCGGCGCATTAGTCCAATTGATTGGTATTCCAGGGATACAACCCGGGGTGTCTCTCATGCGGTGTCCGGCTGGCGGGGAAAAATGTGCGGGATCGTACGATTCCGAGTAGAATACGGAGGAGAATGAGGAAGTGGTTAGGCGGTGCAGGGGGGTTCGACGCACTTCCTTCCCCCCCAACATGGTACACGGAGAAACGAACATTCGCTACCCAAAGGATCTTCATCACGCTCCCCGTTACGAATAAGCTCTTAATTCCTTGTAGGGTTCTTGACTCCCACCTCGGACGGCGTCTCTAAGGCCGGTAGTTGCCTCTTTCTCCTCCTGGCACCGGTCGTTTTCCACCGCTCGCGCTTATCTATTTCTCTCTCTTGCCCTCCTGCTTCTGGTCTTCGTTCGCTCTCGAAGTCTCCTTCACCTTCTCAGCGCCCAACCGACTCTTCCCACTCTCGCCCACTTGGTCCGAGACATTTTCTTGGCTCTCCCGCTCCGCTTCCTTTGCTCTCTCTCCCGTACCCTCAATACCTCTCGTCGGCCACCCTCCAATCTCCCTCGAGCGCAGCACACGCCGACTACGCTCTTCTCTGTTTTGCTCGCCCGAAGAGCCCCCTCGTCTTTCATAGCCTTCCCTGTGTGCGCCAGTGAAGTTGCGCCTAGCGATGGCGTCGAGTGACTCGCGAGTGCGAACAATGTTTTTTTTTATCGCGTGTCCTGGCGTTCAACTGTAAAGTGACTCGGCGGCTTCACAACACATAATCAAAGGCTTTGCATACGTTTAGAAATATCCTGGGCATCACATCACTTACAAATGGTATTGATTTTGTGTACAATTGGAGGCTTCTTTCGTTTAATCGTCTTTTTCTTGTCCATTATGACAACTTCAAAAGAAAAATGAGTTAGCAGTTTGATCGTCGATTCGTATTTTGTATAGATAGTAGGGGAGGCTAAACGCTCATGAGTGTGTATGAAACCGCTGAAAGTTTGATCTAATCGTAGTTGAAGACGGTTTTACGGAATAAAATTTCGTCAACGGGGTCCTATTCGCATCTGATTTAGCTAGAGGGAACCATCTTACCAAACTTGATTCCATTATATTGTCTTAAAGTACGATTGAATCGAAATTTTTAGAAACTGGCAGAATGTTTAGCCGCGCCTTAAAACATAACACTTCATTTGTAACCAACCTAAATACTAATGTTGATCATGACATAAAATCAATTTGTCCTATTTTTGCAACATTGGAGGCTCTTTTTGTGTAATCATTGCAATTTCTTGCCCGTCTATAGCAACTACAATTAAAAGATGACTATCATCAATTAAGCCATGTTTCTCTCTCTGGCTCTTCATAAACTGACGGAAAGTTCATATCTGGCGCAAAAAAGACTCACCGTCGGTTCTTATCCGTCGCTGACTGGACACACCGAGCTCACCCTTAACGTAGCGTAAGTAAAGCGAGGCAGAGTCCAGTCGTGTATCGACCTCGGCCTTAGGTGTGGGTAGAGAAGAGAAAGAGAGAGAGAGAGAGAGAGAGAAGGACAGCGATAGATATAGCGCAGAGCATAGGGTAGTCGGGCTCCGTAGGGGGCGAGTCGGTTCGGGGCGTCGGTAGTGGTCAAGAGGGGTGCAGGATCGGGGAGCGGCGGAGGGGGTGGCGGAATAAGAGAGCGAGAGCGAGTGCGATATAGAGCATGGGTTGTCCGCCCCCTCGCGTCTTCCCTTCCCCCCGTCCCCCCGTCCCCCCTCCCCCCAGGAGCAGAGAGCTCTCTGCTCTCTGCTGGCATCGTTGAGCCGCCTCCGGTGGTGCCGAGCCCTCGAACAAAAATGTAAGGATGAAAAAGAGAGAAAAAAAAAGAAGAAATCTCCAATGCCAGGAAAAAACGGGGGCAGGAGTGGCCCTGCGCGACTACGGCGGGACAAAAAAAAACGCGAGAGAAGAAGCCAGGAGTGAGAAAAGAGTCGCCTTGGCGAGGGCGAAAAAGCGCGGCGAGAGACGACGAGAGGAGATATAAAAGGGGGAGAAGTATACCCCACAGCGCTACCCACACTCCCCTGCCGCCTCTGTGCCCACACTTCTCTCTCCGCTTTCTTTTTTTGCCCTCTTCCTCTCTTATTTCCACGCTCAGGTTTTCCTTTCTCCCTGCGTCTGCCCGGCCCCTCGCACTGCCCGTGCTTTTTTCATTTCTCTTCCTTTCCCTCCTTCCAACCGACCCTTTTCCTTCCCCCCCCCCCCCCGCTTTCCTCCCACCCTTCCCTCCCTCCCCCCGCGCGTCCTCGCCCGTTCCCTCTCTCCGCATCGCTGCACCCTAGCGGGCGCGCGGGTTTTACTCCTGGCGCAACCAGCACCGGCACCAGCGCTGACGACTGGCGCTGGTCGAAGCTCTCCTTCTTTCGCCCACGGCAGTACTTCAGTTTAGCCTGGTTGGGGCCGCTGCAGTGGTATAGCCCTCATGGCTCCTGGCTGCTTCCCTCGCGCGCGGAGCTGCTGGCAGCCGTACCTTTCTTGGAATATACACTTCCCCGAGTACCAGCATCAGCGGGAATATCTCGTGGAATACCCGGGCGTTCAACGAAGCACGGCGCCCGTCTCTCTGGGCGCAACCCACACGAGAAACGGGAAATGGAAAAAGGTTCGCCCGGCTTCGCTCGGTCTTTCGTCCCCCTCATCCTCCTCCTCCTTCTCCTCCTTCTCCTCCCCCTCGCCTCCCTTCGCCCTCTCCCATCCCCGTGGTAAAACGGTCCTACGTGCTCGCTGGCCCGGGTCCCTCATGTCCATGGCCTCGAGCGTTACTACCACCAGTCCGTCCCCCGCTATATATCGCACCGAGAAAAGAGCCTCCCACTCTTGAGAGCCCCGCTGCTGCGGACCGGCGAGGAGCATCAGCTCGAGTGAGAGAACCAACCCATCCCACTGCCCCGCACGGACCGTTGAGAGGCTTCGTTAGACCCTGCGCGAAACCGATACCCCTCGGGAGCAATTAGGAGGACACGCGAAGTAGGATGTCGGGACCGCTCCGGCTCACGGCGGACGACCCGACGGTCACTCACACACTCCATACGCGCGTTGAGATCTGCCCTCCGTCCGTGTGCCACGCTGGCGATGGAGCGTCAAAGCGGAATTCCCAAGTTTTAGATCCAATTCTCATTTTCTCGTTTCACTCGCGGCAACCACACGGCCACGCGGCGATGCAGTTCGCTCTTCAGACTCGCGACGCCTGGTTGGCTGAACGGTCTTGACTATGTTCTATACTGTTGGAGCTGGTGGAATCTATGTAAGCGAGGGGTCGTCGTCAATGGGAGACTTGGAGACGTCTTTGTATCAGTTGTGACTCAGGAGCTTAAAGGGTTATACATATGTTTATTGAAAAGAGCAATATATTAGGTGTCAACTTAATTTATGCGATTCGATTGACCCGAATGTATTAATTGATGACAAACTCGGGTCGAATTCGGATGAGCTGTTCAGGATCATTTGCTTTGCGCTTTGGATACTTTGGTTCCTTTGGTTGCAATGAACTTTCGACCACTTTTTACAGTGTTTATCATTTAAACGCATTCGGGTGTCGTCAGCTCTGTAAGGTTGGGAGAAATTAACTATCTCCTATATCGCTTTCTTTCCTCGTTGATTCGTGTATCCAGGTTTCATAGGTTATGCGTGATGCCCGTTCGAACATGACAGCGAATGCAAGCTCCACTGCTTTTTTCGACCCAGGTCGAATTCGAATGAGCAGTTCAGAATCATTTGCTTTGTACTTTGATAACTTTGGTTCCTATGACCCTTCACCCGTTCTGCAGGTTTGTTTCCAACGGGAGTAACAGTTTTTATCATGTAAAGGCATCCAGGTGTTATCTCTCTAAGATTGAGAAAAATTAACAATATCCCAACATCGTTTTCTTTCCTCGTTGAACCCTGCATCCAGGATTAACAAGTAATGCATGATGCCCGTTTGAAAAAGACAGCGAATGTATACTAGACTGCTTTTTTGGCCCAGGGCGAATTCTTATGAGCAGTTCAGGATCATTTGCACTTTGGTAACTTTGGTTCCAATGACCTTTCACTCGTTCTGCAGGTTTGTTTCCAACTGGCGTAACAATTTTTATCGTGTAAAGGCATCCAGGTGTTATCTCTCTAAGATTGGGAAAAATTAACAATATCTCAGCATCGTTTTCTGTCCTCGTTGATCTCTTCTTCCAGGATTAACAAGTAATGCATGATGCCCTTTTGAAAAAGACAGCGAATGTATATTGGACTGCTTTTTTGGCCCAAGTCGAATTCTTATGAGCAGTTCAGGATCATTTACACTTTGATAACTTTGGTTCCAATGACCCTTCACCCGTTCTGCAGGTTTGTTTCCAACTGGCGTAACAATTTTTATCATGTAAACGCATCCAGGTGGTATCTCTTTAAGATTGGGAGAAAATAACTATCTCCCAGTATCGCCTTCCTTCCTCGTTGATCCCCGCATCCAGGGTTAATAGGTTATGCATGATGCCCGTTCGAAAAAGACACGCGAATGCAAACTCAGCCGCCGTCGGCCTAACGGTGAATTTGCCTGCGGAGATTGCAGAGAGGATATTTAGCGTTGGTCCCGCTGGTCTCGCGCGACGCTCGCGAACTTCGCCGCGCCGCACGGAGACGAAGACACCGAAGGTCCAGTCTAGCATCGCCGGTATCATCATCGTGCAGGCATCGCGGAATAGCGAACCGGGACTCTCGCTTGGCCTTGCTGGCGAATCGCTCGCGGTATACCGTTCGGATCCTCGGAGTAATAATTTTTCGAAGGACGCAACAGCTCTCGACTCCGGACCGCGATAGCGACGTTATACCTAGGTATATTATGCAGCATGTGGCATGTGTATACCTGCGGGTCCAGGGCTTCCGGCTATTGCAAAGCAGCTTTCGGGGCTACAGGTTCGCAACGGTCCTCATCCCTTCATACCTCGCGTTCCCCGCTTCGCCCCACACTTCTAATCACTAGACCAACCTGACATCTTCAAATTTGTTTACTTCAGTTTCATAGTAATTACATAGAGAATAACAATCACGCCGATGTTATTCAGGTTTTGTTAAAACTTGGTATCTGAATCCAGAATTCAGAAATGAAAAATAATGAACCTGACATTACGAACTAAAAAAAATAACCGAATAAAAATCAGTGGTTTTTAGGATCACTTGGAACTTCCAGGTGGAACAGTTTAGGGGGTGGGTACCGATCCAAGTATTGATCTATTATGGCGTCGCTGATTGAAATGTTGAACGCCAAGGTCTGTCGGTTCTTCCCTTCCGACTACTTTTGACCAACCTGACGACTTCAAATTCTCATACTTCAGTTTTATAATAGTTACATACGTTTCAATAGTTAATAGTTATTCAGGTTTTGCTAAAACTTGGTATTCGTTTGTTTTTGAGATCGCTAATTACGAATCTGAATCCAGAATCAAGAAATGAAAAATAATGAATCCGAAATGAGGAACCAAAAAATAACCGAATAAAAATCAGTGTTTTTTAGAATCACTTGGAACTTGCAGGTGAAACAGTTTAGGGGGTGGATGCCAATCCAAGTACCGATCAGCCAAGGTGCTACCTATTGAAATACTAAAGGCCAGAATCCATCTGTTCAGTATGCATGCACAGTTAAAAATGTTTGCGAATTTAGATTACTGGAAATTCGATTCATCAGCTGAGATATTAAATTTAATACACGTGTGAAGTAAAATTCCATATTTTCATACTTAATTTCTTAACATTCACATTAAATTTTCTAACTTTTATAGAACTCAATAGGAATTACTACCATTTTACATTTCATTCGCACGTCAAATTTAATACACCGGTTTATGTAAACAGGCTTCTTTTACTCATGACAGAAGTTCACAGAAAACATTTTCAACTGTGCACCCCTCACCAGTTTTATCCCTCAGCGTCTCCCGACGAATCGAAAGCTCATCAGCTCCCACAAATGCGCAATCCCACCTTGTCAAGCTTCGAATCAAAATTACCGCGATCACCGCC